>OX596075.1:71249540-71849540 GCA_951394005.1 Protophormia terraenovae
AAGGCAAGAAAATTGAAAGTATATTGAAAGGAACTCTAAACACATCTGGTAGAAAAGCAGCTCAGTTATCTCAGTGCTTCGACTATTTGGTGCGAAAATTTGAAGCTAATACAGAGTTGATAACATATAAAATCCAAAAAGTTTCAAACAGGAATGCTGCAAAAAATTTAGAAGCCAAGAATAGAACACGAAAATTAAAACCAAATTTCATACAAAAATTCTCAAGTTGTATAATTGACGAAGAAACGTATGTGCTGGCAGAATTTTCGCAGCTTATGTGTCAAAACTTTTTATTGTTAATGCTCGAGGCAATGTTAAAGATAAGTTTAGGACCCAAAAGCAGAAAAAATGTCTTAAAAATTCCTGGTATAACAAGCTTTTTGCAGTTGCGGCAAAACAGGAAAGTCATTTGATTTGGATCTATAAATGCCAAAATATGCATAAAGCAATGTTTGCAAAAAAAAACTTCTTCCTTTCTTCCTTTATCGTGTCCACATATTTTTGGACGCATTTGGTATTATGTCACTACAGTAAGAAAGCTCTGGAGACCAGTGGAGGTATATTGAGCTCTTGCGAAAAGTGAATTCAAGAGCACAAAAAAGGTGTCCCAAAATACCGAAGATTTTAAAAGAAGATGTGCAATCTGCAATAAATTATCAATTAAATAAAAAAGGAATGAGAACTCTAAGTCATTTCCAAGTTGTTGAATATTATATACACAGAAAAAATTCACCAATTAACAAATATATATGAAAATAATTCATTCAATTATAAACTTGTTTAAATTTTGCACCTCTCACCAAAATGATTATATCAATTACTAAAAACTATAAAAAATACAAAACAGAAAAAAATTCCCAATTAATAAATTAATTAAATCAATTAAGTAGATGATTGAATGAATTAAAAATGTGTATAGGAAAAAAAATCTTAACAAAATTTATTTTTTACTTTAGTTTTTCTTGAACATATTTATTAAATTTTGATGCAAAATTAAACAACTGATGCAAATTGTAAAAATGACGGTAATAATTTTTTCTGTGTATGTTAAGATTTTGTCGAACGCAGAATTTTAATTTTTTGATTAATAATATCATTGAACATTTTTTATATATTTTTTTTTTTTTTTTATACCCACCATCAAAAAGATAAGGTTTGTTTGGGATTGAATATGGGCAAAATCGGTTGACAAACAAAAAAGTTATGGGCTAAAAACTAGAAACACAGGGTGTCACACATATATAAACTCGGAAACATAAAATGGGCGTGGTCCGCCCACTTTATATAACTTTTTTTTGTGCAGCTGTCTATTATAAAATTAAAAAAAAAAAAATAATACAAGTAAAAACTTTTAATTTTCTTAGTGTTTTTTTTTTTTTCTAATACTCAAGTACTTAAAGCTCTTTAATATATAAATGTTTTTAAAACTTATTTCGAATTTTATGAAGCTTATAAATAATCTATATAGCTTATAAAACTTTTTATTATCTATTTATATTCTTCTAACTTGTTCTATACAGGTGACTTTGAAAATCTTCAATATAATGTTGTCTCGTTAAGGTAATTAAAAAATAATAATAAAAACTGTTTGAAAAAAAAATAAAATATTTGCAAAAAAAAATAATAATAAGAAAAACCGTTGAAAAACTAAAACTTTAAAGGTCAAGGAAAATGTCACAATTTTTGCAGTGGTATCCTTCAATTTTTATTTTTACTGCTATTTTTTTGGTAAAAACCTTAAATATTGTTAGATGTAGAAAAAAAAGAAAGGAATTTTTGTTAGCTGTTATTTAGTTTTCAAATATTTATGACCTCCAATTATGTTTACATCTAAAAACCATAGACAGTCTATTATAAAAGTAATCTAACAATTGGCGAATTTTAAAAAATTTAAATTACAACAATAATGATTAACTTTAATATCCATTTCAGATTACACAACTGTTATGTTAAGAAAATTATCTTTAAAACACTTTCAAATTTGAGAATTTTTTCTCTACTTTTTCCTCATTATTATAAAAATAATAAAAAACTTTTATGGCTGACTGTGTAATTTTCTAAAATACATACATGTATATGTACATCGTTGATGTTATTATAAAAGTTGTTGTCTTCTACATGACATAATTATTATTTTTATTATTATTATAAATAAACTAAACTAAAAACAAGTTGTAAATGTTTTTCATAATTTATAATTACACTAAGTACAAGTATTTAATAGTTTCCAAATATTTACGGGTATATGACGCCACACCACAATTCAGCCAAATACGACAAATGTTTGTTGTTAAGAGATATTTTAAAAGTATGTGTGTAACTATAAAAAATGTGTATACAGAAAAAATTATTACCTTATATTTTTCAATTAACACAATTGTTTAATTTTACAACAAAATGTAATGAATATATTTGAGCGGGACCCATATGATTCAAGTATGACTTTTCAACACAATATAGCTGAACAATAAACATTCGATGTTTGTAGAAAACCAAATTATGTTTAAAAAAAACAAACATAATTCGTTTTTTTCAACGATGATATGATTATATGTATTATCACTTTGCCGTTTTAATGCAGTGCACAGTGGAGCCAAAAGCAAAATAAATGGTAATAAGTCTGGAACTTTGAAACCACTGATCCGATTTAGATGAAACTTAGAACATCGATAGAGGAGGAGTAAGGCTTTTATAATATTGTTGGCTAGAGTCTGTAGCTGTAGCACGGACGACGCTGCAATGGGCCAAATTTGACCACTTCGAGGGTGAAAAACATATCGGGGCTTATAACTTTTACAAATACATATAAACCAATTTTAAATATTTTTACATTTTTGAATTCTCCTAAGCAAGACAAGGAAAAAAAAACATGCTTATTGTGCTAAACTATCTTGTATGGTTCAAAAAATATTTAACTTGAAAAAATAAATTTCTCATTTTTGGCCTTGACCCTTTTGCAATTTTGTCCTATAACTTTTAAAATAAAATAAGTGATAATTTGAATAATTGAATATAAAATTTATTTAATATGTTGAATTTTAATTAATAAAATAATTGAATATGTATTATTCGTAATTGACATTGAATTTTAGATATCTCTATGTTAAATTTGAATTTAATTTGTCAGCATGCTTTGATTTTGAGTAATTTATTTAATTATAAAAATATTTGAAATCATTTTAAAATTCTGATTAATATTTTAATTGAAATTTTTTCAAAAATATTTTTTCCTGTGTATAAATAAATAAGTTCAAAATTATCCATTTTTTAAAGAGTCTTGCAATACAACTTAAAATAAAACTTAAAAAAAAAACTAAATTCTGTACTACATACAACAAGTAAATGTTCAATAATTTTTCATAATTAATATTGTCAATATTATTGCTACGAAAACATTTTATGGATGCAGTTTAAATGCGGTAAAATTACGTTCAAAAATAACCGGCAGCAATTTGTGAGATAAAAAGATTATAAATATGTATGTAATTATATGTATATACTTTTATATGCATACTTTTTGGATAAACAATTTAAATAAATTTAAAATGTGTGAATTTAATAACAAAATTTACTTAAAGTTAAAAAATTTTAAACAACAATATTTGTTTCACAACAAAATTCAAATTAAAACTCGTTCCTTTACCAAAAATTTCTTATATTCAAGGTTAGGAATTTCTAATAAATTTGCTTTTAATTTTATTTAAATTGTCTTATGTCAACAATTTTATCTTTTTGGCTTATTTTTCAAATTTTTTTTTTTTCTTCCTTTTTAGTAAAACTAAGGAATTGAAGTTTACCTTAAAGCCATATTGTTTAAATATGCTAAGCTCTGAGGCATTACATTTTTGAGGTCATGTTTTTGCAACAAACGTATGCAGTTACAAGTACGAGTATGTATAAATAACTAAAGAAAAAACTATATTTAAATGGATTAAAAACATTTTTGGCTGGACTTTATTTGTTACATATTTACTTTTGACATGTTAAACTAATAAACAAAGAAAAGAAAAAGTTAAACTAATACAATACATTATATATAAAATTTTATGGACATTACCTTCGGCTTAGGGATTCTAGAGGGAAAGTAGGCACTTAACAATTTAACTTCTAATCGGCTGATTGGATTTGCTTGAAAATTTGGTATAAGCGTAGCAGAGGAGCGTACAATGTTAAATTTTTAATTCAGAATGTGAGTCGGTTTAATAAAATACCGATCATATGAAGATTGTACCTTAACTTAGTTTCTTATACATTTTTACCGGGAAAAAATAATAATTATATTTTCTTATTTTCTCATACGATTACTCTTAACACAAACACTTTTATATTATGTCATGAAATTTATTTTCAAGTGCAAATAAAAGATAAAGCAAAATAACCATTTATAATAAATTGTTTAATTCAGAAATAAAGTCAAATAAATGTCTATTGTATCTCATATCAATGGTAACGGATTAACACTTTAATTTATTATCTTATCAGCAAATAAATGTTTATATACAATTTAATTGAATTAAATCCAATTTTTTTAATTATAATTGAGTATAAACTCAAGTACTAGTGGACAAATGTTTTTAATTTTAAAGTGTTTGAGATTTTAAATAGTACGAAATCACTGTGGCATTTAAATGTCGCATAAAATAAACTTATTAATTGAATGTGACATTAGTAAAAGGCTATATTTGAGATTGATGACAACTGTATTACTAGGAATTAATTTAACAAAAGTGCATTTTTATACACATGCGTTCTATAGAATAACTCTTCTCTTAGAGAACCCAATTGTTTGGAATTAAAACATTTTAGTTCAAAATAAACTTCTTTTAATAATCGAAAAATTATGTGAAATGTACAACACATTTCTAAAAAATACTCACTTAAAAACTCATTCCATTTGAATTTGCGATAAAAAACTAATCTACCCAAATAAAGCACCTTTAAAACATTTTGGCTGCTTTATGAAAGTGAAGTGACTAGATTTGATCCCCCTACCAGTCAGTATATTTAGTTACAAATACCAACTTCATTAAAGCTTTTGTTAAGATTGCGAAATATATACACACATACATGTATGTATACGAACCATCTGTTATGTGTGTGTGTATCTGTTTGTGATGTTGGTTAATCGAGATATCAAAACCGGGCGATCTTTCATGTTGATTTTTTTTTCTATTTTTTCTTTACAGAAATACCTACATGTTCCATTTATGTATTGAGTGGGTGGGAATGGGTGAATTAACTGTCAGCAATTTGAATTTAGGGGTATTGTTGTGAAAAATCAAACACATACTCATATACATGTGTATTTTTATGCAGGTGCTTAATTTCACTAGAGTTTAATTTGCTTGTTTTGTTGTTTGTTTTTCTGTTGTTGCTACATTTTTTTTGTTGTTGTTGTGCTAAGTTTATTGTTGACAAACTACACATTTTGGCAAATTCTTCATCAACTGATAAGAAGTAGGAGGTGTTTGTTCTTATGTTCGTTTTGTTCAATTATTCATGAAAAGTAGAAATTAGTCAAAAAGTGTTTTACAGAAGTGTAGACAAATGCATTCATTTATTCGCTAAATAAATTTTATTATATTTTTTATTTGTTGATATTATTGATTTTAAATTTACTTAAATTTTATTAGTTTTTGGTTAATTTGGATTGATAAAACACAATTTGTTGGTCAAAAAAATTTCAGATTAATAAAAATGCCCAAATGAAATAATTTTTTTTTTTTAAAGAAATAAGAAAGATGTAGTCGATCAATCCCGACCATATAATAGCCTACACGGTAAGGGATCTTACATGGGACCTGTGGTCAATAGTTAACCGATACTTCTGTTTGCATTTTTTAAATATACATTTGCATTTCATATGTTGATATTAAGATTTATATGGGATAATTCCTGGAAAAGGGACTTATAAGCCAATTCTCATAAAATTTGTTACTGAGATTTCTACTTTTATATAAAACTTATTTGTGTCAAAAATTTCCATGGGATATATGCTCATTAAAGAGATTTTCGGAAAAAGGGTTTATATAAGAACTATGATCACTTATAGATCGACCTTCCCGAAATTTTCTATATAGATTTTTAATTATATAACAATTTGGTTTTTAACCTATTGCTCAGTGGACAGTTGTACCCAATATATGGAAAATGGATCGAGTAATTCCCATTTTAAAACCTGGGAAGAACGAAAGCGAGGGATCATAATACAGGCCGATATCACCCACATCGAAGACACTAGAAGCTCTTCTTCTTCAGCAACACTCTTCACAACCTGGATCATGGGGATTAAACTCAAGATTGCCGTCTTTGTCGATGGATTTCAAATTCCAATAGTAAACCATCTAAAAATTTTAGAGGTCACCTTGGACAACTTGCTTGTCTCTTCATCTTATGATACTGCAATCACGCCTGAATTGCGAAGTAGAAACAAAGCACTAGTCGGCAGAACCAGGTTATGAACAAAGATACCTAGTTAGCTATATACAAAACGATTGGTCGGCCAGTGGTCAAATATGTTGCTCCAGTGTTGTCTGTTTTGTTGAGTGATATTTAGTGCAAAAAAAATTTACAAAGCTGTCTTACAGATCGTTTCCTTACACCACCTACATGAGAAAACGAAAGTACTAACGAAAGGAACATATCATTAATTTAACTAAGCAGTTTCTCCAGGGATGTTATCGGAGAAGGCATCCAAAGTTTAACATTCACGAATCATCTCATCGGCCCTTGATTGGTTGTTGTTGTAACAGCTCTGCTGTTGCCGAAAGTTCTTCCCTGCGAAAAAAAACAGAGTTGACAATCTTTGGCCAAGTTGAGTTCGCGTCATTCCAGATCGAAGATCAAATTGTCGTAGCAACACCCTTCTTTAGTAATTTTAGGAGTTATATGGTTCTAATGTTCCAATGTTCAACGAAACCCAAATAGATGCTACAATAACAATACGAAAGAAGTATGTTTTGATTCATGAAAATACCTATTCCATTCAGATGGAGTCACATTAAAGTCCACAAATTGTAATTTGTTGTTAAATTTCCGATTACAACTTTTTGTGGTCCTTCGCACCGGATTTGACCAAAAAAAGTAGTAATAAGTCTGTATCTCCTAAACTGTTAAAAGTAGTTATAGGGGAAAAGTAACCATCTACAACCCCCTGCAGGTTCTAAGCATTAAAAAAGGTTTTATTATAGATTACGAGGTGATAAAATTTGAACATAAAATGGTCTCGTAAAAGGGCTAGTAATTTTCATAAATAAAGTTTGATTACAATAATTTTTACATGTAGAGAGTTAAGTGAGATAAAGAAAAAGCTCTTATGGTTACATAAATACTTAAGGTAGAATTAGGGCCTCATTTTGTAAAACGAAACGATAAACGTTAAAAAAAATGTGTATGGAAAAAATTTAAATTTCCCAGTATTATTCATACAAATTTTGAACGTTTGAAAACGTTTCGTTTTACAAAATTAGGTCCTTAGTTCTGAAGCTGTACATTACATACTTAATTTATGAAAAAAATATAAAATTTGATTATTTTTTTCTGTATAGTATCTTTGCGGTTTATATTTTTTGTAGAAAATAGTATTTGTTACATTTTTATGTGACAATCAAAATTTTTAAATTATAAAAACAAATGTAAATAAATAATAATTCAATTGAAAATATTAAAAATGCAACTAAAAGGGGACCAACAATTTAGTTTTTTGTTTATGGTATCGTTGCATTTTATATTTTCCATTGAAAATTTAACAAAAAATGTATTAAAACAAATAAATAATAAAAATTTAATTGAAAAATTAAAATATAAAACTAAAGGGGACAAACAAAGTAAAATAAGCAACAATTTCCCAAGTGGTCATAAGAGGAGAGAGAATAAATGAATACATTTTTACATTTCGAATAACTTTGATAAATTTACAGGGAACTTTACTACGAAACCACATCTGTAACATAAACGTTAATGATCCAAGTTCTCTAGCTTGACCCAAACACCTGAAGGTGGCAAACTGTACTCTTCAAAATTGCACCTTGTTCAAAGTGTAAAAAGTATAAGACACCAAGAATGTTATTGAAACGTTGTGCAACTTGTTTATCTTGAAAGTAATCCAAAAATGTTAAAAAAAAACATCTGCCATTCAATCTTATTAAAACTGCATTTATCTTTCGATTCCTGATAAGAGATCATTCCGTTTAAAGAGTGCGCACGGAGTGCAAGTGAGTTGGGAAACTGCATAAAAATGTCATTAAAAAACAAGTTGAAAAATATAACAATAGCAGAGAAATGTACGAAAATGTGTACTCTCAAAAATATTTTTTTTTCTACTCGTATCATTAGCGAATTTAAATTTGTTTAGCCTGATCTCGCATCATCATAAATCGTGCTGCTATGTACAAAGTAAGAACAATTCACTAAACTGTCTAAAACTCAGTGAATTTGAAATATATTGTCTTAAAGTAAAGAACACTTAAAGCTAGAGTAAAAAATAAAAAAGAGTTTAAAAAGAAGTGGACCTATTCCCACAAAAAAAGTTACCGAAAATACGATAAAGCTTATATTTAGGATATTTCAGAAAATATTAAATATATATTTCAAGAATATAAATACATCAACATATATTGACAGTTAAGGCACCATTGAGACAAACACACTTGTTTGGGTCTCAAACCACATCTAATCTAATGCAATAATAACGAACTATTCTCATTTTTATTCTGCCAACTTAAAATGTTCTTTCTTAAAACGCTTAAACAAATTCCTTCTCTTTCTCTCTCGATTTTAAATGAAAATTTTAAGTCATTAAAATAAAATTAACAATGAAAAAATCAATTAAAATTGATAGAACAGTGCAAGCTCGAATTTCGCGACTAATTAAAAACCAGACCTGTGGCGAAAATTGAATTTTCGCGATAACCACACCCAGAGTTTTATTGTAAATTTGTATATAATTTTTAAAATTAGAATTGTTTTTATTGATATATTTACATTTAAAACATTTTTAAAGAAATTGTAAATTTTAAATTGCTTTTTTTGGTAAATTATTTTTTAAAATAACAGCTGAATCACGTAGTTCATATAGTGCTGTTGTCGGTTTATCATTTTCCAAAGCCCATTGTATGCTTATATTTATCGATGTTTCGGGATTTTCGGATATTGGATACTGATATTTTATTCCAGGCCGTAGCTAGAAACTGAACTACATTTTTGATATTGAAGTTTTTAGTTTGAGCTCCAAATTTGTTCCCAGTGAGCAAGTGAGAGATCAGTTGTTATTTATAATTTAATTTCATAACGTTTTGATCTAACGGTTGAATAAGCGCAGTGCAATAATTAAACTGTCATCACTTTTTAGTTCCTCAACTGGGGAACACGTCGCGTTATCTAGGTTAGGTTAGGTTAGTAAGGGTGGTGTATTCACGCCCACACCCAAAGGCCGAACGGCCCATTGTGATCCCTTTATGATAGAAAGAGAGAAATAGAGATATACGAGGATAATTAAGAAATATAAAAGAGATAGAAAGAAGAAAAAGTGGAACCTAAACCCAATCAATCAGTTATGATTGTTCCTAAGCCATTTTATTCCCATTACAAACCCTATGAGGTTGACAAGTCGTTTGCCATTAACCTCACCTAGTTCATGTAGTGTGTGGCTTCCAAACCACTTCAACCTATTACGCTGAAGCCCTACACAGTGACAGAGTATGTGCTCCACTGTCTCTAGCTCCTCAACATCATCGCACGTTCTACAAAAATCTGATGTGCCAATGTCCCACTTACTCATCATATTCCCTATTGAGAAGTGACCCGTAACCATACCTACTATAATTCTAAGACTACCACGACTCATACCTAGAAGATGCTTGGAATCTGCCAGTTTTAAACTAGGCCATAATGCCCTAGAAACTCTGCAGTCTGATCTGTCACTCCAGGCTCGATTCGTGTCCACTCCCTAAAGAAGGATCCAATTGGAATCTTAACAGATGACTCTATGAAAGACCTATCTAGCTCCGAGCCACTGCGAGCTAGCTCATCGGCTATTTCGTTGCCAAGAATGTCACAATGACCAGGAACCCAACAGAGTCTCATCATATAGGAATCCATTAACCTTCTCAATTCCCTTCTGCACTCAAGTACCAATCTGGACCTAAGAAAATGACTAGTCAGAACCAATAACGCTGCCTGACTAGCGTTATCTAGAAGAAAAACTACTTTTTGCGGCAAGCCTTTTGAAGCCAAAAATTCTCGAATCTAAAAAATGTTTACTTATAATCAACTTACTAATTGGTGAAAATTAACTTACGTGGGGAACAAATTCGTGAAGTAACCAGTCCTTGAATATAAATGATGTCATCCAGGCGTTATTACTGGATTTTTATATTACAGGATTATTGAAAAAGCATTTAAACCAACAATTTCAGTTTGTCTGTGCCATACACATTTGAACAGGGCAAAAAAGTTATACGCTATTTACATATTTTTCTTCCGAGAGCCGTTTTCTCTTTACATGTGAAAAGTGTGTAATATAAACCAGATTCGTCGTAGATTTGGTGAAGAGTCAACCCATGATCATCAGCATAACCCTTAAACTCTTCCACAAATGGAAATGGAGATTTCGAAGACAATAAAAATCTAATGTCATGTTGACGCTTAAATTTCTTCAACCATCCTTCACTGTCATTGAAACCTGAATTGGTTTGATAAATTTTGGTATACAAATGACTTGCTTTTGATCGTAAAATCGCAAAAATTGGAACATTTTTTCCTTTTGTTTTACAAACCACTTATAAAGCATTTTTTCCATTCTTTGATTCTCAGCTTTCTTTAAGGTGCAACGTTTGCTAGGGCCACTTTCTGTTGTACGTATGAACTTTTTTCACGCAATTTGAATTTATGGAATTTCCACTTTTAAATTTTTTTAAAATCTCTAATTTTTGAGAAATCGTTGGCTTTAAAATATGTTGAACTTTTTCCATATTAAAAGATGTATTTATACAACAAATGACATGAATAAACTGACAAAATTGAAGATCAAAATCATCCAAAAATACATTATAATCAAATTTAAAAAAAATCAGATAAATGTCGCGAAAATAGAACCCGTTTTTTCGCGATTATTGAACCTGAAATTTTAAAATTTAAGCCGCCGCCTGTCGCGATAATGGGTAGTCGCGAATACCGAGCTTGTACTGTATATAGCTAATATATAGTTATTATAGCGAAATTTATTATTAAACCTCAATTGATGTAGATTATAATTATATTTTCGCCACGAATAAGAAACTAACGATATTTGTGATTAACTTATTCATAAATTATTTTCTTAGTTTTCTAAGTTTTTTTTTTTTCTAATGTACAAAATTAAGTACGAAGAGCATTAATATTAAAAAAAAAATAGTAGTTATCTCGAGGCATTCATTTATTTCAACAGACATATAGTATGTATGTACAATGTACATATGTTTATGCACAATAAATATTCTCGTATGTGTTTATACTCGGATGTAGTTGTTAAAGTATTAAAAGAACAAGGATGTTTAAGAGTAGATATGTGCAAGAAAATAGCACAAAAAGTAAAATAACGGACAAAATCACTACAAAAAAAATTGCTAATTTTATAAGGTAACAAATACGTATATATGTAAGTAGAGCTCTTGCTTACGAATAAAACTAACTCAATGAAAACAATTAATTATCCAAAAATCTAATACAATTTTCCTTACCATTTAACCATACTACATTTCTTTGCATCACTGTAACACACCATTATCCTTGAATCCTATTAATATGATGTGCTTTTAGGCAGTGTTGCTGCTACTATAGCTTCAAACATTTGAATGTTTGTTCTTCTTATAAGAAAAACATTAAAAATACCAAGTTGTTCTCTATTCATAAAAAAACGAAAAGCGTGAAAAGGTAAAAGAAAATTAAGAACATCATAAAAGTGAAATGAAAGTAATTCATTAACAACAAAAAAAAGGAACAAAAAAAAGTACAGCGGAACTAAGATAAAATGTTTGCATAATACACTTATTTTATCATAAGTGTGTAGTACTACACACATACATATGTATATAAGTTCTTAAAAAAGATAAATTTTGAAATTAAACATATTTTATTACATTTTCTTATTTTTTTGTACAAATTAGATTTGCATTTTATTAAATGAATATGCACATAAGTGCGCCGAAATAAACGATTTCTTCTTTTTTTACAATAAGATAAAGAAGAGAATGTAATATTATTACAGAAACAAAATTTATGAGCAGTGAAAGATAAAGAAGAGAATTGTAAGAGTTTTCTAAAGTGTGAGTATATTAAATCTTGAAAGATTGCATAAATGATAATAGATAAAAGATTTATTTGAAAGTTAAGTGAAGTAGCATAAGATGATGATAAGAAAATAAAAGGAAGCATACTACACCAAACGACATAAACTTTTATATTTGAACGGATTCGCCAGGTATATGTGCCACAGAAAATGTCTGATATTGTGTTTAATAGCATTGTAATAAATTTTTTAAGTTCCTTCGAAACCATGCTCAACCTATCGTTGCTTATTGATGTAATTAATTTGAATGAAAATTCTTAAAATATATGATGTAAAAAAAAGGTAAAACAACCCTAAGGTCCCCGGCAAAAATATAAGGTCACTTTACATTGCACCGTGTATTAAAAAGTACACGGGGTATTTAATAGGCGGGAAAAGATCGCTAGAAATGCTGTCAGAATAATACTTATAAGGTGCCCGGCAAAAATATAAGGTCACTTTACATTGCACCGTGTATTAATTGGCTTTTAATTTTACACCCGTTTGTGCAGCTATTTGCTTTGCCAGGATATCTGTTGGTAGCCAGTTCAAGATTGTCATCAGCGCTTTTGTTGGAGTGGTTCTAAGAGCGCCATTGTTCTCAAAATACGTTTAAACTTATTTTGAAGATTTTTCTTCACCAGTGCCAACAATCAAACCGCCGAACCATAGAATAAAATAGACTTGACGGCACATTCGCATAACCAGTAGGCATTCTTAAGGTTCAAATCTCAGTTCAAGCCAATTGCCTTTTTTGCACTAATAGAGAGCTGTTTTCGATTTTGTGATCCTTGATATTGTGTTCAGGTTCCAGTTAAGTTTACTATCCAGTATTAGTCCAATTTTGGATTGGATAGTGTCATAGTTACTCCATTTAGTTTCGGGGTTACAAATTTAGGAATTTTATATTTTCTCGTGAACAATACCAGTTCTGTCTTAGTTGGGTTTAATCCCAATCCACAATTTTAGCTCCTTTTGAGCAGGCGATCCAGTGCGTATTCAATTACTTCCGAAAGAAGTTTCGGATCTTTACCCGTGGTAATTACTGTTACGTCATCAGCGTATGCAATTGTCTTGCAAAACGTGGACTTAAGTAATATGTATATATTTAGATTCCAAAGTAGAGGGGACAATACACCGAGTTGCGGTGTACCTCGCGTTCAAATATTCGAGGCGCCCAAATTAAATTCAAGGCTATGCTAAGGCTTTATAGAATTACACTAATATTCGGGCCTCAGTGTAACTCGTTAAGACAGTTCGCCAAACCCGATTTTGTATCGGCAAGGGAGTGTATTATCCATCAAGGGTGACTCCCAGTGGTACCCAGCAATTGCAGTTTTACCTTTAGCAGGTGAATTTTACTTCAGTCTGTCATTTTGGGGTTTTTCAGATTTTGAGAGAAGGAGAAAGATGAGGGGCGACGCGTACGATCATTTGGGGGACGTAACGGCCTCTACTATGGGTTTGGCGACTGTTCCGGTAAGTGTTCGGCAGTCAAGCTCTAAGGCCGGGTACAACGTTTTATTAGAGTTGAGGGACTGGAGTTGGTGGATGATTCGGTGGCGCCCAGACCTACTCATTTGCTTGTTGTTTTAGTGGTAGTTCCGAAACCGAAACTTCTGTTGGTAGTGTGACCCCTTGGGGAGCAAGCATTTCGTGGAGGATGTGGTTAAAGCTCGGTGTGGAATTCCACAGCAATCCATAGAATGGTAGGAGTATCAGATGGGCTTCGCTCCTAACCAAGCGGGTTAGTCATGTCCAAATACATGGCTTCAAATTCAAATTGGCTTCATGCCAGGGCGTTGGTAAACGCATTGTATTCATCCTTTACGAAAAGCAGCCTACATAGACATTAAACCGTCATCGAAGACTATATTTACCCATATATGTTGCTGTACATCTTTAAAAATATATGTTACGAACTGCTGGCGTATGATAGATCAGCCGGAAAAAGAGAAGAGGACATCAATTGAAATTGAGGCAGGTGATAGGAGAGATGTTTATCAGCTATAGCCTTATAAATATACCTTGATTGTTCCTCACTGCCAGTATTGACTCACTGCTTAACAATCTTTGATTTTTCTTGGTCTTTAATGAAAAGCTGGCTGCGTAATCGGCTAACTTTATCGAGTCTCTGCCATCCTTGGGGCTGAAGAAACATCAAATAGTAGTCCGTAGCTTGCCAACTTCTGCACTCAAGATGAAGTTCTTCAAATGACTTAACCATTTCTTACAATGCAGATTGATTTTACGATAATTCAATTTCCAATTGCCCTCGTTGCCTCAGTTTGGAGGAACCAAAGCAGAGTTTGTAAAATATGATTAGGGTCCAGCAGAATGAAATGCGTATAATCTATCCTGCAAAACTCTTCATTCTTGATGCATTTTCGATTTGAGTTTCATTGAAAACTAAACATGCACAGGCTGCAGTTTAGAGGATATCAATTTGCAGAGTTTATAATATGTTAACCATAAACAAGCATACGAATTGAAGGATCACAAACTGGTTGCAAACGTTAGTTGTCTTAGTTTGGCAGGACCAAAGTTAGTTCGTAGGCTATAATTATATACTAGCCAAATAAAGTATGTATTATCTATCCCGCAACACACATTATTCGGAATTCCTTTTTTTTTTTTTCATTTTGGCTTCAAGGCTACCTGTCACTGCAGCTCGTAATTTCCTCCAGATTCTCTTATATTGATTACATTTATTACCATAATTTTATACAATTTTTATAACCTCATTCAGAAATAAATCTAACATTAAATTAAGTCATGCACAAAATATTCATTCCACTCTATTTTAATACAATCAATTTGTCCAGAGAACGTGCAAGCTTATATTCTCCTCCTTAATCCAATACATATTTAAAAATTCATAGAAATAATAAATGGTAGGCAAATAGTTTTCCTATTAACACACTCACTCGTGTTATTTGGAAATATACACATACACATATGTACATAAATATTCAACATTCTTATAGACAATAAATAAAGATCAACAATGAAGGTTGTGCTTGTTGGCAGGCTGGCTGGTTGCCTGCTCTTGTATTCATGTTGCAAAATGATGTTTTTCCCATTTATATTTTTATCGAATTGAAACAAGAAATTGCAGAAAATATGTGTCGGTATTAATGTTTTAAATTAATAAATGGTTGGAAAACAAGTTGTGGAATACAATTATGAAGCCTTTATGCGGTCCAAATATACATATATTTGGTTATTTTAGGCTACGGAAGAGCCGAAAGGCAAACTGTCAGCCACACACACACACACATGTACACACTAATGGAAAAAGAGAAAATCAGAAGAATAAAAAAATCAATATTTAAACAACATAATGAAAATAAGAAGCCAAAGAAAAACAAAAACCTTTAAATGTTTTGTGTGTTTGTGTGCCATATTCGTTATACTTTCAACAAAATAAAGAGAATACAACGTCAGCCGCAGACTTCAAGGCGCCAGTCAGTGTATGTGGCAGGAGAAACGACAACAATAGTAGAAATAGTAGTAAAAACAACATCATCATGCCCAACATCAGTATCATCATCATCATCAGGATACATTTATCTTCAGTCTGATTGGTTTTGGATTTATGAAATAAAGTTTTTGTACGAAAAACTGTGAAAAATTTTATCTTGTGTGTGTGTGTGTGTTATTAAAAACATTATTACATTTCTCTTAAATGAAATGTTCTGTTTTAAAAATAGTATACTATTTTCCGCTGTCTGATTGTATGTATTTTATTCTTTTCGAAAAAGGAAACGATGAAGTTGTTTATTTACAATTTGAAAGTAAAGCGAAAAAGTTAAGAGAAATGAAAATAAATTTGTATAAAGGAAATGTTGTTGAAAGCATTTTCCATACATACATATTTGATCCAGATGAGTTGTACTTTATAGTCACTTATTTCATCTTATGAAAGAAGTATTCAAGTATTTAAGTTTGTCGCCTTTTTGAATACAAGGACACTAGATAGAATTTTTAATATGTATATATGTATGTATTTTAAATTCCTTTAACAAATGATAGACTATCAAAGGAAAATATAATTATTATATTTTATGAAACAAGTGTCCTGCCTTATTTATCTTTGTACTTGATGTCTTTTTAGCCCTGATAAAACTCTGCATTGCTCCATCTGTGTATACATAATAAAAAGAGTTCAATTAGTGATAGATATTTTTAAGAAGCATTAATTTATGAAATATATTTATTCTGCAAGATTCATTCATTAATAATAAAAAAATATGATTATAATAATCATAAAATTGGCCAACTTTAACATATTTTATTAATTTTTTTTTTCATATTGTATTTAAAAATATGATCATGTTATTATCTGGCTTTATCACATTATGATCTGGTTATCTAATATAATCTAATTGTATCATATAACGATTCGGTATTTAAAAAAAAAAAAAAAGCAATCATAACTTGATCACTATTTCTCATAACATGCTTCAAATTGCTTTAGGATAATACAAATATATTTTTAATTAATTTATATTTCATATTATTTGAATCACCCCGAATCAGCGTTGTCAAACGTAGGGAAAACTACCTTTTTGTAGTTACTTTTTTTAAATTTCAGGTGCACACTGGGCGACGATCCCTGAATTTTGGCCGTAATTACAATAGGTGGTTTACGTAAAAAAAAAAAAATATCACATATCAGCTTTTTTGGAACGCTTATTGCGATTTTGTAAGAAAACATAAGAAATTAAAAATGGCGGATCCAATATGGCGTTAAATTTTTTTCTTCTTGCTTTACGAAATTTTCAATAACTCAAATTGATAGATTTGCAGTCCATAAATACGATATGGTTTTTGATTTTCAGAATTCGGAAAGCCGAAAGCAATATGGCGGATAAAAGTGAGCAATGATCCCTTAATTTTGGCTTCAATTAGAATACTTGGTATACGTAAAAGATGCTTATAAGGTGTTTGAAGGCGCTGACTACGAATTTGTAATAAAAATTTCAAGATGGCGGATCCATTATGGCGGTCAAATTTTGTTCTTTATTAATTGATAAAATGTTAAATAATCACATTTGACAGACTTGTGGTCCCTGAACTCAAATTAGCTTTTTAATTTTTTTTTTTACGAATTCGGAAAGGCAAAAGAAATATAGTGGATCAAATTGGATCACGATCTTGAATTTTGGACATAATTAAAGTTCCTTATGTACATAGAAAATACATAAAAATATAGGGTTTTAAGGGGCGGTGATTACGACTCTGCAAAAAAAAAATTAATTAAAAATATCGGATAGAATATGGCAGTCAAGGTGTAATTTATTGTATTTAAAATTAAGTAGATTTTTAATTAAAGTTTTTAAGTTTACGCGTTTGAATAGTTATATGGAATTTAAATTTATTTTTATTTTAACTTTCAGAATTACGCCATATTGGATTCTCACTTTTTTTTTATAAATTTTTATTAAAAAATTTTTTCACAATATTTTACAGAATAAATGAATGAGGTTTGAAGGACGTTTTCTAGTTAAAGGGCTATATCTTACGAGTATATGAACGGTGGCAAAAAGTTGCAATTAGATAGAAAATAATTCAGATAGGGGAGACTGGGTCAGTTTCAGCACCTTTTTTTTTTTAAAGGTCTGAATCTATGAATGTATTCGACAGATTTAAAAATTTTGTAGCTTGTTGTTATGCTTGGATATTGAACAATAATATATTGGTAAAAATTTTATGAATACTTAGTATTTGTTACTTATTTTTGAGAATTAGTAGAAAAAGTAATTTTTGCTGAATGTGCCCGACGACGGGGTAGCTGCGGCTTTTGACGGGGCACACTTGCCTGTCATATTCTTAAAGACAATTGGATAGAAAATTTTAATTTAAAGATAGAATAATGTGTTGGTTATGAGCCAACAAACTATTTATTTATTAGCTGTATAAAAATAATGAAATATAAACGTATTTCTTTAACCCTTAAAACAAAATACAAAAATATTGCTTATTAAATAACTATCTCGTTTTTTATGTTCGATTCAATTGTTTGGCGTTTAATATTGTAATTTCTACCGGCGGACGTTGGAGTCTTAATACTACGCAAAACATCAGACATTCAACAGATGCCGAATGTTCCCCGATTTAAAACGCTGAATCTACCCCGAAAGCACTACTTACACTCTTTTCTTTTAGTCTCCAACAAAGATTTGGCTTTCACTAATTTTTTTTAGGAAAATAGCACAATTCTTAATTACTTTGTAAACTATGTTTTAAATATTGAAAAATTTCAAATACAAAATACTTAAAAATTAGAGTCAAAATATTACAAAACACTTGTAAAAATACTAAAACACCTACATCTAAAACAGTTGGTAAGCTAAAGATGACAAACTTCGTGTGAGTTATTTATTAAGGTTTTTGATGCATTTACATAAATAGTTAGTGATGCACAATGGTTGCTTCATATCGAAAACGTCATTGCCGAAGCTACCCCAAAGCCGAAGCTCCCCCAGTCCCCCTAATCCACCAGTATTATTAGTATAAATATAGCCCTTGGATCTGCTTGGATCTTGGCTTTGAAAATTCCTATTTTTGGAGAAAAATTATATTTTTCGCAAATAAGATCATTGTTTCATACGAAATTGCCTTATAATGAATTATATATACTATTTATAATAAATAAAAAATTTCAGCCAAAATGTGATATTTTGACTTTGACCTCTTAAATATTTTTGGGTATAAAATCCAAAGTCTTCTCCCCTCTACCTAAATTGTATTTTTAGCCAAAAAAAATCGAGCATATGGCTCAGAGTGAGGTGTAGGAAAAAAGTGGTTGATTTTTTAGTTTCGCGTTATAACTTTTTACATTAAACTCCTAAACTCCACAATTAGAGAGAAAACGTCATATATAGCTTTTTGATTTTTTTTTTACCGCCAACTGTGGCCTTTGAACTATATACTTCCGAATGTATACCTCCCAAAAGTTAACGTTGTAAGACACACATCTAATAGGAAATATCTGTAGTGAATTTTATTGAAATCAGAAAATCCAAAAATAAAAATTTGCTTACAGTAATAATGTTCAAAGTGAATCTGATAATTTAATAAAGCGGTATTTTTTAACGAGGATGAAGGTAACATACGAAATCTTATTATTTTTTGGTATAAGGAAATATGTAGGGATTTTTTTTATGGCGTAGGGGAAAAAAGGAATTTTTCAATAACACTACTGGCAATACTGCCCCGAATATAACTAAACCTTGTCTACTTATATATATTCATGTATAAAGTAAAACAGAATTGAAGTTTAATGAAGCAAAATACTTTGCATAAAATAGTTAGGGTAAACATAATATAGTTGGAAAACAAACATTCAATATTTGTGTTAAACAATACATGTTTAAAAGACAAACAAATTATATTTTCAACCATAATGTGTCTACTTGAAAAAAGTAAATAAATTGTTACAAATAGACATTGTAATAATTTATATTTATTGAAATAATAATATTTTTTCATACTTTGTTTTAATAAAAATATAATATGTTTAAGACAACCATATTATAACATTTAATTAACGCAATCATAACACTGTTACACTCATGAACACAATATTACTGAAATTAGTTATATTGTTTCCGAAGGTTTCTGCGTTTTATACAGGATGAACTTTTTAAGGCTCAGTTTTGATTAAAGATTGGAAACTTTTAAATTTATATGAAGTCTCTTAATTTGTATATGACGACGCCAAGTATGTCGCCATCTAAATTAACACCAAAATGGTCACTTTTTGACTTATTCATTCTTATTCGCCAGTTTTTCAACTTCCACAGTGCCGTATAATATCTAGTTGAAAATAAGCTATTTTGTGAGAGCTGATTTTATGTATTACTTTACTATACTTTATACCATATTTTGTCGAAGGCTTCCTTAATTCAAAAGTTTTTCTTATATTAATTTCTTATTATTGAACTGATCAGCTGTTTTTCTATTGTTTAAAATAATATAATAATTTTCTATTAGAACACATTCTCGAATAGCTTCGACAAAAAAAACAAGCGCGAATATATCCGGCCCGGCCGAATCTATATACCCACCATCAAAGTAGGCAGTAAAGTAGGCGGACCACGCCCATTTTTTGTTTCCGACTTTACATTGGTCCTTGAACTATTTGAACACAATTTCGTTGATTTTCACCATATATGAGAGTGGGCGGTAAAGTAGGCGGACCATGCCCATTTTTGGTCTCCGAGTTTATGTCGATCCACCAAGTATACGTACAAAATTTCGTTGGCGTACGTGCTTTTATTGAAGAAATATCAGCAGAAAAGTATAAAACGGACACCCTGTGTTTCTAGTTTTTAGCCCATAACTTTTTTGTTTATTAACCGATTTTGCCCATTTTCAATACCAAACAAACCTTACATAAGATAAATATTTGTGCCAAATTTCGTTTCCCTGCGTTGCCCCGTTCGAGCTCTCCTGCTTTCAACAGACGGACGGACATAGCTAGATCGACTCAGAATTCAACCAGGACCCAGAAAATATATACTTTGTGGGGTCTTAAATGATTCTTTCGACAAAAAGAATGACAAAATCAATATACCCCCCATTTTTTGATGGTGGGTATAAAAAAAAAATATTAATAAAATTATAGAAAGATGATGCAGCCAAATCTTTTCCTGGCTTTGGTATCACTGAATTATGTCCCAGTGATTTTTTTCTCATTGTATTTACTCGTTTAAGAAAGGTATTAAACTCTGAACAGATATATTTGACATTTGGTCATACAATAATGATATATTTAATAACAAATCTTTTGGATTTATTCTTATTCTAATAAATATGGATAATATTTACAGCCTCCTTACATTTTCATCTACTAGCAAGATGAAGTGCCAGAAGTGATAAATGACAGGTTACAATCTTATTTATATTTTGACATACAAAATAATAAAACTTAGTTCTGCAGTTTTATGAGTTCATAACCTTCAATTTTGTCTACATTAATCTTAAGCATAACCAAAAATTCATCAAAAATTATTGCTACAAAACCAAAAGAACATCAACGTATTTTTACAACTTTGATTTATTTGTTCCTTAACATTTTGCCGTTCTTTGTGCAGAAATATTTTCCACGCTATAAAAAAGAAGGAAAAACAAAAAACTACCTTTTGACAATAAAAAAAAAAAAAAAGAACAAAAATTCAATTGTATTTTCGTCTTTAATAAAAAGCTAAAAGGTATTATTATTCTTTTTATGAATATTCCAACAAAATAAAAATCTTTAATGGCATAAAGAAATATAAAGTCAGCAAAGAAAAATATATAAAAACCTACAACAAATAAACAAAAGAAAATGTCTTTAAGATGAAGATTATGAATGGCCTTGAAAGCTTTTAAATAATTTAACACTGTGCGTCATTTGAAAGAAGTTATAAATTTTGTGGTTTTAATGGAGAAAATGTCTGATTAAAGGTAATAAAATGTGTATAATGTAAACAATTTAAATATAAAAAAAGTAAATTAGGAAATGTTTTTATTTTTTTATAAATATCTATAGAAAATTAATTTATCTTTTTTATATTGCACACACACATCAAAATATAAACAGTATTTATAGCACGAGGTAAGAAAAATGTTTTTTTGTTAAAAATAATTAAAATATTTATTTAAGTTTAATGCCACAAAAAAGGGGCAAGTTTGTGAAGGCGTTCTTGTATCTTATTACCACTGAACTAGTAGATAGAGGATTGTCTTTGACCAAAACTATATACGACAGCGAAATCAAAGGGAAACAACACATGTCCCTAATATCTGTTGCTTAACCAGCACACCATCTCGAATAAGGACTACTGAGCGAAGAAATCTGGTACAAAAGTGAGATATACTTCATCATTAACGGCTCTAAAGTTTATAAAGAAGCCGGTGGTGGTTTAATATAGAGAACTTGAATTCCGCCTACCCGACTAATATAGTATCTTCCAAGCGGAAGTAATGGATATACATGAGGTCGCTCGATTTATAGTAGGAAAGAACATAATTTACAAGAATATTTATATCTATTCGTATAGGCAAGCGGTTATCTAGGCCTTTTCGGTCAATTCTCTGACGTCCAGAGTGGTCCGCAAACAAACGATCTTGTGAGAAATTTAAATATTTGCTAAATTGACAGAATTCTCTGGCCAGAGCTCAGTTCAAATAGTCAGGTGGTCATTCTCTCAGATCACTTTTTTATTATTATATTATAAGACCCCTATTCACAGAGACCTAAACTGATCTTTTGTCTAGCTTAATAGGTTCACCAGATTAGATCTAAACTACGAACGAAGCAGACAGTTGTAAGAGGAGAGACAATAAGCGGGCAATAAAGAATATGAGTGAAATACAATATCCGGTAAATAATCCCGTTAGTGATCTAAAATCGCTATAATTGAGCGATAGAAGTTGCTGAGATTTACTCTTATTAAAAGTAATAAACCGTTTGCCTACTTAAGTTTGGATATAGAATCGCACTGATGGGCGAATTGCGATGACACCCACGATCCAGTCCTTTCCCTGAAGTAGCCTACGTAATTGCGAAGTTATTTGGCCCCTTGTTGGCCAAATAACTTGCCCATTCATTACATTGATGGCCTACATGACTAGGTAATCAACATAATGTTAAATTGTTGTATGCACCAAGTTAATTAAGAGCCTTAACCACCATAGACATAATCTCATAAGAGGATATGGCCTTTAAAGCAGCTTGACTATCGAACATAAGAAAAATTCTGAGACGCCTTAACTCTGTCTTCAAGCACACCCTAGCACAAATGAATATATCGAAAACTCCGCCCAAAAGGTTGAAAGGTAGTTACCTATTGGTAATGCAATTTGAATGTTTGGGCAAAGCACACGAAATCGGAGTTACCATTTGTCAGTTTTGAACCAATCTGCATTTGCATTTTCATGCCACCAAAATTTGGTTCTGCAATAGGTCCGTGTTTGGTGTAAGGACCACGGAAACTCTTCCCCTGAGACAACCTTAAGCATGGTGTTTTTACATGATCTTAATATAGGAACATGGTCCCTAAACCATTTCAAAATCACGCCAACATGCAAGTTGTGGTTTTACACCACTTTTTTTTTTTTTTTTGAGTTCCAGAATTTCGTCCAGGACTGCCATCTGGATGTGCATTAATTTTTCGTCAGTCGATAAAATGGTCGTGAAGTCTGGTGATATGACTCCCAGTCGTACGACTTCGCCCACTTTATTACAGGAGGGCCGAACAATTTGCTTCGCTGTTGTATTCGTGAATGGTTATTTGGCCACAGAAATACCAGCTGGCATTGTGCAAGCTACACTATTTTAAGGAAGAGAATTTTCTGGAATGGAATCGTTAGGTCATCCTCTTTTCCTTTCCTTATCGCTATTCATAACTTGTTTTATTTTGAGCTTTAAACTTTTACGAACAGCCCAACATAGATTTAGTGTATCGTTTACACCTTTTGCTGAAACAGTTACTTATATTCCAGCAATATCAAAGGTTACGTTTTAGGCACTGAGTCTAGTAGCACATCTCAGTAGTATTAGGACTTTAATGCATTATCACTCAGACATCATCCATAGGTTGACAAAGAACGTTAGGTACATTACGAGTATTAAGATCTTGAGTCCCCGACACAGTTAAAGTTAGGTCCATAGGGATCTGTTTTACGTTGTTAGTAATTTTAATGCATTTGTTATCCATTTATAAGAAGCAATAATAATTGCTGGTTAATAGACAAAATATCTTGCAACAAAGACCGCCGTTACGGTTACTGTCGTATTGGTAAGCGTGCTCTCAGACTTGGGCTCAAGCATTACGATATCTGTAGGATCTGGACGGTGAGGAGGAGACTTATGTCACTCATCATCTTTGCTCATGTCCGGCTCTGTTGATGAGAAGGATATGTTCCTGGTAGTCTGGATGTTAAACGAATCTTGGACTTTAAAAAAGTTCGGGATAATTTGTGGCATAGGATTGGAGTTTTCTAGCCGATATAAACAAATTTATAATACAGAATATTTTTCAAAATGATCTTGCTGGTGCAAGATGTGTAATTATAAGAGAATCAACTCTTAAGATATTAGCCAAAGCCTTCCTGGATAAGTAATTTGATTTTAAAAAGCGGTTTTATAATATGTAATAAAATATGTAATAAAAACTTCAATTTTAATTTACCGTTAATTCACTTGTTTACTAAGTTTATAAAAATAGCATGATGATTGTCTTGTTTGTTTCTAACCTCTTCTAAATGACTTGTTCTATTAATTATTAACTTTCTCCATGAGATAATGAATCATTTTAAATATTTATTGGGAATTTATTTCTCATACATCAACGTCGTCGTTCAAAGACTCAACAACATACAACAGCGTCGCGTTAATGTGCAAAACAAATAACATTTTTATAAACTTTTCTATTTCGCTCGTTTATCTAGATCTTGTGTACAACAAGTATTTATCTAAAGTTTGTTTGAAATTTAGTAAGAGATTCATTTTATTTAATCTTTTTGTGTTGAAAAACGTAAACAAATAATAAAAAAAACTTGTTTTGCATAAGTACCAGTATAAACAAATGAATGAATGACTAAATGAATGAATACATGTTTGTTTATATTTTATTTATATTTAATACGAGTGCAAATGTACAAATACCTTGTATTTGTACCTTAGATATAAATATGTGAATGCATATGTTAAGAATCTCTGTAGTTGTTTATACAAAATCAAATTTTGTGAAAGAGTTCAAGTGGTACTAGACTTGTTTACCTAAGAATGATATACATATATAGTTGTAGTTGTTGTTTTAACAGTTGCAAAGATTATTTTACCTACATTAAGTTAATTGGTCTGTGATTATTGATTTTATACAAATTGAAATATTAAGGAGGCAAAGTGAAATATTATAGAGATAGAAAAACAAAGTCATATGAAACTGATCAACACATTTGAGAATTGTTTTAAGGCTACAAGCTAATAAATTCGATTTTAATTAACTCACTTAAAGCCTATCAAGATATTTTCTTCAAATCAACACACAGCTATTGATCTTTAGAAACGATACTATCAGGCCTGTTCTGTAATCACGGTGATTTCAAATCACGAACGATTTTGAAATCACGCAAGTGATTTTCAGCTGATTTTAAATTTTTCGAAGTGATTTTAATTTTAAGAAATCATGAGCAAACAACTAATTTTTTATTTTGTTTACAATTAAATAAAATAAAATATTTAGCCTTTTATTAAAATGCCATGAGCAAAGTTATTGGCAATAATTGCTTTAAAAAGGAAGAAAATAAATAATGAGCGAAAAAACGTTATTTGCGGAATCTATCAAATCCTATGGAAACAGAAGAAAAGTTGTACGTAAACAGCTGACAAGCAAAGAAAAACTGAAATCACGAAATCTTTTTGAAAGTAAAGAAAAATTTAAAAGCATAACTAAAGGTGTTTTCAATAAATTGCTATTTTTTGTTTTACAATAAAATTAAAAAAACAAAAATGAATAAAAATCATAATAAATTATTTATATAAGCCATTTTACATTTCATTAATAACACAGTGTTTGCAAAAATAAGCAAGTGATTTGAAATCGGCACTAAAAAGTTCACCGATTTGAAATCACGACAAAAAGTGATTTCCAGAACATACCTGTATATTTGAATCTGATAGAATAATATTGATTGAAGTATTAAATTCGTAAACTTTTAAAACAAAACAAAAATTGACGTAAATGCGATCCCTGGCCGAAATTCAAAATCCGTTTTTAATAGGATTTGGAGAGCAAACAATGAGTATAGTAAATCAAAATTTCTTTAAACCAAAACAGACTTTAAAAAATTTTATATGAAATAAATCACACCCTACACCATTCTGATCCACATAATTTTGTTTTTACTTATATAAAACTTACACTGGTCTACAAAAAAAGTTTTTTTCGTGCTCCTTTAAAAAAAAATATGTGGACTTGATGGAATTCCGTATGCTAAACTCGAATCTGCTTTCAGTTTTTTCCCATCAGGTCGAGATTTTTTATGGGCGTGTCTAATATTGCGCCCTAAATAAGCCGATTACTCGAGTATATTTCACTATAACTCGAGAACGGTATGCACTATTTATACAAATAATACACCAAATTATGCAGAATAAAATTGGCTTCCACTATCGTTCTACTATCAAATTTTTATCCGCTCAACAGTTTAGGAGACATTTCGAAATTAGTGTCCGAAAAAATTTTTTAATTCTAAATTCAAGATCTAATTTTTTTTTTTTTTTTTTCGTCTTAAATAAAAAAGAAATAGGTGGATTACATGGAATTTAACTCGCTAAATAAGAATTAGCTTTTACTTTTTTCTATCACGAATTGATTTTTTTTATGGGCATGACTACTATGACGATGCCTTTAGGCAGTCACACTTGTATAACTCGAGAACGGTTTGTCCTATTAAGATAAATTAAACTCCAATATATAGCGACTTAAATTGTCTTTAAGCTGAATTTACATAGTTCTTTGTTCAGTTAATATTTCTGTAGTTATTCGTATTTATTTTTTTTTTTTTTTTTTTGAAAAAATGGTGAAAATTTTGATCCATAACTCTGAAATTCTTGAACGAATAAAAAAAATATTGTTGACATACCTTGAAGACAATTTTCGTAAATGTAAACGGAACGTAAGTGGATGGTTACTCGTAAAACATAAATGTTGCAAGAAGTTTGTTGTTATTTTGTACACAACAGTGATGCCATTTACACATATTTCCAGTAAATAAAATTCATTTTGAAAATCGCAAGATATGTATTTAAGCGATTTGTATACCAATCGAAATTTATGTGTGTGAAGATAAATATGCGAGTTAAATATGTTTTTGACGTAACGACTTACGTAATGGCATATTTGAAGACGTAACGACATATTTAAATATGGCATATTTAAATATGTCATATTTAAATATGACATATTTAAATATGACTATTTAGTACAAAAAATTAATATATATTTTTTTTTTTTTTTTTTTTTCAAAATTTAATGAAATATTAAAAACAAATAAATTTATAATAATATTTAATTATTTTTTTTTTTTTTTTAATTAATTAAGAAATATTGAAAATATACTATTTGTTATCTTTTGTCAGTTATCTAAATGATGATAGAGTTTATCAGAGGTCATTCAAAGATTTTGCCCACTGTGGGCAAATGGAGCGTTGGCATGCATTCCCACCATATGGAGGATGTTGTACAGGGTGAATACTATCCATGGCTATATGCTGTATTCCTGAATTGTATTTGTGAATTTTTTAAAAAAATTTCAAATTTAGCAATATAGTCTATCAGAGGTCAGTCAATGATTTTGCCCACTGTGGCCAAATGGAGCGTTGGCATGCATTCCCACCATATGGAGGATGTTGTACAGGGTGAATACTATCCATGGCTATATGCTGTATTCCTGAATTGTATTTGTGAATTTTTTAAAAAATTTTCAAATTTGGGAATATAGTCTATCAGAGGTCAGTCAATGATTTTGCCCACTGTGGCCAAATGGAGCATTGGCATGCATTCCTACCCTATGGAGGATGTTGTCTAGGTTGAATACTATCCATGGCTATATGCAGTATTCCTGAATTGTATTTGTGAATTTTTTAAAAAAATTTCAAATTTAGCAATATAGTCTTATCAGAGGTCTGTCAATGATTTTGCCCACTGTGGTCAAATCGAGCGTTGGCATGCATTCCCACCATATGGAGGATGTTGTCCAGGAGGAATACTATCCACACCTATATGCTGTATTCCTGAATTGTATTTGTGAATTTTTTAAAAAATTTTCAAATTTAGCAATATAGTCTATCAGAGGTCAGTCAATGATTTTGCCCACTGTGGTCAAATGGAGCGTTGGCATGCATTCCCACCATATGGAGGATATTGTCCAAAAGGAATACTATCCACACCTATATGCAGTATTCCTGAATTGTATTTGTGAATTTTTTTAAAAAATTTTCAAATTTAGCAATATAGTCTATCAGAGGTCAGTCAATGATTTTGCCCACTGTGGTCAAATGGAGCATTGGCATGCATTCCCACCATATGGAGGATGTTATCCAGGGGGAATACTATCCACACCTATATGCAGTATTCCTGAATTGTATTTGCGAATTTAAAAAAAAATGCAAATTTAGGAATATAGTCTATCAGAGGTCTGTCAATGATTTTGCCCACTGTGGCCAAATGGAGCGTTGGCATGCATTCCCACCATATGGAGAATGTTGCCCAGGGCGAATATTATTCACAGGTATATAAAGTTGTCCTGAATTGTATTTGTGAATTTTTTAAAAAATTTTCAAATTTAGGAATATAGTCTGTCACAGGTCAGTCAATGATTTTGCCCACTGTGGCCAAATGGAGAATGTTGCTCAGGGTGAATACTATCCATGGCTATATGCAGTATTCTTGAATTGTGTTTGTGAATTGTTTTAAACAAATTTTCAAATTTAGGAATATATACAGTTTATCAGAGATCAGGCAAGGATTTTGTATCTCAGGGTGAAATATTTTATGATTTATTGATAAATAAAGCAATTTTTTGTACAATTTCTGTATTTCTTGTATTGGTTTTGAACTCTCGCAGAGCGATCATTTTAGTCACAGAATAAGTTCATTAAAAATAAAATATAACGTAAAGAATATATATTCATAAATGGAAAATGAAAAGCTCTTTTTTGTTTTATAATATCAACAATATTTTATTCCTTTTTTTTTTCTTATATACATACATAAAAGATTACATTTACTTATATATTGTAACTATTATTACACATATTTTTGTACCAATTTTTTTTATTTTGTACTAGTTGCGTATAATATAAGGAAAAAGAATTATATATTATATCCTATGGTGAAATTTTTTAATTAAGAATAGTTAGCATAAATATATATTAGTTGATATTATTATATATATTTTTTGTACTGACATTAATACCTATTTATTAAAACAAAGTCATAATAATATTTATCACAATATTTGTTAACATACTATTATTTTTTTTTAATCTATTCTTTAAAACTTTAAGACTAATTCAAATATTGTTCTGGTTATACTATTTTAAGAAATAATACTTATTTTAGCTTTTGTAATGATTGATTGTGTCTAGTAGATTCCAGTAAAAAAAAATTATTCTGATGTAAAACAAAAAGTTCTTATGAACTTTTCACTCCAAACGCATTTTTATTTTTGGTGTGGATAGTATTCCTCCTGGACAACATCCTCCATATGGTGGGAATGCATGCCAACGCTCCATTTGACCACAGTGGGCAAAATCATTGACAGACCTCTGATAAGACTATATTCCTAAATTTTAATTTTTTTTTAAATTCGCAAATACAATTCAGGAATACTGCATATAGGTGTGGATAGTATTCCTCCTGGACAACATCCTCCATATGGTGGGATTGCATGCCAACGATCGATTTGACCACAGTGGGCAAAATCATTGACAGACCTCTGATAAGACTATATTCCTAAATTTGATTTTTTTTTTTTAAATTCGCAAATACAATTCAGGAATACTGCATATAGGTGTGGATAGTATTCCCCCTGGATAACATCCTCCATATGGTAGGAATGCATGCCAACGCTCCATTTGGCCACAGTGGACAAAATCATTGACTGACCTCTGATAGACTATATTGCTAAATTTGAAATTTTTTTAAAAAATTCACAAATACAATTCAGGAATAATGCATATAGGTGTGGATAGTATTCATCCTAAACAACATCTTCCATATGGTGGGAATGCATGCCAATGCTCCATTTGGCCACAGTGGACAAAATCATTGACTGACCTCTGATAGACTATATTGCTAAATTTGAAATTTTTTTAAAAAATTCACAAATACAATTCAGGAATACTGCATATAGCCATGGATAGTATTCAACCTAGACAACATCCTCCATAGGGTAGGAATGCATGCCAATGCTCCATTTGGCCACAGTGGGCAAAATCATTGACTGACCTCTGATAGACTATATTCCCAAATTTGAAAATTTTTTAAAAAATTCACAAATACAATTCAGGAATACAGCATATAGCCATAGATAGTATTCACCCTGTACAACATCCTCCATATGGTGGGAATGCATGCCAACGCTCCATTTGGCCACAGTGGGCAAAATCATTGACTGACCTCTGATAGACTATATTCCTAAATTTGATTTTTTTTTTTTTAAATTCGCAAATACAATTCAGGAATACTGCATATAGCCATGGATAGTATTCAACCTAGACAACATCCTCCATATGGTAGGATTGCATGCCAACGATCGATTTGACCACAGTGGGCAAAATCATTGACAGACCTCTGATAAGACTATATTCCTAAATTTGATTTTTTTTTTTTAAATTCGCAAATACAATTCAGGAATACTGCATATAGCCATGGATAGTATTCAACCTAGACAACATCCTCCATAGGGTAGGAATGCATGCCAACGATCGATTTGACCACAGTGGGCAAAATCATTGACAGACCTCTGATAAGACTATATTCCTAAATTTGATTTTTTTTTTTTAAATTCGCAAATACAATTCAGGAATACTGCATATAGCCATGGATAGTATTCAACCTAGACAACATCCTCCATATGGTAGGATTGCATGCCAACGATCGATTTGACCACAGTGGGCAAAATCATTGACAGACCTCTGATAAGACCATATTCCTAAATTTGATTTTTTTTTTTTAAATTCGCAAATACAATTCAGGAATACTGCATATAGCCATGGATAGTATTCAACCTAGACAACATCCTCCATAGGGTAGGAATGCATGCCAACGATCGATTTGACCACAGTGGGCAAAATCATTGACAGACCTCTGATAAGACTATATTCCTAAATTTGATTTTTTTTTTTTAAATTCGCAAATACAATTCAGGAATACTGCATATAGCCATGGATAGTATTCAACCTAGACAACATCCTCCATATGGTAGGATTGCATGCCAACGATCGATTTGACCACAGTGGGCAAAATCATTGACTGACCTCTGATAGACTATATTCCCAAATTTGAAAATTTTTTAAAAAATTCACAAATACAATTCAGGAATACTGCATATAGCCGTGGATAGTATTCACCCTACATAACGTCTTCCAAATGGTGGGAATGCATGCCAACGCTCCATTTGCCCACAGTGGGCAAAATCTTTAAATGACCTCTGATAAACTCTATCATCATTTAGATAACTGACAAAAGATAACAAATAGTATATTTTCAATATTTCTTAATTAATTAAAAAAAAAATAATTAAATATTATTATAAATTTATTTGTTTTTAATATTTCATTAAATTTTGAAAAAAAAAAAAATATATATATTAATTTTTTGTACTAAATAGTCATATTTAAATATGTCATATTTAAATATGACATATTTAAATATGCCATATTTAAATATGTCGTTACGTCTTCAAATATGCCATTACGTAAGTCGTTACGTCAAAAACATATTTAACTCGCATATTTATCTTCACACACATGTAAAACAAAAAGTTCTTATGAACTTTTCACTCCAAACGCATTTTTATTTTTGGTGTGGATAGTATTCCTCCTGGACAACATCCTCCATATGGTGGGAATGCATGCCAACGCTCCATTTGACCACAGTGGGCAAAATCATTGACAGACCTCTGATAAGACTATATTCCTAAATTTTAATTTTTTTTTAAATTCGCAAATACAATTCAGGAATACTGCATATAGGTGTGGATAGTATTCCTCCTGGACAACATCCTCCATATGGTGGGATTGCATGCCAACGATCGATTTGACCACAGTGGGCAAAATCATTGACAGACCTCTGATAAGACTATATTCCTAAATTTGATTTTTTTTTTTAAATTCGCAAATACAATTCAGGAATACTGCATATAGGTGTGGATAGTATTCCCCCTGGATAACATCCTCCATATGGTAGGAATGCATGCCAACGCTCCATTTGGCCACAGTGGACAAAATCATTGACTGACCTCTGATAGACTATATTGCTAAATTTGAAATTTTTTTAAAAAATTCACAAATACAATTCAGGAATAATGCATATAGGTGTGGATAGTATTCATCCTAAACAACATCTTCCATATGGTGGGAATGCATGCCAATGCTCCATTTGGCCACAGTGGACAAAATCATTGACTGACCTCTGATAGACTATATTGCTAAATTTGAAATTTTTTTAAAAAATTCACAAATACAATTCAGGAATACTGCATATAGCCATGGATAGTATTCAACCTAGACAACATCCTCCATAGGGTAGGAATGCATGCCAATGCTCCATTTGGCCACAGTGGGCAAAATCATTGACTGACCTCTGATAGACTATATTCCCAAATTTGAAAATTTTTTAAAAAATTCACAAATACAATTCAGGAATACAGCATATAGCCATAGATAGTATTCACCCTGTACAACATCCTCCATATGGTGGGAATGCATGCCAACGCTCCATTTGGCCACAGTGGGCAAAATCATTGACTGACCTCTGATAGACTATATTCCTAAATTTGATTTTTTTTTTTTTAAATTCGCAAATACAATTCAGGAATACTGCATATAGCCATGGATAGTATTCAACCTAGACAACATCCTCCATATGGTAGGATTGCATGCCAACGATCGATTTGACCACAGTGGGCAAAATCATTGACAGACCTCTGATAAGACTATATTCCTAAATTTGATTTTTTTTTTTTAAATTCGCAAATACAATTCAGGAATACTGCATATAGCCATGGATAGTATTCAACCTAGACAACATCCTCCATAGGGTAGGAATGCATGCCAACGATCGATTTGACCACAGTGGGCAAAATCATTGACAGACCTCTGATAAGACTATATTCCTAAATTTGATTTTTTTTTTTTAAATTCGCAAATACAATTCAGGAATACTGCATATAGCCATGGATAGTATTCAACCTAGACAACATCCTCCATATGGTAGGATTGCATGCCAACGATCGATTTGACCACAGTGGGCAAAATCATTGACAGACCTCTGATAAGACTATATTCCTAAATTTGATTTTTTTTTTTAAATTCGCAAATACAATTCAGGAATACTGCATATAGCCATGGATAGTATTCAACCTAGACAACATCCTCCATAGGGTAGGAATGCATGCCAACGATCGATTTGACCACAGTGGGCAAAATCATTGACAGACCTCTGATAAGACTATATTCCTAAATTTGATTTTTTTTTTTTAAATTCGCAAATACAATTCAGGAATACTGCATATAGCCATGGATAGTATTCAACCTAGACAACATCCTCCATATGGTAGGATTGCATGCCAACGATCGATTTGACCACAGTGGGCAAAATCATTGACTGACCTCTGATAGACTATATTCCCAAATTTGAAAATTTTTTAAAAAATTCACAAATACAATTCAGGAATACTGCATATAGCCGTGGATAGTATTCACCCTACATAACGTCTTCCAAATGGTGGGAATGCATGCCAACGCTCCATTTGCCCACAGTGGGCAAAATCTTTAAATGACCTCTGATAAACTCTATCATCATTTAGATAACTGACAAAAGATAACAAATAGTATATTTTCAATATTTCTTAATTAATTAAAAAAAAAATAATTAAATATTATTATAAATTTATTTGTTTTTAATATTTCATTAAATTTTGAAAAAAAAAAAAATATATATATTAATTTTTTGTACTAAATAGTCATATTTAAATATGTCATATTTAAATATGACATATTTAAATATGCCATATTTAAATATGTCGTTACGTCTTCAAATATGCCATTACGTAAGTCGTTACGTCAAAAACATATTTAACTCGCATATTTATCTTCACACACATTCGAAATTTGTGCTTTTATGATAAAAATGTTTAATTTTAAATTATTGTTTCAACTCTACGCTTTATTTAAATTATTTTAACCGTTTTTTTAGTGAAGTAAACAGCAAATTTATAATTTTTTTACAGCGATTTTTTACGCAGTTTTAGTATATTAAAATAAAAAGCTGTCAACACTGTTCTTACAGCTGTCACGTAAAAACGTAGAGTGACGCTTTGAGTACACATACTTTAAGAGTACACATAACTCTCATAAGCAAAACGTGTCATATCATTCGCTACATTTACGGTAGAGTATCGGAGCTTTAAGCCGAATTTTAATTTTCCACTACGTCTGGGAGCTTCAAAATGCTCTGGAAAAAGAAAAAAATGCTTAGCAAAATATACATATAGTATAGATAAAGATTTGTATTTCTCTACAATTGTAGCGCCTTGAGCCATCTTTTTATACCCACCATCAAAAAGATGGGGGGTATATTGATTTTGTCATTCCGTGTGTAACATGTCGAAGGAATCATCTAAGACCCCACAAAGTATATATTTTCTGGGTCCTGGTTTGATTCTGAGTCGATCTAGCTATGTCCGTCCGTCTGTCCGTCTGTCTGTCCGTCTGTTGAAAGCAGGATAGGGCTCGAACGTTCTTATCCAAATTTCGTCCCCCAACGTAGGGGGACGAAATTTGGCACAAATATTTGTCTTATATAAGGTTTATTTGGGATTAAAAATGGGCAAAATCGGTTAATAAACAAAAAAGTTATGGGCTAAAAACTAGAAACACAGGGTGTCCGTTTTATACTTTTCTGCTGATATTTCTTCAACAAAAGCATGTACGACAACGAAATTTTGCACGTATAGTTCGGGGATCGATATAAACTCGGAAACCGAAAATGGGCGTGGTCCGCCACTTTACTGACCACCTCCTATATAAGGTGAAAATCAACGAAATTGTGTTTAAATAGTTCAACTCGGAAACAAAAAATGGGCGTAGTCCGCCCACTTTAATGTCCACTTTACCGCCCCCTCCCATATAACGTAAAATTTGAAAAAGTTGATGGTGGGTATATAGATTCGGCCGGGCCGAATATTCGCGCTTGTTCTTAATTAATTAACGATAATTGTATTTAAAGGCATCAGTTATATCTTTATTAACTATAAAGAATCTGAATTAACGAAAATTGGTGGTAAATCATAAAGTTTATGTGTCGACTCAAATGACTGCGAACATTGTTAGATGGGTACATCGTTTTGTTCTTATTATCCAGGGATATTGAATGGTGCAGCTGTTTCTGCAGGAAAACCCTCAGGATTTTGTAAAACTTTTAATACCCACCATCAACAAGATGGGAGGTATATTGATTTTGTCATTCCGTGTGTAACATGTCGAAGAAATCATTTAAGAATCCATAAAGTATATATTTTCTGGATCCTGTTCTGTTGAAAGCAGGATAGGGCTCGAACGGGACAACGTAAGGCACGAAATTTGGCACAAATATTTATCTTATATAAGGTTTGTTTGGGATTTAAAATGGGTAAAATCGGTTAATACACAAAAAAGTTATGGGCTAAAAACTTGAAACACAGGATGTCCGTTTCATACTTTTCTGCTGATACCTCTTAAACAAAAGCATGTATTACAACGAAATTTTGTGTAAATAGTTTGAGGGTCGATATAAACTTGAAAACCAAAAATGGGCATGGTCCGCCTACTATACCGCCCACCTCCCATATAAGGTGAAACTTTATCGAAATTGTGTTCAAATAGTTCAAGGACCAATGTAAACTCGGAAACAAAAAGTGGGCGTGGTCCGCCCACTTTACCGCCCACCTCCCATATAACGTAAAATTTGAAAAAGTTGATGGTGGGTATATAGATTCGGCCGAGCTGAATATAACATTCGCGCTTGTTAACTTTGAGTACAATCACTATGAGTATTTCTGTTCAAAGCTGTTTCAAATATTATATTTCTCTGGTCATTATTCAAACTGGTTGTGGATGGAATGTTTCGAATTTGCTGCTTCCACAAATCAAAATTATTACGGCTTTATTACCACAACTCTTGTAAGATTCTGCAAATTGGTTGCTTACTATTGGTGGCTCGGACATGTTGGTATTTAATTCATCTTCCTCCATTGGCAAAGGAGAACCAGGCTCAGATCGGACAGATCGTGATGAACGTCAGTTATATCCACCAGTTATTGTAAAATTATTTTACACGTAACGCAAAAATACTAGTTACTTTTCAATACAAAATTTTAAAACTGTTATTGATTATTTTCTTTATTTTAAAATCAATGAAAGAATATTACAAATTATTTGATTAAAATATATAAATCTTCTATGATATGTTTAAAATTTTAAACAATATTTTTGTTGTTTAAAGTAGAAGAGCTAACAACTAACATTAACAGGTTCCCAGATATTAATATAGGTTCTACGTAAAAACGGTCTTAGAAACAAAAACTGTTTAAATCAAATTCCATTAGGAATGCGTTCTGGCCCCAAATGTTGCCACAATCGAAAGATTAAACGAGAAAGAAACTATAGTCGGTTAAAACCGACCATATGATACCCTACACCATTCTGTAAGAGCTAAAAATTACACCATTCTGTATGAGCTAAAAATTAGACCTGTGGCTAATTGTAGACCAACACTTACTCAATGTAAAATAAATTATACAAATACAGAACAATGCATTGATACTACCTATATGATTTTATGCCCTTTAAGGCGATTCCCGGAAGTGGGTTCATATGGGAGCTATGGTAAATTATGGACCGATTCTCATAAATTTTGGCAATGTTGTTTCTACTTATATAAAACTTATTTGTGTCGAATATTAACTTGATACTATCATTCGTATGGGATTTATGCACGTTAAAGTGATATTCGGAAGAGGGATTTATATGGGAGCTATGTACGGTTATGGACCGATCTTGATGAAATTTGACACAAAGCTTGACACTTGTACAAAACTCCTTTTTACCGAGTTTCATTGAAATATTACTATATTTAAGGCATTTATGATCGTTAAACTTCTATTTCGGGAGGACATTTGTATGGGGGCTAGGTGAAATAATGGACCGATCATAACCAATTTCAATAAGCTCCGTCCTGGTATCAAAATAATTATTCGTGCCAAATTTCATCAAGATATCTTTAAATTTGCGATCTGTACTTTGTTCACAAGGTTTACATGGACAGCCAGCCAGCCGACCAGACGGATGGGCGGACATCGTTAAATCGACTCAGAAAGTGATTCTGAGTCGAACGGTATACTTTAAGGTCCAATAATTTTTTTTGTGCGTTACAAACATCAGCACAAACGTATTATACCCCAACCACCTATGATAAAATTTTAATACAAACAATTTGTTTCATTTAAAAAAAAAAAAAAAAATAGAAAAAGATTTGTTTACATTTGAATACTTTATATATTTTGAATAATTTATTGCAATTTTTCTCGCTTTTATTAAGTAATTTATTTTTAATGGAAAATTAATATTAAAACACACTTGTAGACAGTTAATAATTTATATCGATTTTTATTAATGAACACATTCATTAATTCAGGCAGTCATACATACATTCTTATCACATCTATGAATATAACACAACTAAATGTAATAAATGTCAGTTGTTATTGTCACTTGAAAAATTATAAATATGAGAAATACATATGAATGGCAAGTGCCAATGACTTGATGCTTATGATAGATTGTTGATGGTGGATTGAAATTTAAAAAAAGAAGCATAATATACAAAACCAAAGACAGATTGTGAGTAATGTGACAGGATAGTTGGAAAAAAAGAAAAAAAATAATAACAAATTAAAATTAATCACCCCTTAAGATAAACTGTTAAATTCATTTAAATACATTTTTCTAAAATTAAAATTTAACCAAATTAATTATTGTGGCTTATGTAAAATTGATTTTTAATCCTTTTTCTCCTCTAATTGGATTATTTAAATCAAAAATAATTAATTTGAATATTAATTGTAGTAAATAATGAAGAATTAACGTTTGTCACTGAGCCAATAACAAATACATATTTCATTTTAATTTCATCAATAAATTACAGGAGCAAATTCTTAAAGGGTCTTGGCTTTAAATAAATCTTTATAACAATAGACATATTTTTAACACAAAATGAAAATGTAAAAAATACCACAGGAAAAATAAGAAATTATAACAGTTTTGGCAATTTGCCAAATAAACATAATTATATGATTATAAGAGTGAAAGGATAAATGTTAGTGAGGAGCAGAATTTATTACAAAAATGGAAAATATACCATTAATCCAGATGAAATAAAAGAGGCCGGCCATAGAAAATACAGAATTCGTTCTTTTGCACTGAAAAAAGTAATTTCAATGAATGCAATACATACCAGGCTCGTTGATTTTTTCCAAAGATTTGTTGAAAATATTCATTGAAATTCAATGAAATATTTAACACACTTATGAATATACATTTAAGCCATTTGATAAAATGACTCCCTTATAAAATAAATATTTCAGTTCATTGATTCAACGTAATAGTTAATTGATTTAAAAAATACGATTTTATTTTTAATAATTTAAAAAATACGATTTTATTTTTAATAAAAAAAAAAACATTTTCATTGAATTTTAAAAACATGTACGTTCTTTTACTGAAATTGTACATTGATTTAGAAGAACAAAAAAAAAGCATTAAATATAGTATAAACAAAAAATTGATTTAATGTAATTTTTGTTGATTCAATGTATTAACACATTAATTTAAAAAAGAAGAAGCTTTACTTAATGAACAAGTACATTGAATTAACGAAATAGTCTGTTAACTAATGTTACATACAACGTACTTATCCATTGTTTTCTAAATACAGTAAAACAAAAATGAAAAAAAAAAAGAAATCAACCCAGTTTGTAAATATCGTTAGTTATAATAAAAATAAAAATATTAAATCTGTATTTAAAACATCGATATGTCAAAAAAATTGTGAATCTATAATATAAATATTGTATTAAAAATGTTTACACCTACATTAATTATATGTATATAAAGAATTTTATTTAGTTTATGCCTATATTAATTGAATGTAATAAAATTTACATAATTTAATTTTTAATAAAATAAATACCGAAAGTACAAAACATTTTGGAAGATTTTCAACGTAATAAATCATTGGGTCAATGTAAAAATTCATTGAAATGTAAAAAATTCCATTGTATGGTTTCATTGGAACAATGTGTAGGTTCAGTGATATCAAGTTAATTGAAATTATTTATTTAATTTAAATAAAACAAACTACGAATAAGTTGAATCAATGAACGTGTATGTTGAATTTTAAAACGGTATATATTTTAATGTATGGTAATATATTGTTTCAAAGTACCTGTACATTAGGTCAAAATTAGGCTACAAATTTATTGAATCAACGAAATTTTAAATTGTATTTACTTTTTTTGTTTCCGTGTGTTGTTTAATTATGGTACCCAAACTCCGCATTGGTACATACAACAAAATAGTAATTTACGATTATAAATAATTTACAAACATTAGCTGGCAATTTTGCAATCTTGATTTTGATATTTTGGGACAACTCTTTTATCCTCTTCGATCCTCTTTTCACAAAAGTCCAATATCTCTTAACTGGTCTTAGCTCCGTACAATTTAGAAGATTCACCACTCTTGGAACAAAAACTATGTTATTGCTTTGGTACCACTACAGAGCTTTCTTACGTAGTGACATGATGTCAAATCGGGCGAAAAATTGTAGGTATTTATAGAGCCTACTGTAACAAATGGCTTGCTTCTTTTTCCGCAACTGCATAAATCTTGATTCACTACGATTTTCGTCAGCTTTTCGGTCCTTAACTTATCTTCAACATTTCCTTGAGCATCAGCAATATAAAAATTTTGACTCGAAAGCTGCGAAAAATCTGCCAGTACATAAGTTACATCGTTCTTTATACAACATGAACATTTTTGTATGAAATTTGATTTTAATTTCCGTGCCCTATTCTTGGCTTCTAAATTTTTTGGCAGGATTCCAGTCTGGAACTTTTTGGACTTTATATGTTCTTAACTCCACATTAGCTTTAACTTTTCGCACCAAATAGTCAGAGCACTGAGCTAATCGGGATGCTTTTCCACAAGATGTATTTGGAGTTCTTTTCAATATGCTTTCAATTTTCTTGGCCTTCCAAATATCATGTGGACCATTGTTCCTCCTGAACCATGTTTCCTATCAATAGTCGAATTCTCCTGATACTGTTTGATAACATTGGAAACAGTTTGACAGCTGATATTTAATTCTTTGAGCAATTATTTGTAGGACCGATTTGAATTTTTTTGAAACTTCTTAATAACTTATAGCACGTACATCGTTTTCGCCACTCATTTTGATCAAACTCACAACAAATCATCATGGTTGTCATCAAAAACAATAACTAACATATTTTTCAATGATAACTGGATCAAAAAAAATTTGATATTTGCTTCGGAAAAAAGTTATGAGGCAAAACGTGTGTTAAGATTTTTTCTATCGCACTCCTTAAAAAAAAAAAAACGTTTAACCAAAACTAGTCTAGGCGGCCCCATTTATAAAATACTGATTTTATAAGTAATGAAAATACTAAGATGATTTCTCCCTTAACGCCAGCCACAAGTTACAGCAAACAAAACAAATTTTTTTGTTCTATGTTATCACATTATTCCAAGAAAAATATGCTTCTCCTAACCAATAATTCATAGGATTTATAATTTTTTTATTGTCCAAAAAGAAAAAAAAAACGATTGAAACAGCAAAACAACAAAATTTGGAAGTTATGCATACAATAGTTCAAGTTTAGTGCGGTTTCATAATAAGAAAAATAAAAAAAACAAATAATTGTACAAAAACAAAAATGCAGAAAATTTAAATTTATGAACCAAAAAAATAAAAGTAGAACAAAGTAAGATTTTTTTTAATTAAAAAATCATATCGAATGCCAATAAACCAAACGATGTTATAACGATATTATCTAGGTGTTAAAAATTATCACTTGTGATAATCGTTTTCGAATCTAAAACGATAGTTTTTACACACTAAAGTGTGCCTTTCCTTATAATATCGTTTTTCCACAAAATTATGATATCGTTTTCGTTATCGTAATTTCCAAAAATAACTATAGTAAAATCATCTGTACCAAATTTTGTTCTGAAGGATTTTAGTATTAAAAAATATATTTTTTGCAATTAAATACTTATGCTAAAGATAATTGTAAGGAAATGTAATATGCTGAAATAAGAAAAAATCCTAAATATGCAAAAAAACATAAAACAATCATCATACATAATATTCATAAATATTTTATGCAAATATCATCAATTATAATAAAACACATATTTTAGCAATTACGTACCTCAAAAATTTGGTCAGACCATTCAAATATGTTAATTAATCGTCTATGTATTTCCATTTATTCTCAGTTTGTTTATGTTGCTGAGAATTTTTTAATTTTAATATTTTTATTTTTTTCCAAGTTTTTTCCAAACGTTTATGTTTTTTATTTTATTAGAAACAAAATTTTGGAAATATATATATCACAATAATATGGTTATCAGCAATACGATATGATATTATAATCGGCACCTAATATGATATCGTTTTCGTTATCATATCGTTCTATGGTTTATTGTGATATTTCAAATATAAGACAAGGTTGTATTAAAATTTATTTTATATTGAAAAAAAAGCACCCTGTATTTTTTACTTTTAATTTAAATACAAAATTGTTTGTAATAACGAAATTCAAAAACAAAACAAAAATATGAAGAAAAAAACTGAACAAAACAAAACAAGTTATTAAGTCGTATTAGATTCCATAATTATTATTCAAAATTTAAAGTTAATAAAAAAGAATTTTTGAGATTTTTTGTATTGCTAAAGGTATTTACATAGATACATACAACATATGTATGTATGTATGTATGTATGTATGTATGTATGTATGTATGTATGTATGTATGTATGTAGGTGTTTAGAATAGATAATTTCTTTTAGAAACCTGAAGTCGCAAAAATAAATAAAGTTATCTTTTTTCATGTGTTGAAACTTTCTGTTGCTTAAATTACATACTATTCCCAGTATATTTGAATTTTTAAAAAGTTATTAATGAAAAAATATATAAAAATAAAAAATTAAGTAATCAATAGATAATTAATTTATTTTAAGTTAGGGAGTCCAAACGGGACTGGTTTTTGCAAATCCCGGGATTCGGGATTTTATAATTTCAAAACCCGGGATTTTTCGGGATTCGGAATTTATTTTTCACATGAAAACACATTTTAAATATAAGTAAAAATATAAATATTCTATACATATTGTATAAACTTGTTTCCACTTTTCCACGGTCCAGGATTTATAGAATTTTTTAAAATTTATAAAGATAACTAACCTTTTTGTGATGGGTAGTTTTAGTTTTTAGGTTTTTTTTTCTATTGTATTTATGGCAATAAATCCCGAAATTGAAATCCCGGATTTTTTCGGGGATTACAAAATCCCGAATCCCGGGATTTTCGGGATTGGCATCTCTATTTTAAGCATAACATATAAAAAATGTTAAAACATTAATTTTAAATTAACTATGATAGACTTGTATTCTTATAACAACTATAAAATGAAAATTTTAAAATATAATATAACGAGTGTTAGTATCCAAAGGTAGAGGTTAGATCGTACTGCTTTTAGTTTCAGTAAATTAAGTTCCTCCCGAAAGTTTTTTTCCAATTTCTTATCCTATATATTTTATTTATTTCAAAACATATACGATAACCAAAAATAAATTCATTTGAAGAATAAAGAAATTTGTTAAACTGTCATTTTGCCGGTTTTTTATTTTTGTTTTGTTTTATAATTATTTTTGTTATATTTATATACACACTGTAGATGTTGTTGTTTGTTTTATCATATATATATATATATATATATATATATATATATATATATATATATATATATATATATATATATATATATATATATATATATATATATATATGTATATATACACATTTTTTTATATGTATATTTTTTTTTTATTTTTGTTGTTGTTATTACATGTGTTGTTTCCATTCTTTCCACGCATGAGGTTAAATGGTTTTTATACCAAAAACAAAATTATACCTACAGTAATCAACATAAGTCTTGGTACCCCAGCGAAAATTAAATTTTTTATGAATTTTTTTCAAAAAAATATTTTGATGACAAGGGCATATTTAAAATAATATATTACCTAAATTATAATAATATTTTATTTATAATTTATATTTAAATTAAAATATTTATTTTATTTAAGGTATTTTATAATTTTTGTTATCAGGTTCATATTAAAATTTTGTGGGAATGTTGTGCTGTTCAAAGTAATAGTCATAGATTATAACAGATATGAAGTTCCGTTGTCAAAAACCTAAGTCGATTATCAAAAAACCCAAACCTATGAATGTGTTAGTAAAAAATTTCATTGAAAACAAAAACAATGGTAGTTTTTGTTTACAATTGAGTTTTTGTAAGCTTCATATCTATGTCAATAATCTATAGAAATAGTCCTCATGAAATTTTAATATTTCTAAACTTTTCTTAAGATTTTCTTAAAAAATATTCAGGTACACTGATTTATCCATTATATTATGATTAAATATTAATTCCCAACACCACATGCCTACATGCAGCCGAACTCCAAGAAACTACGGCCAACATGATTAACAGTTTTAATTGAATAGTTGAGAATTAATGCTTCAACATTTTTTTTTCTTCACAACAAAAATCGCCTTCATGATCCGAAAAATGTTAAATTTAGTAGACCCTTCCGTTAAAAAAACCTATTCCAGAACATAATTGGTTTCTGTATGTAACTCTTGGCAAATACTGTTTTCAAATATTTGGATTAATTCCGAAGTTTCCGAAACGATTAAGATGTAATATTTTATGACTTTCATGCAAAAAATAAATTGATTTTGGTTTAAATTGAATACCCTACTTCATCTCCGATTTTTGGATGTTAAAAAACCTTCCGCCCGGTCAAAGGCCGGCCATTAAAAAGTATCTACTAACATTATTTTGCACTAGAAATTACAAAACATTCACATAAGTTGCGCTAATAAAACTTATAATTACCATTTTTATAAATGCACCCTTAAAACCTTTCAATTGATACCTTAATCTTTGCAATCGAATAAATAGTATAGGAAATATTTACTATTTTAAGTGAGTTAGGGAGTTCAACGAGCACCAAACTTTTTTTAGATATATGAATATTTTTATTATTTTGTTGTACTTTAGGGGCAAATAAATGGAATAGAAATAAGTTTAAATTTTTTAGCTGAAATATTGTTCAAACATATTAAAAATATGATATATTAAATGTTTTCTTACTTATGGAGCACACTGTATATGGATAAATTTAGTTAAACATGTGTTAAGTCCATATTATTGTACATATTTTATACACAAACACATTTATAAATATGTTTATGCTAAGGAATGTATATATGTATATAAAAATATATTTTATATAATTATGTATAAATAAATAATAAAAACAAAAGCAGAGGAATAATGGAATCTATGTCCAATGGAACTTACCACACTAATATTTGCTGCAAAAGGCAAAATGCGGAGACCAGAATTGCGACGAGTGTAGAGTGTAAAATCTCTTGTATGCCGCATAAACATGCGGATACTTGTAGTTGCACAAACGCCCGCAGCCATTGTAAAATAATGTCTTCGTTACCTTGACTTTGCAGCTATTTACTGTTTGTTGGGTTATTATTAAATGTTGTTTGTTGCTTTTGCGGTTACTGCACTTATTTCAGCAAGCTGCGACTATGCGACTTTGGCTGCTACGTCGTGTGACTGATAATAATGCTAATAATGTTTAGTGATGTGTTGATATTTTATTATTATTTTTTTAATTATTCACTAGACTGTTGATTCACTTTTTTCCAAAAAAAAATTATTAACTTTAATTGTTAATTTTTTGTAAAGACTGAGCATAAATAAACAAAACAAAAAACTAAGAAATTTTCACATTTACCACACCTAAACTTTAGTTATTTTTTTTTTTTAGTTAACAATTTCGTTTAATTTTTATTTCACTTATATTTCTTATTGGTTTTTACTAAAAAGAAAAATACAAAATCTTCGTAATAAGCACCTTTTTTAATTTATTTTTTTACAACAAATACTAACAATAATTGGCAAAATAAAAACTCAAAAACACACTCACGCACTTTGTATTTTTATACTTTTTTTGTTTTGATTTCGGGGTAGAGGTAAAAGAAGACAATTTAACTTTTTGCTCTTTTCGTAGCGATTTAAATTTTTTTTCTTTAAGATTCTTCTTTTTTCTTTTTGCTACTAAATAAATTTTTCCTTATTTTCACCAAAGCTTTAAACACTTTTTCTTTATTTATCGAAAGCGAAATTTTTAACGAAATTAAGTGATTTTTATTTTTTTTGTTTGTATGTATTAGTATACGGTAAATGCGGCAAAATGCCAATAAGAATTTGAAATGAAACAAGTGTCGACCGCTTAATTTTCTTTTCGAATTGCTTTAATTGTTGTTGTTGTTTTGGTAGTTTTATTAATACCGTAAATCTTACAATAAAAACAACAACAATAGTGACATTTATTTAAAAAAAATTTGCGCTAAACATACATAAATAACAACAACAATAAAAACAAGAACAACAACGGCCACCGTGTGAACACAAAATAGGGAACACAACAAACACACTGACAGAGTACGTTCGAATTTCGGCACAGACGACACGACACGGACAAGAGATGATGGTTTGTACCAACGAACTACTAGACAAGCACTAAAATTTTTACACAAATTCTTTCAATATCGGCAGCATTTAATAATTCTAGTCCATAATATCTGAGATTCTGCCAACTGCGTGAGTTCAAATACTTTAACTTTTTTTGTTGTCTTTTTGCTTTCGTAAAATTATGTTTTTATTCTCACGGCGCAAGTTATTCACATATGGCAAAAAACAAAGAAACAAACACAAAAGCAACAACAACAATAAATATGATACAAACAACAAGTCATATATTATATACATATTTTGACAACAGCACAGCGTTGTATATTGGGGGCATGACAGCGAAAACTTGAGAATGTCAAATAAAGGAGAAAAGCTTTTAAAATTTAACAGTGTTGGGTTTTATTATACTAATGTTCGATTTAAAGAACATAATAGAGATGAGTGGTACTTTTTTTAACACTTCTTTGAAATAAACATCTGAATTATGCATTTTTGATATTGTATTTACCAATAAATATAAAATTTTAAATGTAGAATTTGTATTCTCTATTATAAAGATAATATTATTCTCAAGAAGAATTTTAATTGAAGAATTTACTTTGTATATAATCTATAATATTAATTTTTAAGCAAATTTTTTACTTACTTTGGCATTTAAATATGTAGGGATAATTTTTGGGACGCGTAGGGAAAAATCGAATTCTTTTCATCAGCCGTAGGTATTTTTAAAAATATCCACTGGCAACACTGATTTATAGACAAGTTTCGCATGTTAATAACGCTAGATTCATACTAGCCTTTTTCTTGTTCGCACAAGAACAAAACGTCGGCAGAGCAACACATACAATTTTGTTCATTTTGTTTTCAGTGGGCAGAACATTTAACTTTTACTTGCAGTGCCTCTTCTTCCGCATACAAAATGACTTTTGATGGCAGACATGGTTGCTCGAACAATTGTGCGAACAAGAACAAAACATGAACAACTTGGGTCCACATTATCCAAATGCATGTGCGCAACATTTTGTTCAACGTGCGAGCATGAAAAAGACTCGTGTGGACCACAAATTTTTATACCCTACACCACCATAGGTGGGGAGGGTATTATGCGTTTGTGCTGATGTTTGTAACACCCAAAAATATTGGTCTAAGACCCACCTTAATTTATACCAATCGGCTTAGAATCACTTTCTGAGTCGATTTAACGATGTCCGTCCGTCCGTCTGTCCGTCTTTCCGTCCATGTAAACCTTGTAATCAAACTACAGGTCGCAATTTTGAACCAAATTGCAATTTGGTACACAGGTTTCTTATAGTACAGGGACGAAGCCTATTGAAATTGGTTATGATCGGTTCATTATTTCACCTAGCCCCCATACAAATATCCTCCCGGAAAAGGGTTTAACAATCATAAATCCCTTAAATATAGCAATATTTTGAAATTTGGAACATATAAGTTTTATATAAGTCTAAATAAGTGTGCCGATTTTTAAAAAGATCGGTCCATAATTAACCATAGCTCCCATATAAACCCCTTTTCAAAATATTACTTTAATGGGCATAAATCCCATTAAAATGTTAGTATCAAGTTAATATTCGATACAAATAAGTTTTATATGAACATAAATGATGGTGCCAAATTTTGCAAAGATCGGTCCATAATTTACCATAGCTCCCATATAAGGCCCTCTTTCGGGAATCACCCAAAAGTGAATAAATTCATATATAAATGTCAGCATCAACGTAATATTCTGTATTCGTATGTTTTATTTTACACTTATGAGTATCGGTCCTTATTTGACTCCAAGCCAAATAAAAGACCCCTCCCCGAATTATAATGTACACAATGGTGTAGGGTATCATATGGTCGGGCTTGACCGACTATATCTTTTTCTCTCGTTTTGGTTTACGTTAGTTAATTACTGCTGTGCTGTGTGTAGGCTTTGCGTTATCGCCTAGTTGGACCTGCTTTCTTCTTTAAAATCAAAAATATCATGTATATAATTTTAAGCAAGACTTTTGTTAAGAAGAGTGTTTTGCTCAAAAATTAACAATCTTTTTAAATTTAATATTAAAATTATTTATTGGGAGAGATTTTTTCTTTGGTTAAACAAAGAGATTTTGAACGAAGATGCGTTCGATGTTTTTCTTCGAATTTTAAGGACTTTCAATTTAAAAATCTTGGAGATCTAATGAGTATGGTGCCTGATTTTGAGACCTCAAAACGTTTACTCGAATACTGCTGTAAATGAGAACTGTATATCAGAAATTACTCTTTTGCAATTGCATTTTTTTAATTAGAATTCTTAAATTTGTAATTAATGCTAGAATAAATATATACAGTTAGGGACAAAAATATTTGTACACCCATGCATTTCGTATATCTTCAATAATTTATAAAGAATAAAAAATTATTATATGTAGTTTTAATTCAGGTCCATTTTTATTGAATTATTTGATAAAAAATAAATTAATATATAACACATTGTTAAAAAAAAGTACAATTTAAGTAAAAATCTTTGGGACAAAAGTATTTGTACATCAGTACTTTGTACAATTATTTGTACGTTGGACTCTTGTATGATGATTTTTTTAAATACCGTTATATTTTCTTCGTTAATCGAGTTTTATTTTACAAAATAAGAAGTTGGTTTTAACGTTTTGAATAATAAGCACATCAAAAATGGGAAAGCGAAAAGAGTTGAGTTTGTATATTAAAAATTTAATTATTGATGAACATAAAAAAGGAAAATCTCTCCGGAATATAAGTAATTTAGTAAATTTGCAACATTCCACAGTACAATACATTGTAAGCAAGTATAAAAACAGCGGATCTGTTGAAAATGTGCGTGAAGGTATACGAAATATATGAGGTGTACAAATAGTTTTGTCCCTAACTGTATGTATGAACATTTACTTATATTTCTATTTCATAAAAATATATCAAAACTTTAAGAGCGTGCGGCCAACATTTAAATGAATTTATTTAATAAAGATACTCATAAAAATATATCAAAATTTTAGGGGTCCATAACTCTTAAATTAAGAGCAAGCGGCCAAAATTTTTTACATTACTTTAATCGCAAGTAAAAGTACTACTGAATTATTATAAAAATTGTGTGAAAATCAAGTGGGCCGATGATTTTAATTTACGCCAAAAATATAATTGGTGTAAAATTCGTTATAGGATTTAAGATCTAGAAGATATTTAGTACGTGATTTTTCATAAAAAAAAAAAAAAAAAGTTGTCGCAGAAAATTACACATTTCAATTACGAAATCGATTATAACTATTAAATGTTTGTTTAGTTTTGCTCTTTTCATCGAAATGAATATATTAGTTAAATGAAGCTTATACATTTTTAAATTAAATTTACTTATTTTTTACATAGTTGCACTACAGGGATAATTTCATCCTCATATTGTTTAATTTATTAAACGAAAGAAGTTTTTGAATAATTTGCATTCCCGTTCGGGTTGGTCGCAACAAAAAATTTAATATTTTACAAAATTTTTTAATTTGAACTCTATTATTTAATAGATTAACCAATTAATTTTCTCGCTACATTAACAATCCGGTTTTAAATCTGATTATGCAAAGATTCTTACACTATTTGGGTCTCAGTTGTTGAACTAAAGAGACTAGTGATAATTATAGCATTTAGTTCGGGATCCCAAGAAGTCGAAAAAATTTTCACGCTCTCCCGGGAAATTCCGATCCCTAATCATGCTGAATTTAAAATATAACATTGTTTAAGTTAAATTTAGGAGCACTAGTTTCTTACGGTTTCAAGTTGTTCAATTTTGGAAAAAATGTTACACTTATTTTTCTTAATCTTTATAATAAGAATTTATTAAATTGTTTAATTTTACACTATGGAGCAAAAGTGAACACTTTTGTATGACAATGTACTTTTTTAGATATTATCTTCTTAACGACAGATCCCAAATCAAAAATCAAAAATAGTAGAATATACTTCTTTGTGTCTAATTTAAAATATTTAAATACTAAACATTAAAATAGTTGATTGGCTGATATAAAAAATAATAAAATCTATAAAATATAAAAGTGTTAAATTTTGCGAATTAAATAACATGAAAATATATAATTCTGCTAAGATCGTCTAGTGTAAAATTAAAATTCTTAGGATTCTTTTATAAACATTTAAATACGAAATAGCCTGATTAAATTCAGAAATCTAAAAAAAATTAAAAATATATTTTAAGATAGATTTCCTCCAGAAAAATTTGCAAGGACACGAAATTATCTCAGACGTTGATAATAAAAATAAAGAAACGTGAAAAAATTAGGAATTTTTGAAGAATGAGCGATTAAGGGTATTTAGAAACAGAGATGCTGAACAAATTTTAAGACTGCTGACATCAGGGAAAATTAAATCCCCCAAAAATACTATTCAAACTAATAACTGAAATGCTAGCGTTTGGACACGATCCCGATATCTTCAGAAAAATAGAGCTACTGCGACAAAAACCCATAGAAATAAACTAGTCATCAGACAAAGTTTAGTGCACCTTATAAATTCGCAAAAATGCTATAAATTCTTGACCGTGGAAAACTGGAATCAAGTTCAGTCGGCAGAAAAGAAAAACGCGAATATATTTTTGCGTTAATATAACAACTTATTACGGTTCATATAAGAATCGCGTCCCAGAATTACTAGGCTAAGAAAACTATAAAACGAAGGGGATGGTTTTCTAATGGTTTAGGGAAGTTTCAAATACTTAAAAGTTGGTTTGATAGTACTAATTATTTGCAAAAATATGCTAAATTTTTTTTTCTTAGATGGAGCAAAACTGAACACATTTATATTTCAACAATATTTTTATATTTTGTAATAACTAAACTCATTTTAACTAATTTTAAAATGTATTATATTACACAAAACCCTGATGAAATTACACTATTAATTATATTTTGTATTACTTCACTATTTAAGAAGATAGAGCCCAAAAAAGTAAATAGTCACAAGAGAAGTGTTCACTTTTGCTCCATAGTGTATGTGAATGTGCTACTAGTTATTTAATTTTTTTAACAAAATAAATACATACATACAGTTACGGACAAAAAAATAGGGTCAAGTACAATTATTTGAATTTTTTTAAGTTTTCGACAAAATTTTATGCACAATATTAAAACTTTTAATGCCAAATCATTGCGAATATATTGGGTTATAAACCTATACAAAAATAATATCCTTTAACATTATCCTGAAAACAGTACATCCTCTCAAGTAAAAATAGTACTTTATTATTGCGGACAAAAAAATAGGGTCAGCAGTAATTTTGTTAAAATTTTTTAAATTTTTTTGTAAAGTTTTTATGAAACTTTACTTTTTCTAAATCTCGATAACGATATTAAAAATAAAAAACTGAAAAAAGATGAGAATCATCGATGATCTTTAATTGCGAGAACTATTCGTATCAGAAAGGATCTATAGATTTGGAACTTTAAAAATATGGGTAAAATCGAAGGTTCCAATAAAAGATATGTACTGAAATCGATCATTATAGTTAAATAATTCTATTTTCAATTAAAAGGCAGCAGTTACAGTCAATTTTAAACGATTTAATATAAAAAAGTTCTTTGGGGACAGAAAATCACCAAATTTTTTTTATCAAGTCCTGGAGTTTTATTGCCAATAACTCGATTCAAAATTAGGTAGGAATTTAAATTTCTTCTCAAATAGTATCCTCCCTCATGTACCCAAAAGTATAAAAATTGCGTATTATTTTATAGAAGAATATAAATGTTAAATTTGGTAGTAAAACTTTCTCATGCGTCCAAAAAATACAAATTGGGAAACATTTAATATCCCATGTACAATTGTTTTCTTATGTTCCCAGAATATATTTATGTTCCAAGTAGATTTTCAACCGAATTAATAAAACTTCTAGACTTGGTAAAAATTTTGACTTTCCGTTTCCGAATAACTTTTTTTACTAAAAAATTAAAAAAAATTTCAAATAATTATACTTGACCCTATTTTTTTGTCCGTAACTGTATATAATAAACTGTTGTAAAATTATTAATTTAGCCCAGATTGACTTATGGAACCATCTTAATAATATTAAGATAACCAAGTAGTACTATATTGTATTGGTATAAATCAAAAAAATATATAGAATATGTTTATTCTGTTTTTTATGAACTATATTTCTGCGCCAGGCAGAAAATTTGTGAAGAAATGTAATTTTTTTGGTATAAAACGTGTTTTCCCGGAAAATTGGCCCTCTCTTGAGAGTAACAACGAATTTTTGTGAATGGACAAATGATTTTAATGATATTAGTGATGAAGACGATGCACAGTGTGCGATTCAAAAAATGAAATGGAAATAATTATGGAACTTCGGAATGGCTGCTCCATGAAATTTCACATGGTGATAGAAGAGGTGGAGGTGAGTTTAAGTTTTGAACTTGGGCCATATAGACTTACAGGGGGCGAGTTCACAGGGTCCCAAAGTTGGACACCTCGGGTATAAAATTGTTTAAAAACGATCCTGATTCCTTATATCTAAAAACGATTTCAAAGATTTTTATATGGGAAGATTTTGCTAGTCAAGATCTTAGTTTAAGAAATATTAGGTTTCAAAGATTAAAATTTTTACTTTTTATCTTGACTTGGTGAATTTTTTTCGCCACAGCGTGTCCAACTTTGGGACCCTGTGGACTCGCCCCATGTAAGTCTATATGGTCAAAGCTCAAAACTTAAACTCGCTACACCTCTACTATCACCATGTGAAATTTCATGGAAATCGGAGCAGCCATTCCGAAGTTCCATAATTATTTCCATTTCATTTTTTGAATCGCACACTGTGCGATGCTTGTAACGTGTCTAATATTAGTTTCTTCTTTTAGTCCTTGACATATTCCTTTAAAACAAAATGTGATTATTTATAATGTTCAGTATATAAGAGAAAAATTTTAACAGAATTTTTACGCATCTAAATGTGTTGAATTTTTTGGTCAGCTTCAGGGAAAATAAAAAAGGAAGTCTTAGTTAAATCGCTTCAGTATTTTGTGCTGTATACCAAACAACTGAAGTGTATTACGATAGTGAAATAAGACCTAGTAAGCACAGCTGATTTGTAATTTTTTCGTGTTCGTACCTCGCGAAACTGATTTTTTTTTTTTTTGCATTCTTCTTAATTTTTTGCTCATAACATTTTGACATTACAGTCTCTGAGAGAATTATCTTACGTGTAGACTAAAATATTAAATATGCAGTAAAAAAAAAACGAAAAATATGCTCTAAAAAACGCTGAAATATGCGGTTAAAAGACAAAGATTTTTGTATAATTTTTTCACAAAATTATATTTTTCATTAAATCAAACAGTTTTATTAATATTTCAAAGTTATAATTTAAGGCAAAACTGAAATTTATCAACCGTTTCGAAATTTGGTTCCTCTTTTTTTTACCCATCTAATTCTAGACATTATTATTTGTCAATATATTCGCAATGATTTGGCATTATCATATGCTTTCATTAAAATAATCTTGTTGCTACAAGTCAAGCTTCTCAACGATAAAATGGTATCCATTAATTTTAAAATTTATTAATTTTTATTATTTTTTTTGTTTTCTCATTTTTTTTTTTTATAAAAACAAATTTTTAAAAACATTTCATGAGGTATAAAGAAATTATTCTCAAATTGTCAAAATGTGCTCTAAAAATAACAAGATATGCTATAAATATACACTAATAAAAATATGCCCTAAAGAGTAAAATATTCAAAAATATGCACTAACAAATCGATGCCAAAATTATTTATTTGTTCTGAAACGGATAAATAATACTATTTTATCGATGGCATCATTCAACATTCAGGAAAAAAACATGCAATTGCATATTTGTGGTTTCCCTGCTTATAAGATTCACTGTCAAAAAAATGCACATATACGAAAATTTGTTTGTGTGTGTGCATGTATATTATGAAAAGTAATTTTTTTTTTTTTTTTTTTTTGTAAAATTGTTTTATTTTAATGGTTATTCTACCTTCATAAACATATTTTCATTAAAATTGTGCTAAAAAATTTCGAATTTCTTAAATAAAAAGTACATGTTTAATATGTGACTGAGTGAAAATAATGAAATCTTATAAGATTTATTTACACAGAAAAAATTATTACCATATATTTTTCAATTAACACAGTTGTTTAATTTTGAATCAACATTTAATAAATATATTGAAATAAAACTAAAATAAGAATAAAATTTAAGTAAGATTTTATCTATTATTTAAATTTTTAGTTCATTCAATTATCCACTTAATTGATTTAATTAATTTTTTAATTGAATTTTTTTTTATTTTTTTTTTTATTTTTCGTTTTTTACAGTTTTTAATAATTGACATAATAATTTTGGTGAGAGGTGCAAATTTAAAAAAGCTGTTAATTGAATGAATTATTTACTAACATATTTGGAAACTGATTAGATTTTTTTCTGTGTAAAATACGTTTAAGATTTAAAATAATATAAACAAAATGGATACTCTCTTCTGCCAGCGAATTTGACACATATTATGATACAAAAATCTCTTGTGTAGACGTAGTGTAGAGGTAAGTGAAATTACCGTTACCTCTAAAATACCCTTACCGAAATAATTCAAAATACCATTACCGTTACCCTTTTACCATTTTGAATCGGTTTCCAACCTTGGTTTTCATAAACATTTCCAGCTGTTTCACGTAAAGTGCTGCCAAGTTGATTAAAACTGTTTTACCATTTAAAGTAATCGCACAGTATTGTCATATCATTTAAAGTCCGTTAATATTAAATTTGTTGAAAACATATATAAAATTACAAAAAGCCTAGTAAACGAAAATCATAAATTATATCCCAACAAACCAAGAAATGATACAGTATCATTAATGATATCATAATTTTAAAATTATATGATAAAATATAGAAATAATTTTATCCTTTGAAAAAAAACTTCAAACATTTATAGGAAAACAAAATTAAATAGAAAATTTTTGTGAAATAACAATATTTTATGTTATGTATTATGAAAATTATATTTTTACAGCAAATTTTAGTGAAATCGCAAAAAAAGAAAGAGGACAAGACAAAGGAATCAATATCAGCTTGGATTTCAAAAGGAAATGTTTTTGGATAAAATATAAATTTGGAGCAGGATGGACTTTAGTTTATTATTGTTATCTCCATTTAATTTTAGATTATTTAAAATATAATAAGTCATCCAATTATGGCACATATGTATGTATATTTTCTTGAATATATTGCTAAGTTATCGCGCTGCTTAAATTTAACAATATCATTACTAATATCATTATTTTAAAAATTTATGATATCATTTTCGAGTGTACCTTTTAGAAAGCAACCTATATCATTTTAGAATTATAAATGATATCATTCTCGGGCTTCTTTATCGCCAAAATGATATCGTTATGATATCATTACGATATCATTTGGTTTGTTGGGATACTACGTAATAATGGCATGTTTTACAAGAAAGTGCAATATTAAAAATTATAATAAAAGATCTTATCAATGATCTTCCTCTAAATATTCATCACTGCATGCTGCTATCGCTGAAAGGTAGAAGAACGGTTTTCTAATATATCATTTATAATTGATTTTCTTCAAGGAAAAATTTATTCTGTATTTCTTTTAAGTAAAATTTCCATTAGTGTTTCAAATCGGATGTTGTAATCTTTTATCTTCATAAAAAAATTACAAAATTGAAAACTTTTATCAGCAGTTTTTGCAATACATATGGGAAATTCTTCAAACTCGTTTACTTTTGGTGTTATAAAAAATGTCGAAAATTTTTTAATGGCACATCCACAATATTTAGTACTATTATTCCTTGGCTATATTATAGAACACAAATCTGTTCGCGTGAATGAATTTTACCGAATGGCGTTAATGTTATGGAGTTTTAAAAATTATATTTATAGTTAAGTATGCGTGGATATATGAGCGAATTAATAATTATTAAACCTTCTCATAAAATTTTGCAAAGTTCAGTTTTTAGTGATGTAGTCTTGTCTATATTCATTCATTTGTTGCAAAATTCATCTTTTTTTAATAAGTCATAAGATAACATCATTTATATACATTTTTTAATTGCACTTACTCAAATCTCTAAAGTTGCATTAAATGCAAAATCGTACTTTTTTCGAATGCCATGTTGATTTTCATATAGGGTATTAAAGCAGCTACAGATTGACATAAATCATCTCAAATTTTAATAAGCGCTTTGAGTGTGCCTCGACGATTAATGTTAAACTAAAAACATCGCTTTCTTAGCCCATGAAAACCGTTGTTGAATATTTTCAGTGAAATTATATTTTCTGCGTAAGTAAAACTTAACACAAGAACTTATTTCAGATTGAAATTGACTTATAACCAAAATCCTCTACAACAAAATATGCAAAATTTCTGATTTTTTTAAAATACCTGTACACTTTTAGCAAATTAATATTTAAAAATGCAACAATGATTTTAAAACAGAGATGCGCAATTTTCAAATTTCCTGACTAGCGAGTTTAGACTACAAATGCTGCTTACGCAACGCTGCTTCAAGCCCAAATTACAATAGCGCGTAGTCAGCAGCAGTGTGTGCTGCCATAATCAGCTGATTATTTAGAATGCACTGTTTGTTATGGTGATGATTACATTTGGTCAGCAGCAGTTTGCAGTGCTGTTTCATTTAGCCCTGTTTCTAAATTCACTGCGCTGCATTCAGATTGAGAGCGAGACAAAGAGAGTGAGCAAATAAATGAGAGGCTAAAATACACAAGTAGAACAAAGCTAGATGGTGGTTGTAAATTGTTGCTGCCTACGCTGTATTGTAACTATAACAGCAGCAACATGTTGTGCTGACAGTGATCAGCTGATAATTTTTGCTGACTACGCGCTATTATAATTTGGGCTTCACACGTACACTATAAACTACTTCGTCCGACTGCTGCGCTCTCATTAATATCAATACAAATCAAGTCAAGTTTTTTGCTGCTTCACACACACAAGCGCAAATGTATAGTAGTGTATGTGTGCATCACTGTTTTAAAATGTAATTTGGAAACCTTCTTTGATAACGCGATACTATAGCTTCATTAAAATAATGTTGCGAGTGTGCCTCGCGAAAAAAATGTGAATGGCTCCTCTTGGAACCATTCACATTTTTTCTCTCCGAGTTTGGGTACCTCCTGCAGCATTTCTGTTGAGGGCACATTAACGAAATATACAGTTAGGGACAAAACTATTTGTACACCCATGCATTTCGTATATCTTCATTAATTTATAAAGAATAAAAAATTATTATATGTAGTTTTAATTCAGGTCCATTTTTATTGAATTATTTGATAAAAAATAAATTAATATATAACACATTGTTAAAAAAAAGTACAATTTAAGTAAAAATCTTTGGGACAAAAGTATTTGTACATCAGTACTTTGTACAATTATTTGTACGTTGGACTCTTGTATGATGATTTTTTTAAATACCGTTATATTTTCTTCGTTAATCGAGTTTTATTTTACAAAATAAGAAGTTGGTTTTAACGTTTTGAATAATAAGCACATCAAAAATGGGAAAGCGAAAAGAGTTGAGTTTGGATATTAAAAATTTAATTATTGATGAACATAAAAAAGGAAAATCTCTCCGGAATATAAGTAATTTAGTAAATTTGCAACATTCCACAGTACAATACATTGTAAGCAAGTATAAAAACAGCGGATCTGTTGAAAATGTGCGTGAAGGTATACGAAATATATGAGGTGTAGAAATAGTTTTGTCCCTAACTGTATGTCAAATGATGCATAATTTCAAGAGCTATTTGGATCTATTTTGAATTTTGCGATACCCGAAACGGCGTAAAATACCTAGTGAAAAAACTGCAAAATTTTAAAATTTTTTTAAATTTGGTTTCACAACTTTTGTACAACACAATTTGAGATTGGTTAATGGCACGCCAATTAAATGCATGCTGTGCTTTTTCTACAAGTGTTTATAGCCTACATCAATCAAAAGAAAGAAAATGAAATTGAAAAAAGATTCGGCTGTGCCGAATCTTTGATACCCTTCACCATATTACCATCTTACCATCTTATCGACATCATATTACCATATTACCGACAATTAATAAAATTTTCGCCTTAACGTATGCTTGCATATTTTCTAAATCTAAATTTTTTTCAAACTACGAAAATTTGAATGTGAAAAAAAACAATCATAACAGGCTTTGCTTTTAAAAAAGAAACAACAACAATTCCATATATATTTATTTTTGTATGTACAAACTGACTGAATACACAAAGAACAATAACAACACTGTTATTCATTATATTACTGCTGTTGCTAACTAAACTACTTGTCTATACAAAAAACAAAAAACGTCACTAATAGTCATTACAATGCTTAATATACATGTTTGTGTATGTATTTATGTATATTCTTAACAGATATGTTTTAGTTTTTTTAAAAATAAACAACTACAATTCCATATCTATTTATTTTTGTACAGACTGCATATACAAAGAACAACAACAACAACACTGTTATTCATCATATTACTGCTGTTGATAACTAAACTACTTGTCTATACAAAAAACAAAAAACCTCACTAATAGTCATTACAATGCTTAATATACATGTTTGTGTGTGTATTTATATTCTTAACAGATTTGTTTTTGGGCCATAACTCTGTTGATTATGAACGAATTTGGTTTATTAAAAAAACCGAAATTTTATAAAAATATTTATGACTGATCTATATAAAAATAAAAATCTATAGCTTGAACAAGGGCTTCAAAAATAAAAAATTCGTTTTCCCCGATATCTCAGTTATTACTGAACCGATTTATTTAATTTTTTCACAACAAAAATTCAGAAAATAATTTTCGAGCCCCCTTTAAAAATTCGAAGTCCCTGGTATATGCAGAGGCTTCAGAAACTAAAAAACCGGTTCTAAAAACCGGTTTTTAAAGCATATCTCCACCATTTATAAACCGATCTTCCTGATTCAAAAAACTGAAATTTTATAAAAATATTTGTGACCGATCTGTATAAAAATAAAAATCTATAGCTTAAACCAGGGCTTCAAAAAATAAAAAATGCGTTTTGTCCGATATCTCAGTTATTACTGAACCGATTTATTTCATTTTTTCAGAACAAAAATTCAGAAAAAAATGTCCGAGAATTCTTTGTAAAAACGAAGTCCGCAGTGTATACAGAGGCTTCAGAAACTGGAAAACCGGTTCAAAAAACCGGTTTTTTGAACATATCTCCGCATTGTATGAACCTATCTTGCTGAATTCCAATAGCAAAATTCTCGAAAGCATTTCCGATCGTTTGACATACATATTATATATGTCAGTTATCGGTGGGCTTCATAAACGCCATTTCAACCGACACACGGACGGACGGACGGACGGACGGACATGGTCCAATCGTCATCGCTTCTTACAAGGATTCCGAAAATATAAACTTTTTTGCTCTCCGACGAAAATTGTGGAAATTACAAACGGAATGACAAACTTATATATACCCTTTACACCTGTGGTGAAGGGTATAAAAACTTGTTAGTTTCAAACACTTTTTTTAGATTTTTTACTTTGAGTGCTTGCCGGCACTACATGGAACCGTTTCAGGTCTTGAATTTTTGTTCTGTTACACCATCAAGTGTTGTTAACGTAATTGTAACAAAAGTTATTTAAAAAGATCAGAAGTTAAAAAAATATTTTAGGTTTAACCCAAATTGACCGGGAATGTTTTTTGTTTCAGAAAATGATGAAATTTGCAAATTTAGGTCTATAGGGCCTATGAAACTTAACCTATTATATAAAATTTTTTTTTCGGTCCCTAGGTCGGCCAGAACGGGCCGTTACCATATGGTCACGCCAGGCACTACATAAATATTTTTTTTGTAGGAAGAAAATCAGTAAATTTTTCAAAAAAATGTTTTATATTGTCAAATTTCTTAAGGAGATGCAAGTAAATATGAGTTCTGATATGGTATAATTTACATATCAAACATTTAGCATTAAGTACACCCCCTTTAGTTTGAGCATTCACCGATATAAAGCCTTATTGTAGCTGTTGGTAAGGAATCCACCTTAAAATATTGGAGGACATCCAATAAATATAGTTTACAGACTATTAAATAACTTTTGGAGTCCTACACTATAATTATTTCAGACTTCGGTTCTATTTTCCCTGATGCTGACAAAAAATTTCAACACAAATGCCATTCTGTACATACAAATTTGACTTTTCGATGTTCCTATTTTATACTCATAATGACAAACAATCACATTTTGGTTTAAAGGACTTAATGTGCAATACTACTACTAGAAACGTTACCAGAACCGACTTCTTCACTAATATCACTATAATTTTTAGGATGTTCAATGAAAATCCTACAGTCATATTCATCATTGTCACTTTCAAGCTCATCAAAGCTCCATTGACGTATAATTTTCCAGAAAAACACGTTTTTACTAAAAAATCACATTTCTTGACAAAATTTTCAAAGAAATGTACTACGAAAAATTTTCATGTTGTGCCTGGCGCACCCATATGGTAACGCAGATATATAATCCATAAAAAAACAGGATAAAAACATTATATATATTTTATTGATTTATACCAATATAATATAGTACTCAATTGAATAAAAATAACTCAAAAAGCCACACGTACTACAATTATTTTTGTTAAAAAAGAACATTTTTTAATTCAGAAATTCTTTGTAATAAATTTAAAGTTTTTCGTCGTGATCATGGTACCAAACTTAATAGTGGTGTTCTTATTACAGTTTCTAATAGTTCTGCATCTGTACCGGTGATAATTGATTGTACAACCTAGGAGGGTCCGAAACGAAACTTTATATATTAGGTAAATTTCTTAGGCACCATAGATTTAGATTTGAAAGTATTTTCATCATGTTTGTCTATAAAAATCAAGTATCAATTAAATGAAACCATACTGTGAACACCTTTTAGTAATAAGTATTTTAGCTAACAATACCACTTTTTAATACACGGTGAAAATAAAAGTGAACTTATAACATTGCCGCGCACCTTATCTTTAAAATTGCGATCTGTATTTGTTCACAAGATATACATGGACAGACAGTCAGCTAGCCGACCAGACGGACGGACATCATTAAATCGATTCAAAAAGTGATTCTGAGTCGATTGGTACACTTTTAGGTGGGGGTCCTAAGATTTTTTCTGTGCGTTATAAGCATCAGCTCAACCAACCACATATGATGGTGTAGGGTATAAAAAAGCGCAAGAAATACCCTCAAGTAAGAGATTTGGAAAATAATATATAGAAACTTTGTCTACAAGTCTCACAAAGAAAATGAAGTCGAAACCCAGAAATTTGTCTTTATCCTGCACTCTAAGAAGAGCTTTATTTAATATTTTATAGGAAAATAAATATTTGAATTTTGAATATTTTGCTTTATACGAGAGTTTTCTTTCAGAAAATAAAAATATTTTTTTTTTTTTATACAATTTTGCTGTTATGTTAATTTCACCAATATTGTATGTGTTAAGAGAGTAAGTTAAATGTTTTTGTAGATAAGTATCAAAAAAAATACAAATATTTTTATTTCTTTATTAAACATTTTTTTTTTTTTAGAAAATAAAGAAAAAAACATTCCATTCCATTTCTTTTTTTCGGTTTGGTGAGCTCAAAAGTGTGGTGAATAAAATTTTATTCACCACACAAACCATAGCTGAAAAAAATGAACGTTATTACCGATACACAGCATTACCATATGTGCACTGCCTTACCCTGTCAGCAAGGGGTTTCGATATCTGATTGATATAGAGCTGCCAGACCAAGCGGAAACTAAAACCAATTTGTCATATTAAACGACGAGAAAATTTTCATTTAATAATCAGACCTGCGCAGGTGCGCTTGCAGGTGTTTGATACCCCTGCCTAAAATCTGTTGTCGTCATCTTCATATAAAAGTATAGGCGTCGAACCACTGCAAGCATTTGCAAGCGAATCGCTACTGCGACCTGTGACACAGCAGAGATTCTGCTGCTTCAGAAAATAGTAAATACAAATGTCAAAAACTTGAAAAACAACATAATTTAAATGATTTTCTTTTTATAAAAATTAAATTTAAACAAATTTAAAGAATAAAATGAATAATAAAATAGGTATTGTGTCGACTATAAGCCTTTTATATTTTTTGTAATACAAATTGTTCCGAAATCAATGATTTTTACTTACTTACTTTACAAGTAAGTGAGTGAAAATTTCAGCTTAACATGGCTTGAATACAGTCACCGATTTTGGTGGGACTTTTAGTAAATTCAATGTAAAACCTTTAGTAATTTCATTATGTTGTTGAAATTTAAGATTTTAATCTTACATTTCTTTTGTAAGATCAAATAAAAATTCGGCCAAAATAATATCGAATATTTTATAACTTGTGTTCACACAATGTTCAATATATATATATATCACATTTTTGACTCAAAGCAAATATATTTTGTTTACTGTTTTTTGTTTGGCTCGTGAAAATATTTGGTGTTCACATTAGGCAAATCCAATTTTTTGTAAAGATCTTCAAATACGAGTGTAATATAAACTTAGCTTAAGTCTGCAAACAATGACATTGGGGTGTTATTGTATAATTCAAAGAAAATTTTTTAAAATGCATTGATTTTTGAAAGCTTTTTTTTTTCAAATCGAATTACGCAATAAACCCCTTAAACATAATCTTGTACTAAAATGTAAACAAATGAGCATTAAAGCGTGCAAATATATTTCTGTATGCCCCACATTATGAAACAACCAATAATTCTAAATCGGCTCAATGTATTTTACACAAGGGATTTTTATTTTAAATAATAATTTAATTAACATTCACCGTTTAAATACTCCTAAAACATAATTTTTATATATATAAAAACATAAACAATCATTTTAATAAATCACAATTTTTAATAACTCTATTTCAAATACAAATTGACACAATAGTATGTATAATTACATAAGTTGACCTAATAAATAAAAAAATGAACGGATTATGAGTATTATTTTAAATATTTAATTAAAATTAATTGAATGTGTTATATATAAACAGACAAAAATAACTATTTAAATATTTACATATACATATAAATAAAAAAATATATAATTATAATATTAGTTTACAACGGTATTTAACAATTCAAATAAAAAAATTAATTAATTAAAATTTACAAAATTACATTTGTTTTAAACAAATGAAAAACGTTCTACTGTGAGTTGTTGATGGAAAAATTATAAATTTGCTGGTATATTTGATTTTCTGTTTTTTTTCATAGTACATAGAGTTTTAGGGGCTGCACAATAGTTTAGAAATCAGTGTTTTGATGTTTATTGTAGGTCTTATAGAAGATGTTTAAAGAAGATTTTGAACATATTAGAATTTCAGAAACTATACTACGTTTTCAAATACCGGCTTTGAAATTTTATAGGCTAAAGTAAAATATCTTGCTTTATAGGTTTTGCTTTCTTTTTTGAAATAATCGCCGCTAATAATTTTACAGAAATGTATTCTTAAAGAAAATTTTTATTTCGAAAGAAAGAAATATTTCCAATTCAAAATCATTTATTTTTGAACTCAAAAAGATGAATAAATTTATACACAGAAAAAAAATATGGTTTATTAAACGATTTATCAAAGATTACTTTTTTAGTTGTATCAATTATTCAATTTATAAAAATTTTATTTTTTTTTTTTTCACTAAAAATAAAACAATCTATCGGCTTTTAATTATTTTTCTTAATGCATTAATTAATAAATTAATCAAATGTAAATAACAATAAGTGATAAGATAATTTGAATAATTGAATAAATAATTTTTTTCATAGGTTGAATTTCAATTAATAAAATAATTATTTTATTACACATATTATTTGTAATTGAAATAGGTTTTTAGAATTTTCAATGTAAAATTTTAATTTAATTTGTTAGATTTTTAATTCGTTAATAAAGTTCTATTTTTCTAACCCGCATAATAGTGTTTTAACGACTTTTAACTTTACGAGATGGGCATTTTGGCTTGATGCTGTAAAATATTTATTATGAACAATATTTTGACAATTTACAAAAAACTATGGATTTGTTAAATTATAACAACCCTAAAGCCGAATAAAATGATAAACGGGTATTAACATCAAGAAATATTAAATCTAATCTCTCCTTTGTCCGTTCTAATTATGGATTTCTTTCTGAAACTATAACAAAATTACAACAGTTCAATTGATAGTGCTATTGAGAAAAAAATAATAAAATTAAAATTACAGTATGTTACTTAAAAAATAAAGGATTTGAGAATATTAAAATAAACTCAAACTTGTTTTCAATATCAAATTAAATTAATAAATTATTCTACGTTCAGATCTCGTGTTTAAAAGAATACTCTTCTTCTGAACTACAATTATTCAAATACGCTCCTATTTAACAGTATAATGTTAAAAATAAATAATTAGTTTCTGATCAAACTTTGAATTTAAAATGATTGTATTTTTTAAATTATTTTCGTGATACTATTTTTTTTTACTATGAGTAATTTTTATATTCGTTTGTTTTTATATTGTAATTCTGGCTAAAACTACACAAATAAATCTTTTTTATTGGCAAAAATTATTCTGTTATATCTATATTTTAATAATACTAACATGTATCCAAAGCTATACACCAACCGACGTCTCAGATGTTGAAGATAAGGAGGAATTTTATAGCCTATTGGATTGTGCATCCTCAAATAGCGGTGATACTGGGCGACTTCAATGTCCAAACAGGCTCAAATAACACTGACCTAGAAAGCGTTATGGGAGTAAGGAAAACCGAAAAATGCGAATTATTTGTAAACATGTGCGCATAAAATAATCTCAGTATAGGAAAAATAAAATGAGTGGCACCTGACCATGTCATAGATAACCAATTTTATCATATAGCTATCTCCAGGAAATGACGTGGTTCACTGTTAGATGTTCCAAACAAAAGAAGTGCTGATATAGCCAGCGGCTATATGCGAATGTATCGATCACAATAAACAGCTAAATATCAGCATTACTCCTCCTGATATGTCTTAAATAATAACAGCCATTAAGACGTTTGAGGACAGTAAAAGCCCAGGTAACGACAACTCAGAGAGAATTCCAAACGATCTTAAAGAAGGCATTATTATTAAAATTCCTAAGAAAGGTAACCTAACAAACCGTGACAATTGGCGGGGAATCAGCTTAGTAAGCATGATGAACAATGTTTTAGCCAAGGTAGATTAAGAAGGTAACGACAACTCTACAACAACTACAACACCAAAAAAAACCCATGTATTTTGATTTTGCATTGACATCTCTTATGTCAACTTTAATTTTGTCATTTCATATGTTTCTTTACAAAAAACAAAAACAATTCATGTAGTAAAAAGAGAGGAGAAATACGCAATAACACAAAAGTAAGCAAAAAAATGTAAACATAAACAAAAATTTGACACTTCAAATTACAAAACACAGGCAGCCATATTGATTTCAAAAAGAAAAAAAATTCTCAGCTGTTTTAATGTCGTTACCTTCTTAATCTACCTTGCTTTTAGCTCACATCATAACCAAAAGGTTATCGAACAAACTAATACCAGATCTAAGAAAGCAACAGGCTTCTGCCCCAACAAGTCGTTTGTGGATCTCATTAATTCACTGTAAATAATTGTGGAGCGATCAGTTGAGTAGAGGTCTCCTCTTCAGCTTATATTTATCGATTACGAAAAAGCCTTTAATACTCTGGACCATAATTAATACATCGTTTGTACACAGAGGCAAGTTTCCGAATTTTACACGATGCCGTAAGACGGAGGTTTGCACAGGCGTCCGTCAATTATTATTAAATAAGAGTGATGTCCCCACTCTTATTTAATAAGTGCTTGATATCGTAATGCGTCATACAATGATGGGTAATCGGGGAATAGTATGGGGGCTGTACGAAAGGTTGGAAGACCTTGAATATGCAGATGACATATGCCTTCTCTCTTGCAGCTAAACAGATATGGCCGCACAACTAAACGCCAATCCCTTTCTGATAAACGACGAAACACTAGAAGAAGTTGAAATATTTGGCTACCTTGGAACCATAATAAACCGAACTGGTGGATCCCATTAGAACGTTATAGACAGAATAAGAAAAGCCACACAATATTTTGGACAGCTAACTAAGGTATGGAAATCGTTCTCAATATCACGTCGTGTCAAAATAAAAATTTTTAAGACCAATGTTAAATCAATGTTGCTATATGGTTGTGAAACGTGGAAAGCTGCCACACGAGACATAAACACTCTACAAGTATTCATAAATAAATATCTCCGAAGAAAAATTTGTTTCAAGAAAATATATATATATATATATATATATATATATATATATATATATATATATATATATATATATATATATATATATATATATATATATATATATATATATATATATATATATATATATATATATATATATATATATATTTTTTTTTTGCCCACCACCGTATTTTTACTCAATTGTATGTATAATGGGTATTTTTACTTAACTGTGAATAAAATCAAGATTTACCCGTGGCTTTATTTACTCGTATTTTTACCAGCTTTGAGATAAAGATGATAAACTGAAACATTTTTGATATTTTCACTTTTAAAAAGAAATTTTAGTAAAAAGTCTTCAATTTAGCATGAAAAAAAGTTTTTTCAGACACTTATTTCGAAAAATTTCCTAATCTATTGAGCGGATAAAAATTTGAAAGTGAAAGTGAAAGCTGATTCTTGTTTAGCTCGTTAAATTCCATCCAATCCACCTATTTTTTAAGACGATTTTTTTAGTGTATCTCCATTTAATTGTAGGTCTGCATGGGTATTTAACAGCAGAACGACATAAAGCCATTTATATAAATCGTGCATACCGTTCTCGAGTTATAGATGCAATATTAGACACGCCCATAAAAAAATCTCGACCTGATGGAAAAAAACTGAAAGCAGATTCGAGTTTAGCATGCGGAATTCCATCTAGTCCACCTTTTTTTGAAGGAGCACGAAAATTTTTTTTCGACCAGTGTTATTTGCAAACCTTAATTTGCCATATGAGCGTATTAGTAATATTAATAAATTACAGTAAGTATACGCCTCCATTACCTCTGTAAAATCTTATTTTCATTCAAGGTTTAATTTTTCTACTATAGTAGCTCTTATTTATTATAAATATCAACTACTAACAGACGCCATATTAAAAAATATATTCACTGTTTAACATTTCATATTCTATACTACTACAAACTGCTGTAATATTTTCATGTTGTTTACTAAAAATTGCAGCATTTGTTTACAATTTATGGCAACATACTTAAACAGTATTCAACTTGTATGTCAAATATAAAAACTACAACCTCGTGCTGTAGTTGCGCTCGCACTAAAGGGCTGCGCAAACACATTCATTTTCTTGCCGGCGTAAAACATTCACTTCAATGAACTCTGTTATAGTGAAAAATTATATGTATAGATAAGTATACCATTCATTCATTATAAGAAAGTGTGAGTAGATAAAACGAAAATAAAAAAACAATTCTGTGTATGTTTTGGCAATGATCGTAGGCTAACAGTTACTTCGTTGTTAGTTTTTTTTCGCTGTTCGTATCAACTTCACTCAGTGTACGACCATTTTCATGAATAATTCGAATTATCAGTAGATACTATGAATGTTTATGCTTTATGTGATGGATATTATGTTTTACTTGTTTGGTGGTTGCTTTATAACGTAGTAAAAAAAAAAAAAAAACAGAAGTTTATGGTAACATTCTAAAGATTTTACATATTGATATAGTTACAAAATGAAATATTGGGATATTTTAATTGTATTTTTATTTATAATACATCAATTAAATTTGTTATAATTTTCTATTTTATTAAAAAAAAAATTAAAGAAGAACATATTTAATTTAATCAAAATTAAAACAAATATTTTTTTCTTAAGAAGATATTCATACGTTTTTATATGATTATTGTAATCTTAAATAATATTCATATATATTTAAATGAAAAAAATTCAACAAATTTTTATGATTTTGATTGCAAAACAATATATTTAAATAGAAAAAAAAAAAAAAAAATATTTTCATAATTTTATTAAGCAAAAACTCCAAAGAAATAAAAATATTCCGCCACAGAAGGTTTGAAAAAAAGTTACATAGTTTTTTTCAAATATTTAAGTATAAAAATGAAAATATTACTTATTTTTATTATTCCAGTCAAATTTAAAAATATTACAAAATATTAATGATGATCAAAAATATTCAAATATTTTTTAAGAATAGAAAAATTTAAATGTTTTGAAAAAGATTTTTTAAAATTGAATATAAAATATATATTAATTGTATTCAACCTAAGGAAATAATATATGTATATTTTCAATTTAGTTGAAGACTTTGGAATTTGATTTAAAATTTTTATTTTATATGACAAATAGAAAAATATTTAAAAAAATTTATTTCAAATTATTTTCAAGCAATTGAAGAATATTTTACATTTTTTTATTTTACATCTAAAATATAAATAAACTACATAAAATAATTTATTTTTAACAAATATTTTAGATGAAAATATTCACAAACATTCAAAACTTATTATATTATATATAAAAACCTGAAATAATAATTATTAGTTTAACAGAAATAAAACTTATTTTCATCAGAGAAATACAAAACAAAATAATGGAAAATTTTACTTTCAATAAAAATCAAATAATAATTTCTTAAACAACTATCAAATTTTCATATAACATTTAAATTAAGTTGATAAAGTTTAAGATATAAATTGACTATTTTAAAAGTAGATATGTCACTGAAAAAGGTATAATCAATTCGGTGCGGATCAATGTATTTCAACTTGTAAAACAACAAAACACGTATGCTATTCCCTACAGTAACAAAAAGGTCACAACTCGTCCATTAGTAAACAAACAACCAAAACTTCATATTAAAGAATACACATGTACAAACTAATGTATTGCTCTGTATTTTTTGTATTTCTTTATGGGTAGTACACACATGTACGAACTCATATATGGCTTTTGATCTTTTTTTTTTGTGCTTCTTTGGTGGTGGATTTTGTTTTTGCTTTTGCCACGCACTTTTTATATACAAATAAAAACAAAAGCGAAAAAGAAAATACAATGAATTATCTATTTCATTGCACAATGAAATCGTATACAACATATCCACACAACTCACATAGGTTCTGTACTATATGGTTTTGTATTCTCTACTCATATGTTTTGAGTTTTCGTGGTCAGTTATTGTGGATAATACTCATTCATTCATTTCACAATGAAAAAGCACACAACATGAACTAACTGTTTTTACGATGAATGTATTCAGCATTAATTTTTCGGCATTCATGCAGCCCTTTAGCTCGCACAATTTTGCCGAAAACATATTACACAACAGTGTGTGTTTTCTTTGTTATGGTGGATATTCTATTCTATTTGAAAATTTGTGCTTTGATGTTTCTGCTATAGTAGGCAATTTAGCAGTCTTTATTTTGTTTTCTTCTTTTTTTCTTTGTAGTTGTTTTTTTTTAAATTTCGATGCTTTGTGTGTAAGAATAAAACACATAAGGGTTGAAATGTAGCGTAATATAGTTAGTGTGTATGTTCGTATGTATGTTTATGTTTTTAACTTTCACACAAGAATGTCTAGCAGCAATAGAATTGTCAACAAAAAGTCTGCTAAACATTATACTGTAGCAGCAAAATCAAAACGAAAATAAAGAATACTGCGCAATATGGTTTCAACAAAATTGTGCGTGCGCAACTTTACAGAAATATATTTTAATTCGTATGCAATGGTTTGTTTTTGCTGCTGCAAATTGCAGAGATGATTGACAATTTTAGTAGTATAACGAAGTTATAGTGTGGATATTTCTAGTTGTTGAGTATTGTATAAATGAAACATTTGTATATTTATTGCACAGTCGTAAGTGAAAAATTTTTTGCTGAAACTGAATATTTAAACCTTGTTTTCATTAATTTCTGACATTGATCCGATTCCATTAAACTATACTAGAAACAATCACTAAATCAATAAATCTGTATCTTCTAAACTACCGGTTGGATCAAATTAATATGTATTGAAGAGTTGTAGAGGAGAAATGATAGTAAAAAAATAGCGCTAATACGCTATTTTCTTATCGGTATTAATATATTTTTTTTTATAATATTTTTTTTATCAATAAATAAAAATTACATTTTTCTTCTAAAACTCACCATTTTCAACTATCCAGCATTGGTAGGGAACAAACCCAAAGTAATTAAAAATTTATTTATTAAAGATTTACGAAGCTTTTCCTTTTGGAACATGAAAAAGAAATTAACTATTTTTTTAAGAAAAAACTTTGAGAAAAAAGAGAAAGAATAGTAATATATTTTTGTTAAAAAAAAAAAAAAAAACAATTTTTCATACTAATTTTAGAGCTTGACTTTAAATATTTGTACGTCTAGAAAAATTGGGATAACCCAACAATTTTTTCAGCATAATATATCGGAATATATTGCAAATTTTTGAATATTTAAAAAAAATCTCTCTCATTTACCTAAGGATTTATTTCTTCTTTTTAACTGTTAGAATATAACTTATGTTGAAATTAGACTTGATTTGTAGAAGTTATGATTTGTAGATACTTTTACATACTTGAGGTAGTCAAATTTGATACCCTGTAGTAAATAGTTATCGTGTTATCATAGGGTAACCGCAAGATGAGTTGTCTGAAAGATTTAATTCATCTCCACAACTCTTCCATACATTTCAATTTGAGCCGAACTGTAGTTAAGGAGATACAAATCTACTTATTACCAAAAATTTTGCGTTTGGCCTCACTGTGATTTGAACAAATTTTTAGAATTTTTTATAGAAAGTAAAGTTTTTCGTTTATGTACGAATCGATTCAATTGAATGAATCAGTAAAATGAACGATGTTTAGTCGTTCTTTCTTTTTGATTCATATCGTTTATAAATACAAGAAGGTATAACTATATTTAGCAATATGCCACAAATAAGTACTTTTTCATTTTCAAGCTATGAATGCCGAATGATTTTTAATGCTTCGGGAATGGAGTCAACTACCTTAATATCTAATTAGGGTGTCCCCCACTTGTCCTAAAACGAAAATATAGGGTGGCCCTTAAATTTGGATTTTTTTACTATTTATGAATTTAACGCATTATTTATGTTAACAGGTACAAATTCAATGTTTTTTATTAGTTGGATAGATAGTTTGGGTAGTAGTCTTTCATTTTCGGATATTGTTGCAACAATACACTGAGAAAAACAAAATGGCAACAACAAAACATGGAAGTAAGTAAATACTACTGCTAACATTTAACGCGGCACAAATTGGACTGAATGTTATGCCTTGAAAGTCAACATAGTTGTTAATGACAATAATATCTAAAATTCTGCAGTGGTGCTTGACGATTGCATTTTTCGTTTACGAGTAAATTTGGAAAATGTAAAAAAAAATCGAAACAATTGAAAAAAATGCGTTTTTTTCACCTTCATTCATATATAACTTTTGAAGTAGGAATGTAATCTTCAAGCACCACCGCAGAATTTTAGATATTATTGTCATCAACAACTATGTTGACTTTCAAGGTATAACATTCAGTCCAATTTGTGCCGTACAAAAAACAATAAAGCCTATTTTCGGAAAATTTTACTCATTCATTTAAAAAATATAGTGCATATTTAAAAAAACGGGAGTTTATGTTACTGAAATGAATTATAAAGTAGTAATTAAGACCATACATACTATTTTTAATTTAAAACCCCATAAAGTATATATTTTCTGGGTCCTGGTTAGATTCTGAGTCGATTTAGCTATGTCCGTCTGTTGAAAGCAGAATAGGGCTCGAATGGCACAACGAAGGGGGACCAAATTTGTCCCAAATTTTTATCTTATAAAAGATTTAGTTGATATTGAAAAGGAGTAAATTTCTGTAAATAAACAAAAAAGTTATGAGCAAAATACTAAAAACACAGGCTGTCCGTTGTAGATTAATTTCATATTTTCTGCTATATCTATCTTAAATAAAAGCATGTACTATAACAACATTTTCATGGGTCGATATAAACTTGGAAATACCTCCCATAAAAGGTGAAAGGTCAAAGAAATTTTGTACAAATAAGGACTGCGTACGAAAAAATCCGTGCATGCTCTTGGGCTTATAACTTTTGATGTGGTGAAAAACATATAATTCTGTTCACTGGTTTACATTTGTCATTATGCTCACTAGCAGTGTGCTAAATTTCATGGTAATAGCAAAACCAGTTTTTCCTAAAATGGAAATTGAACAAAAAACGTCTAAACACATAATTAAAATTTTTCATGAAATTTTACATCGGTAATATAAAACAATTGCTAGGAAGGCAGTTGTGTCACAAAATACAGTTTTTTTGGTCATAATATCATACAAAGAAGTTATGGTCACTGAATGGAAACCTGGTAGTGGAAGAAAATTAATATTTTCAGGCTGTAATGACTCAGACAAACTAGAAAGGATTTTGAGAGAAAATTCCCTAATCTCTGGAAGAAAAGTGTCATTAAAAGTTAATTGCTTTGAATCTTTATCAGAAAATTTGAAAAGAAATTTAGCCCGAAGACGTATAAAGTAAGAAAAAAATCTTATTAGAAACGCAAGCAAGAATTTGGAGGAAAATAATAACGTAAACGTAATTCAGGCGAATTTTGTATACAATTATGTTTAGTGTATAATAGACGATGAAGCATTCGTACAGGCTGACGGCCAGGAATTCTATGTTGCAGATGCTAGAGAGATTAATGCAGAAAAATGTCGGGTATCATAGAAATCAAAATTTGCATATGCGGGAAAAAGCACTTCATTCTTAAAAAAATGGTTCCATTAACACAGAAATATACGTAAATGAGTGCCTTTAAAAAATATTTCTTCCTTTCTTAAGAAAATACAGTGTACCCTCTGTTTTGTGGTCTGTTCCCGCTTCTTCTCATTACAATAACAAAACAATGGATAAGGTAACAAAGAAATTGTAAGTGTTTGTACCAAAAGAGACTAATCCATCAAATTGTCCGCAACTCCGTGAAATTGAAAGATATTATGCTCTAGTAAAAAATAATTTAAAGAACATCAAAAGCACAGCATACAATTAAACCGAGTTTAAAAATAAGTGGACTTATTCGAGAAAAAAAGTGACCGAAACACAATAAAACTTTTAATTAGAGCAATTCTGGAAAATATCAGATATTTCCTTAAAAACCAACAGGAAGTTATTTATTGTTTTATGTTTAGAACTTGAACATAACAGTAATTAATAAAATTTTATCATTTTAAAAAAATTCACCCATTGGTTTAGTTTCTATAAGCAGATTTGCATGCACAGATTTTTTCGTGCGCAGTCCTTAATTCATGGACAAATGTAAACAAGGAAACAAAAATAGGCGTGGTTCGCCCACTTTACGGCCCACTTCCTATACAACATTCGCGCTTGTTTACATTTGTAATGTTATTGTTTTTTGTTGTTTTTCTTTGTATCACTGTTTTTGTTTAGAACATTTTTTTTTACTGATTTCCGGTTATTTTTCAACCGATTTTCAAAACAAAGCTCTTTTTGTAAAGGTATTGAAATTACCTTTCTAATTGCTGAACATAGTTAAGACAAATTATTGCCGATAGATGGCGCAAAATTATTATTTTTTTATTAAAATTGCATCAAAACACCCTGTATTTGCAAATATTATGAGTTCATATGTTCAGCAAAAATACTCGCCGAAGGATTTTGTACAAAGTTGCCAAACAACATTTGGTCGAATTCTGGAAATTTAAAGGTCAAAATTGTGATTTTCTTCAATAACCTAAAAATAACGATAATTTTGTAAATAACGGAATTATGAAAAAGTCGCAGAACAAAAATTGCTGCTGAAGCCCTAAAGAACCATTTTCAACAATAAAAAAGTTCTTTTTCGCAAAAAGACGTTTTTGGCATATTGCTAACTATATTTACAAAATTACTTTTAAACATAATTTTTAAGATTTTATTTTGGGTTGAATAATAATCATTTTTCTCATTTTTTATTATAGAACTAAAGTTTGTGTTTTATTGATTTTTATAATTTATAAAAACTAGATACATACTTTTTTTAATGAAAAAACTTAGTAATATTTAATGTGTATTTAAATTCATATTAAATATTATTCTGTTCATTTTTTTTTTTTTTTTAAATAACAACCAAAACCATAAACAAATTGTGATTATAAATTAAAAAAACAAAATATTGTTCATTAAATTTATTTATTTAAATATTCCTGTACGTATGTATGTACATTTGTAATTGTAATATAAATGAACTCATCAACAATTATTACACACGGGGAATAATCATATCTAATACACTTTAAAAAAATAACCTGATAGTTTTACATGTATATTAACATGATCATTTCAATTTCAAAGAAATTATCAAATATTTAATTAATTTCCTAAAGTGATAAACAAATATTGAATTTTAGATATCTAATATATGTTAGCTAATATTTAATTTAATTTGTATTTTGTTTTCAGTGTAATTTCGTTATAATATTAATAAAATTACCTGAACTTAATTATTAAATAAAATGCATATAAATAGTTATGCCAACAAACAAACTCAAAAAAATTTAAAATATTACAAAAATGCTTTGGGGAATATTTACACCACCAAAGCCAATACATGTTGTTATATTTAATTATTTGTTTAATTGGAAAAAATATAAGTTAGAATGCTGTATACTACTTTAACGAATCTTATATACACTTCTCTTATTAATGGAATAAATCCAATTTAAAAATTTGATTTATTGGTGAAAATTAGTTTTTGGTGGGAGCCCATTATTTATTAAAAAAAAAAAAAAAAATTTGATTTTTTGTTTGTTGTTTAGTCATTTATAGATAGTATTTGCTATTTTCTAATAGCATAATTATAAGGAGCATTTCCATTATATTATATATAGCTGTTGAAATCGACTTCCTTAATTATCACCAGAGAATTTGAAAAATTAATATATAATGCATGTGAAGGCTATTAATAACGAATTATTACCTAAGGAGTGAGATCGAAAAATTCTTAACATACATAATATTCAATAACTTGGAAAAGGTTGATCTTAGAGTTTTCATTATTTTTTTAATCATTTGATAATTTAGCACAGATCACAGAAATATATAATTTTTATGGTTCTAATCACTAACTATAAAATTGTGGACAATTTTTGAAAACCCTTTCTTTGGAGATTTGATAGTTGCTTCAGTCACTTTTTTGGAACAGTGTGCACATCTTCTGTTAAAATCTTCGGTATTTTGGGACACCTTTTTTGTGCTCTTGAATTCACTTTTCACAAGAGCTCAATATCTCTCCACTGGTCTAAGCTATGGACAATTTTGAAAATTGACCTCTCTTGGTACTAAAACTATGTTATTGATTTGGTACCACTCCAGAGCTTTCTTACCGTAGTGACATGATACCAAATGGGTCCAAAAATATGTGGACACGTTGTGCTTTCTTAAGAAAAGAAGGAGTCCTTTTTGCAAATATTCCTTTATGCATATTTTGGTATTTATAGATCTGAATGTATCAAATGACTTTCCTGTTTTGCTGCAACTGCAAAAAACTTGTCATACCATGAATTTTGTAAGAAATTTTTGCTGCTTTTGGGTTTTAAACTTATCTCCAACATTGCTTCGAGCATTAGCAATAAAAATTTTTGAGACACAAGCTGCGAAGATTCTGCCAGCACCTACGTTTCTTCGTCAATTATACAGCTTGAGTATTTTTGTATGAAATTTGGTTTTAAATTCCTAGTCCTATTTTTGGCTTGTAATTTTTTTGCAGAATTCCAGTTTGGAATTTTTTGAACTTTATATGTTATCAACTTTCCCATTACCTTTAAATTTTCGCACCAAATAGTCAAAGCACTGAGAAAACTGAGCTGATTTTCTACCAGATGTGTTTAGAGTTCCTTTCAATATGCCTTCAATTTTATGGCCTTCCCAATAACATGTGGTCCTTTTTTCTTATCGAACTAGGTTTCACATCAATAGTCAAATTCTCCTGATACTGTTTAATAACCAGGGCAAGTTTTTATATGCAAAAAAAAAAATTGAAATATGCGCTTGAAAAAGCATGAAAAGATGGTATAATATGCACAGAAATATGCAAAAATATCATGAATATGTATATAAAAACCAACGAATTTATGCATTCTTATATATTAATGTGTAGAAGATATGCACAAATATGCATTTTTTAACTTTTAATCTCTAATAGATTTCGATGTTTATAAATATATAACTATCTTAATTTTAAGTATCATATTTGAAGCTTCCGAATTTTTTTCTTTACAATATTTACAATGTACTCAAAATACTCAGAAAAAAATTTAGAAATCATTTGATTGAATTCCAAAAAATCACCAAAAAATTTTGTTTTTGTTAAGAAAACTAACTTTTGTATCCATTATATGCAAATTTATGCAAAGATTTAAAATATAAGCATTTTTTGTTAAATTCTTTTGAAATATGCAAATGCTTACTTTCCAAGCGAAAAGCTTGAAAGACTGTTAATAATATTAGAAACGTTTTTACGGACGACATTTAATTCTGTGGCCAATTATTTGTAAGACCTATTTGAATTTTTTTGAACTTTTTTAATAACTTGTAGGACGTAAATCTTTTTCGTCACTTATTTTGATGAAAATAAGGACAAATTAACATGGTTGTTATTAAAAATAATAACTGAAGTATTTTTCCATGATAAAATAAAGACAAAATGTGTGTTAAGATTTTTTTGATCTCACTCCTTATTACATAAACCTCTATATGGCGTTATATATGTATATGTTCATGTTCATGTGTTTAGGTTGGAGTTATTGTCAACCTACATATGTAAGTCCTAAAGTAGTTGTAATTAAAAACATTTAAATTGACAAAAATTACTACATAATTGAAATCATATGTACGGTATAAAGTGTTAGCTATTTTCTATTTATTAATGTCAGATAAATGGATTTAAGCTTTAAAACTTATAAAACTAAATATTTACAAAATATTGTCACCTAAAGTGCAAAATACTCTAATCACACAAACAAATTCAATCTATCTTTATATATTATTATTGTTATTATCATTTATTATCTATTCCATTCTATCTTCTTATATATAAAAGAGTAACGTTACTGAGTGATTGACTGACTGAATTACTTGGTGATTCATCATCGCACAGCCCAAACGGTTAAAGCTAGAAAGATGAAAAATGGATTGTAGATTGGTATTCCACCGAATAGATCTACTAAGATGGGATTTCTGAAAATTCGTATGTTTAAGGGGTAAAAAAGGATAAAAACAGGTAAAATCGGTAATCTTATATCTTCTAAACTAATAGAGATGCATTCATTTAAAAAATAACCGGATAGGTGTCTGGTACTTTTTTGAAATTCTCTTTTAGGGAGAAAACCGGTAAAAGTAGTAATTTGGTACTTTTTTTTGGCAACCTTTCTATTTTTTAATTCAGTATGCATAGAAATAAAATATGCATCAAATAAGTACCTTATCGAAAATTTCGGAACACAAGTTTGATACTTTTTGGAAATTTGAACGTACCTGTTTTGTTACTTTTTTCACAAAATATTTTTTTCTTTTTACTGACACATACATATGAATATATAAATAAGTATTAGATCCCAGTACAATTTAGAAATTCATTGGAATTCAATCTTTGTTACAACCAGGGGAAATAAAATGTACCAAAAAGGAGATAAAATCGGGAAATTAAATTTTATTCAAATTAAATAATGCATTTTTTAATACATTAAACCTAGAAAAACTTTAGTACGTGTAATCCTAAGTGAGTGAGAATTCACAAGAGGGGACTTTATGATACTTTTTTATTCAGCTAATGGTACTTTTGATTTTTTTTTCAATATTGAACCTAGAAACATGAAATTAAAGATACATGTGGGTAAGAATTCAAGAGATGGAATTTGGTGGTACTATTTCATCTAGTAGTATAGTTTTTGATTTAATTAAAAATAATTGGTCCAAAGTGAATTAGAATCCATACGAGTGTACCTTTCGTTATTATAATATTACTCTTTTAATTTTTTGTAATAATAATTAACTTTCAAACATGGAATTAAAGACATATTCTTCACCACTGAAATATAATAATAGAAATAATTTGGTAGTTTTTGAACCTTCGAACGTTAAAGATGTAAGAAACCGGTAACTAAAATATTTAAAAAGTTTATTGTTCTTAATGCTGACAGAACACCCATATTATAACTGTTCCCACGGGAGTTAGGAATCATGGTTTAATTTTATGGTTTTTTTCACTTTTGGTATTTTATATAATTTTTTTTCTAAATAAAAAGGCTACCGTCTCTATCTGGCAATGTTGCCAAAACCTAAGTGGGAAAAAGTGCTAGAATTTACTAAGAAAAGTGCTAGAAAGTGCTAAAAATTAAAAAAAGGTGCTAAAAACTAAAACTCTTTGTATTTGTTTAAAAAAAGAAATATTTTAATTATTTTCAGAGTTAAAGCTAAAAGAACATTAAATAAAATAATAAAAATACATTCTGAAATTCACTCCTTAGAAATTAAACAAAATTTTTTAAGTGGATTTTTTTAATTTTATTATAAGTTAACCAAGCATGTGTTATCTGAATAATGTGATCTGAATTATGTTTACCGAAAATTAGATTTTTAAAATTCCATTTATTATTTAAAACCAAATACAGTATAAACTCGAGAATCTGAATAATTAATGCAGACCTAAATCCGGATTTCTGGTCTACCTTTGTTAAAAAACTCTATCACAATATATCTTTTATTTAATATGTGAAACACTTAGGGTATTGTAAAAATTTGTCTTCAACTTACATTCCATATTATAAGTTTTTTATCTAAAAAAAAAATTTTTGTATTCTTTTTACTGAAGCATTTTTGGAACAAACTTAACTGAAAATGAAGGAATTCAACTAGAATCAACTTATAGATTAAATTATATTTAATTTTCTTATTGTACTTTCTAAGTTATACTATAATTTTAATAAGAAAGGACTTTTTCTTGTTTAATTCGCATTATAGATTTATGGAATGGAATGTTAGGAAATACCGTCCGGATTACCGAATAATCTAGATTATTGACTTATTACATTCATGAAATTGCTTAAATATTTTCTTTTAAAATGAACCCCTACCTTTTTTTAATTTCAAAAATGCCTTAAAAGGGCTAAAATGTTTATATTTCAAGACAATAATTTCTTATTTCCTATTATTAATTTTATTTGTACGGAATCATGTATTTAAGCATGTATTTATCCGCAAAAATCAAAACTTTTTATATTTAACAGAAATTTTCGCCTGTGACGCTACACACTGCAAATAAAAAAAGTAAAATATAAAAAAATTACGACAACTAGAAAAAATAAGCCTTAAAATTAAAAAAGAAATATTACCTTTTTTCTGGCCTTTTTTTAAAGCTCAATTTAGCTTCTTTTTTTCAACTCCTGGCAACACTAACCAAGAGTTAAAGTATAAAATAAAATTAGATTCTTTTTACACAAACTAAAATCAATTTGTCTACATTTAGGCTTTAACTTTGGGTTAAATTTTGAACAGTAGACGGCACTAATGTCTTGTTATGATGTTTTAAATTGGGCAAATGGTTGTTTAAATATGTATTTATAAATATTTTAATTTTCAATGAGATTCAAAATAGATTAAATTTTTTATATTTTGATTAATGACATCGATGTAAACTCGATGTTATTTTACCATAATTATTTTTTATAACAGAAGAATTGTAGTTTACTATACTGCCAAAATGTTATTTGCTAGGTTAACTATTAAGTATTGGTTTTTACAGTTTATTTTGCTTAACACACCCCTTCAAGATCGCATTAGTCACCATCGTTAAAAACATAACATTTTAGTTACAGTTTTCTTTAAAAAAAAAACTGATAATGTTTTTGTAGTAAAAAACTACAAATTAATTTTTAAAAAATGTGCAAAAAGTGCTACAAAATACCAAAAATAATTCGAAAAGTGCTAGAAAAGGTGCCAGCTGCTAGATTCATTTTTTTTTTTTTTGGTGCTAAACGAGTTTAAAAAGTGCTAGATCTAGCACTAAAATTACTAAATTGGCAACACTGATGTACATACATATACAAAAAAAAAATTAAATTAATGTGACGAATCTTTAATACCCTTCACCATATTACCATCTTACCGACAAATAATAAAATTTTCGCCTTAACGTATGCTTTCGTATTTTCACATTTATAAATCCACATTTTTTTTCCAAACTACGAACATTTGAATACGAAAAAAAAGCAGTCATAACAAGCTTTGCAGCAACAAAAGCAATTGCACATTTATATATTTTTGTATGTATGTACATATATACAAACTGATTGCATATACAAACAACAACAATGTTAATCATTATATTACTGCTGTTGATAACTAAACTAATTGCCCATACAAAAAACAACAACAATTCTAAATATAAATATTTTTGTGTGTATTTATATCATTAACCAATTTTTTTAGTTTTTTTAGAATTTGGTTGATTGAAAAAACCGAAATTTTATAAAAATATTTATGACCAACTTGTTCAATAGCGAAATATAGGAACTTCAAAAAGTCTAAAAATGCGTTTTGGCCGATAACTCGAATACCAATGGACCGATTTTTTCAGGAAAAAAATTTGAAGAAAGATTTTGAATTTTTCGTACAATAACAAAGTCGCTAGCTTGTATAGGAGCCTAGAAAATCCGACAACAAATATGATTTTTTGAGAGTATCTTCGGTTTTTTGCCGATCTGTTATTTATCAACCGATTTTGCTCATTTTTATTCGCGTTTTTCTAAGCAATATTTCCTGCAATTTGATGTATTAAACATATATATCCGATAACTGGGGCTTTCTAAAAACTGATTTCAACAGACAGACGGTCAGACGGACATCTTTATATCGACTCCCCTATCAATAAGGATCCAGAATATATATACTTTTTGGGGTCTTAGATGAATATTGTAGAAATTACAAACGGAATGACAAACTTATATATACTCTTTACATCTGTGGTGAAGGGTATAAAATTTTTTTCTTTAACTATGTTGCGTATACGTATATGTGTTATTTATAATACGTCTAGTCTTCCCAACCAATATTTATAATAATGAAAAAATGAATTATATTTCCCAATTTTATATATACTCCCACAAAGCCCAAAACAAAAATTATTACAAATGAGCGAAAGTGTTTTTAATGAACTACAAATAAAATCAATCATATAAAAATAACTTAATTTAAGAATTTTGTAACAAAATTTTTGAAAAAAATCAGTCTTTTAAATATCTGTAATTTGTTTTGAACTTTATATTTTTCTTAATTATTTAAATTAATAATTGTGTGACGGCGGTATTATCATCTACATTTACTATACTTACGTTTCATTAACTTTTTAGCATACGTAAATACATGCATACATACTTACATATGTAGTATGTATGTATTTACAATTATATAAAATAAATGTAAACACACTATAATTTTATTTGCATTTATAATGTACTTTTTATTATTGTTATTTTTTCTTCTTTATATATACTTTTTTTTTTTGTTGTTTCTTGTTTTATTAATAATTTTTATTTGTTGTTTTTGTTTTAAATGTTTGTTGCTTTTTAGTATGCTACATGTACGTACATTCTTTCTTACTATTTACAAGCATTAATCTACAATATTTACTTAAACATTATTTAGTTGTATTTTATTTAATATTTTTGTTTCGTTTTAAGCGTTTGCTTTTTTTTTTGTTTTTTTATCTTTTTATGAATAATAATCCATCAGCCACTTTTAAGCATGTTTTTGTTTGTTTATATTTATATTATTATTATTATTTTTTGTTAAGTTACTTACTATTTTCATTAAAATATTATTATTAGTAGTTGTGTTTTTTTCTTTCATACATTCTTTTAAATACACAATTAAAATTACATTTATTTTTATTCATTTATTCTTTTTTTTTACACAAAGATTCTTAACAAGTTTTTAGGGGATGAGAGAAAGTGTATTTTATGTCTAAGAGAGAAAGTAAAGGAGAAAGCTAGAGGACATTTAGCGAGATAGTTAAAGAACAAAAAAAAAAAAAAAAAAAAAATTGCATAAACCAGGGGTTATTTTTTTAATGAGGCAGATTTTATAACTAAATTAAATCTACATTTTATTTATATTTATTTACTTATTATATGCATTTATTTATAACTATTTTAATTATACATACATTCTATGTATATAGTATTATATTTATTTAAATGTGTTTTTTATGTAAGTATTGGTTGGCATGTTTTTATTGTAAAGAAGAATACAGAAGAATATTTATTTTGAATGAATAATTATTATTTTATTAACAAAAAAAGTTAGAAGTTATGTGGAAGTGATTTTTTTTTTTTTAAATGTGCAGTACTGAGAATGGTTTTATATATTTGATTTAAATAAATGTTTAATTTATGTAATGTAAATTATAATAGATTTTTTCAAATGAAATATATGGTTGATTTATTTAATTAAAATTAATGTTAAATTTATTTAAATGAAATTATGATACGTAAAAAAATTCTAATGAAAGATTAGGACAAAACTATCATCATATCATTCATATATAATTCTTTAATTCTTCATTACTAAAACTCGGAGGCAGTTGTTGAGCTATACTTGAACTGAAAAGTGTTTACTATTTGATATCAAAAATAACAATAAAGGCTACAACGCACTGTGGTTAAAATCGCTAAAAATTCCGCTTAATTCACAGTAGGGTTATAATGCCCGTTGGGGTAAAATGTGTGGATCTGTCAAAGCTAAACATTTTAAAATCTTTTTAAGTAAAAATGTAAAATGGAACCATCAACTTCAGGTATTAAAGTGTATTTTTCTTCAAATATTTGTAAATTATATTTTGTGGAAATATTATTATTATTTTTTGAAAATTGTCTTAAAATACACTAATTTTCATGGAATGCAACTTAAAATTCCAAAAAATAAATTTTATTTTTACTTGTCTATCAATATAAAAACCAAATGCAAAAATTAAAATATTGATATTAAATTTCTTAATTATGCGCCTTTTCGCACCATTTTACCCCAATGTTTAGACGGATGGACATTACCATTTTATCCAAAACAATTTCAAAACAATTCTAAAAATGTATTTTTTATATAATAATAAAAAAAAAAATAAAATAAACCGTGATCAATTAAGCGTAATTTTCGACCCCTTTTAGCCGAATGGGTAAGGCTTTTTTCCGTTCATTCGTAAATAACCAATATTTCTTCTAATCTGCAGATCTTCATCTTAGTATATCTTTATGGAATTTGATATCTGAGATCCTTTTGTTTTAATCGCAACTTTATTTTACTCAGGTCGCATATCCAATATCCTCACTGTGGGAAATACAATGTAAATATGAACAGTTACAAATCGGCTGACGAAGTTTGACAACAATAAAATTAACTATTTCAAGTTAAAATATCCTGTGTGAAAGGATATTGAGTGTATTAAATAAAGCAAATATGTGGATTTATTTTTTATAATATGCTAATAAGATAATAACTTAAAGGACGTCTCAAAGTCGGAAGCCTGTCATATAAATTTGTATTTAACGCTGTATTTTAGTTTTCTTATTCGATTTTAATTATTATTTTTTAATACCATATTAATGAAATTTTTAATGAATATGGAAACATTAATAAGAAATAATAAAGAGTACAAGAAATTTAGAATGAAATCCCAAAATTGGAGATATTTATTAGCTATGGTTTTCTATATCAGAAATTTCTAATTGTATTTAAGAACTTTTATATAGAAAATATATGTTTAATGTTCTAAAATACAATTGGAAATTTCGGAAATACATTTAGAAAATGTTGAAATACAAATGGAAATTTCTTAAATAGAATTTTATTAATTCTGAAATGTAAATTTCTAATTTAAAATTTTCTGAACTACAAATAGAAAATTTCTAAAATATATTTAGAATTTTCTAAACTACAAATAGAAAATTCTGAACTACAAATATAAATTTCTGAAATAGAATTAGAAACTTCTGAAGCATAATTAGAAATATCTGAAATATAATTAGAAATTACGAAAATATAAATGGAAATTTCTAAAATATAAATGGAATTTTCTGAAATATAATTAGAAACTTCTGAAATACAACTGGAAATGGTGTAGACTACAAAACACACATACGTTATTTCTGACTTTTCTCAACTTCCTAGATATAAATTTCGATAACAAAATAATCGACAAAATTATGCTGAAAAGTAATTTAAATTGACAAATCAAATAGTCGTATGACATTATTTTAAATGCATAAAGATATATGATTTATGGTTTCCCGGTTTAACGAATACTCAGTTTAACGAATTCCCGATTTAACGTACGTCCAAATTTTTAACATTGAGTACCTTATTTTACGAACAATCTGTATATTTTAGTACTCGATATAACGAATTTTTCCAAAAATATGTGAATTGAATCTATAAAAAATAACAAAAAGTAATTAAAACACATTTGTCAACCTATTAAAAGAGTACTACTCTCCCCTTTTATGCAAGAGGAAGAGAATTAGAGATTTTCGGTTGGACAAAATTTTTTTCATTTGAAAACTGTTTTCTAAATAAATAAACATTAAAGAAACAAAGTAAAACTACGTTACAAAGCTGTTATTCTATTACTTTTTAAAAATGCTTTCGCTTGTACTTTCTACAATGTCATTTAATAATTTACCCCCATGCATATGTGATGCGTTTATGATAAAAAATTCGCTTAAAGTTTCCATCCAATTGTGAATTACTTACTAAGCCGATTTAACAGTTTAGAACAGTTTTAATCAAAGACATACTCTCCAGTATTTGACAACCATAGTAAATTCTTTGTAATTTATCAAAAAAAAAAAAAAAAAAAAAAACTGCTGTTCAAAGAAAAAATAATTTGTTTTTTAAGAATTTTAATTTTGTAAATTTTTTTTTCACTTTTGTTATAACTAAATTGAGTTTTAATGTTAAAAACTGAAAATATAGACTTTAAAATAAATATTTTAAAGTATATTTCGTTAGTAAAATATATTCGCGATTTAACAAAATTTTCGATTTTACGAATATGCCTGACAATATATCATTCGTTAAACCGGGAAACCACTGTACTTTCGTTTGAATAAGTTAATATAATTATGTCAAAGACATTAATACTTAGCCTATCATTATTGTTGTCTTATAAATTCTTTAACAGCCCAGAATTGTGGAAATTAGAAAGGAAATGTAACGAAATAAAAAAACTCATTTTTGATTTCGTTGTATTTAAGAGTAAGAGTAAAAAAGCCTAAATAAATTTCGATTATTTTAACTTTTAGTAGACAGATGGCGAAAAAAAATTGGTAAATATATTTTAAATTTTTGTTCAGAAGGCATACGAAAAATGTAACATCAAACGAATTTGCTATAGAAATCCTGCAATAAAATGATTTACTTTTATTCATAATTCACTCCGTTTATCTTTTGTTTAAAAAATTTGTACATGTTACATTTTATTTAAAAGCACAACACATTACCCTTAAACTCATGATTCCTCAAATTCAATACAATTTATACGGCAGAGCCAATAATAATATGTCCTCTCAAATCTGTGCTACTGTATTATTTTTTTATTCAAAATGTTATATATGTATGTATATGAGCCTTTATTTTCAATTATAAATTTTATTTTATTGAAATCAGGGAAAGCTAATTCTTCTGAAATCCTTGGACTTAGTTATTTATAAGTATTTTGTGATATTTTTAGGGAAAATACTTATTATAAGCATATTTTAGCTTATGAGCATTATTTTGCATATCTAGTCATTAAAATATTTGTTTAAGAAAATTTAAGGAAATTTTTCAGTCTAACTATCCAATTATTTTCATCCTTTCAGCTTGGAAATGTTTATGAAAAATTATTATTTTAAAGCATATTTTAGCCCTTTAAATGTGATATATTTGAATATTTTACTTAAGAGCATAATTATGTATACATTTTCCAACAATAGAGCTCGAAAGGTTTTTAGAAAAGTTCTAAATAGCTAAAAAGCAATTGCTAATCAACATAAAGTAATTTTTTGAAGAAAAAATATACGATTTTAAATGCAATTAAAACAAGCGAGAATGCTATATTCATCTTGGCTGAATCTACATATCCACCATCAACTTTTTAAAATTTTACATTATGTGCGAACACCAGGCCCATTTTTTGTTTCCAAGCTTAAATTGGTCCTTGAACTATTTGTATAAAATTTCGTTCACGTTTCATCTTATATGGCAGGTGGTGGGTAAAAGGGGGCAGATAACGCCCATTTTTGGTTTTCGAGTTTATATCGACCCTCTAACTATTTGTACAACTATTTGTCTAACATTTGTTATTGTCGTACATGCTTTTGTTTAAGAGATATCAGCATAAAAGTATGAAATGAAGCTAGAATGGACACCCTGTGTTTCTAGTATTTGGCCCATATTTTTTTTTTTTTTTTGCTTATTAACTAATTTTGCCCATTTTTCAATACGAAACAAACAAAGGTAAATATTTGAGGCAAATTTTGTTCCCCTAGGTGGCCCCGTTCGAGCCGAGAAAATATATACTTTATGGGGTCTTATATAATTTTTTCAAAATGTTACATACGGAATGACAAAATCAATATACCCCCATATTTTCGATGGTAATCTTTTACTTTTCAAAGAATTTTTAATACCTATTTCGAAAAAATATTTTGTTGGCCTTTAGAATATTTATTTCTCTTCTCTTTTTGCATATAAGGATCCAGAAATTTTAGTTTTATAATACAAGAAAATATTGAATAAATTACTAACCTTGTTTACCTACATTTCACAGTGGGCAGAATCGAAATTTTTTTTGAAATAAATCTGTAACTTCTAACCGGCTGGTTAGATTCACATAAAAAAATTGATTAAATTTTTGATTTCTAATAAAATATGGATTTTCAGCGATAATTAACTATATCATTTGAAATAGTAAAGTGCAGATTTTAGATTTTTGTAAAAGGAATCTAATAAAAAATAAATAATAATAAACAAAAAAGCGACTAAAATCCCTTAACAATTTTTCCCACATTTATTGTAGGTTTGGAAAAAACCATTGGCAAACTCTTTGGAACACATTACAGTTTTCGAAACTGCATTCAGTTTTCCTAAAGAACATTACATTTTAGAGAAAAAATGTTATAAAATTTTTCGGCAAAAAAAAAAAAATACAATTTTTTCAATTTTAAGTTGAGTATAAATTTTACAAAATCGGACAAATATATTGAGATATATATATAGAAAAAACTGGACTGGAAGATTTTGCAACATTGAGATAGTATAAATTTCAAATGCAGATAACTCGAAAACTCTAAGATAACACATCGAAAGCTTTAAAAAGAAACAATCGGATAAGAAGCAAAAATTTGGCAATCGATGAAAAAATTTTCTATATCAGAGTTAGTCTCTTTTGAGCTCTAATATATCCGCTCCTGAAGGGTGTGTGGGACCCCCTTCCAAACTTAAAATTATACACTCAACTGCTACGCCTTTGTAAAATTTTATGTAAATCCAACCAGCCTGTTAGTAGTTTCAGATTTATTTCCAAAAAATTTCGATTCTGCCCCACCGTGCTGTGAAGGTATAAAAATTAGCAAGCTTTATTTATGTAGTTCGCTAGTATTAGTAAAATCTATAATTGTTTGAAAAAATCTAAAATTTTTTTATTTTTTTTTTAGAATAAAACTTAATTTTGGTATAATTTTATTTAGAAAAAATTACTTTAATTTTAACAAAATGAAAATAATAATAAAAATCTCTTATAAAATTATTAACATTCTTTAAAGGTTCAAAATAAAATGTTTACAAGCTTAATATATAATTTACTAACAATTTAGTTATATTAAGAAAAATCTAGTTTTATATTAGAATTAAAATTGTTTATTTGCAAAAATGTATTAAAAATTAAGAGACTAAATAATAGTTAATTAAAAAAGTAATAATGTATTAGAATTCATAATTATTTGAATATTCAAACAAAAATTGTCATTCAATCAAAAAAAATATTCGTCTATATTTCAGTTATTTTCATTACTTTTACTAAGTTTCGACTGGATATTGGATTTTTAATGTTGATTTTCTTTTGTTTGTAAAAAGGATTTTCATCTATAATTCCTGCTAAAATAGTGTTGTATATCCTGTTTTATATTTGTTGTTATTTTTATTGTGATGTCGTTGATAAAATACAGGTTTATGTATTACATTTGATAACGGTGTTATTGTTGTTGTTGTTGGTTGTTGAGGTGAAAGGGTGTGTATTGGCAACAACATCATCATTGACACTGTCATTTTACTCAATATTTCAGGTAACACTGGTCGTGGTGGTAACGGTGGATGTTGCTCCGGCGACAACAAATCATTAGTATTCGTTTCAGGTTGTTGCTTTTGTTGAAATTTACTTTTTATATATTCCTCATGATTTAAATGATGATGATGATGCTGATGCTGCTGCTGTTCCTTATAAATGTGTTGTTGATGAAGATGATTATTTGACAGTTCCTGCTGCTGCTGTTGATGCTGATTTTCTTGTTCAATGTTTTCGTGTTCATACACGTCTTGCTGTTGCTGATGAAGTTTAAGAAGATGGTTATGGAGTTGGTTTATGTTGTGGTGATTGTGTGACTTTTGATGATGAATTGAATAATCTTGAAGCTGTTGCTGTTGTTGTTGTAATGTTGGCTTAAAGATTAACAAACGTTGCAATTGTTTTCTTAATCTTGCACGCAATTTACGTAACTTGTGCTGTTGCTATCACGTACCCGTTGACAGGTCATCTTTAAGCCACTGTGGAATAGGACGTGCTCCAAGTTTCTTTAAAAGTTTCACTAAAGCTGTATTATGACTTAAATAATATCTAAAAATAGAAAAAAAAAAAAAAAATATTATGATGACTGCTGGTGGTAAAATATGTTAAAATGAGGTTTTGAAAAAAACATTATATTTTAATTGTACATCACTTCAGGGTTTAGTTAGAAAAAGAAATTGTTATAAAGTAATAATTTCTATCACGTTATAAATTTTAATTTTAAATTCTAATAAGTAAAAAGTATCTTATATGAAAATACTTTTGAATTTTAAATATTTTAAAAGTACCTATTCATTAAATTGCTTATTATAAAAATTCTTTGACTGACAAGAAGAAGAAGATAATTTAAAATAAACTAAACACAAATTAAAAATCGTATACACGTAATGAATTTCAATAAAAGAAATAATTTTATTTATTTTTTTTTCTTTATATTTGCTTATTATTTCTATAATAAAAAACACTTGATGGTAATAAAGATAGAACAGCATAAGAATAATAAGAGGAAAAATATTTATCATTTTATAAACTCATCGACATTTAACCCATTCATTTGCATTATACTGACTACAGTTATAAAAATAGAAAAAAAAAAAACTAGAATAAGAAAATAAAACCATATTTTCTAAGTATGTTTGTTGCTTGGTTAGTGCCCTATAAAGTATATCCTCTCTTACTCTTCTGATTTTACTATTTTCTAACTAGCATTCATCAGATTCCCACCCCAAGCCACTACTCGTTACTCACTCATCCGCAGACAATCAAAACAATATAAATAGAACTTTAAAGAGGTTAAACATTATTCACAAAAGTATAACAAAACGTGCTTATTATAAAATATCTAGTTTGTTTTGTTTTTATTATAGTTCGAAAAAAACTGATTTTGATATTAAAGATTATGCAGCCGTTAAATTTTTCTTTTTCATATCTGTTGTATATCTTCTTTCTTGATGCACTTAATCTTTCACCTCCAACCCATCAACCTAATTTTATAAAAAAGAAAAACAAATTCTAAGAACTATTGGCGGTAAATAAAAAGATAAAAAACAGACTGCTTTATAAATAATTACTTAATTATGGTTGTTGTTTATTAATAAATTAATAATAATATGAGTAATTTTTAGGCGTATGAGTAATATAATTTGGCATCAAATCCCAGCAAAAAAAAGTACTGAAAAAGTTATAATTTTAACATTGTGCTGTCATTGGAAGGAAGTACTTAGTGGTGAAAAAGAGCTGCAGATGTTCTTTTTTTAACCCATGGTTGGCATTGGTATGATGTTATTCTTTTATACTTCTTGTTCACTGCTTTTGAAGCACTTCCCTTAAAACTATGTTTATACAATTTTTTAATAAAAATTCTGTATTATTAAATAATAATAAAAACGTATTAAAATTTGTAAAATTTGAATTTTGTTAGAAGTTATTACCATTTTTTCCCGTTAAAAATCCATCGCCTTTTTGCAAGTAATTATTAAGAACTTCCAAAAAAGTTTAAAATATGCACTTTGTTTCACTTCTGAAGTTGTGAAAATGTTCTTTTTTTTGAAGAACTTCATTGTTTTTTGCTGGGATTAAATTAATATTAATCATACGTACAGTAAGGAACAAAATAAAGCACGCATTTTATGTACAAAGCAATTTAGTGGTCAAAACTTTTGGAACTGAAACAATATTTCAACTTTACATTTATTTTAATACAGTCGAACACGGTTATAACGAACTATGTACAGTGGTTAAAAAAACGATTATTTTTGGAAATAATTCTATATATTATTTATACGTTCAAAAGTTACCCAAAATTATTTAACCCTAGAATACTAACTTTATTTTGAATACTTTTTTATTTGGCTCTATTCTAAGAATACGAACGACTAAAAATGATTTATTATTTATATATTGAAAACCACTGCAAGAGAACTTCTCTGAAATTTGATCGCATGAAATCTTCGGACGCCTGAGTAATAAGGTTTTTTAAAAAATAGGTGTACGTAAAATTTACGTACATTAGTATTGCAGGGTTAAAAAAACACCTGGTGGTGGAAAAAAAATAGTATCTTCAGGCTGAAGGACTCAGACAAAATAGAAAGTATTTTCAAAGAAAATCCCCTCATCTCTGGAAGAAAAGTGTCATAAAAAGTTAATTGTTTTGAATTTTTATCAGAAAAGTTGAAAGGAAATCTAGCCAGAAGACGTATAAAGTACAAAAAATCCTAATAGAAACGTAAAAAAAGAATTTGGAGGTAAAAAATAACGTGAAAGTTCTTCAGACAAATTTTTTCATAATTATGATTAGTGTATAATAGACGATGAAACGTTCGTACAGGCTAACTTTTTTCAAATTCCTGGCCAGGAATTCTATGTTGCAGATGCTAGAGGGACTAGGCAGAAAAATATCGTGCATCAAAAAAATCAAAATTCCCAAGAAAGTTTTTGTTTTGGGAAGCCATATACATATGCGGAAAAGAAGCACTTCATTCATAAAAAATAGTTCCATTAACACAGAAATGTACATGAATGAGTGCCTTTGGAAGAGATTTCTCCCTTTCCTAAGAAAATTCATTGTTTTCACTTTTTTCTGGCCTGTTTTCGCTTTTTCTCATTGCAGCAACAAAACAATAAAGAAATTGTCAGTGTTTGTACCGAAAGAGCCTAATTCATCAAATCGTCCGGAACTCCGTCCAATTGAAAGATATTGGGCTCTAGCAAAAATAATTTAAAAAGCATTAAAAGCTCAGCTTAAAATGAAGCGGAGTTTAAAAATAAGTGGATTTATTCGAGAAAAAAAGTGACCAAAACACAATAAAACCTTTAATTGGAAGAATTCTGGAAAATATCAAATATTTCCTTAAAAACCAAAAGAAAATTATTTACTCTTTTATGTTTAGAACTTGAACATATCAGTCATTAATAAAAATATAATTTTAAAAAAATTCGCCCGGATTTTTTCGTGCGCAGTCCTTACTTAACGGTTCAAAAGTTACACAAAATTATTAAATAAAAAAAGAAACACGTTGAAACTGCTGTGTTCTTATGTATGTATGTTTCAAAGTCTTTTTTTAATAATTTTGTGTAACTTTTGAACCGTTAAGTATACTTCAATGAAATTTCACACAATTATTTCTGAGGTGTTTTTCATTTGTTTTGGAGGAGCAAAAGTATCTAGCTGGTCTGTGGACGGAAGGAGAACCTCCAAAATTGGTCAACTCCTTTAATTATTTATTATATAATATCCGAGGTTACCCATTTCGGAGGTCCTCTCCCTTGCCCCAAGACCATTTAGAAACTTGTGCTCCTCCAAATCAATTGGAATACATTTTAGGATCCTCCATGCGCAATTTCATTAAAATGCATCTAGTAGTTCTAAAGTTACAGAATTATTAAAAAAAAAAATCGTTTTGGGACCACTGTGCTATAGCGAACACTTTTCTTCGGTCCCATTGATTTTACCAACATTAGCTTTTTAACATAGCATACATTTCTCGAAAATAGCTAATAATAAAACTGAAATTATTTGAGGATTAAACACTAAATATTAGAAAATCGCTGTTCCTCAAAAAGTAAGTATCTCGAAAAGTGCCAATTTAAAAACATTGAATTAGTATAAAAAATATAATTAATCTCAATTTGAATGATGAATGTAAAAAATTTTATTCCTGATATATTTATTACACTGGTCGACAAAAAAATCCTCCCCCATAGACGAATAGTTGGACTTGATGTATTTTGATGTGCTAAACACGAATCTGCCTTCAATTTTTTTCCATCAGGTCCGGATTTTTTTATGGGCGTGTCTAATATTTCGCCCATAGTAAATTCACTACTCTAGTATATTTCCTCATAACTCAAGAACGGTACGTACGATTGACATAAGTTATACACCAAAAGATGAGGACTAAAAATATCTTCGAGTCACCCAAACTTAATTTTTTTATGTGCTCAATAGTTTCGGAGTTATTTTGAAATATGTGTCCGAAAAAAAAAATTCATTCAAAACTTTAAATTTTTTTTGTTACTAAAATTTCTTTTGATAAATGAAAACATCAAAAATGTTTCAGTTTATCATCTTTATCTTAAAGCTAGTAATGCTGCGAATAAAATAAAGCATGTATCTTCAAAATTGATGCAAAAATCTTGATTTTATTCACAGTTAAGTACAAATTCCCATGTATACATACAATTGAGTAGAAATACAGTGGTGTGCAAATTTTTTTTCGTCTTAAATAAAAAAAATATGTGGATTAGATGGAATTTAACGTGCTAAACAAGAATCTGCACTCACTTCTTTTCTATCACGTAATGATTTTTTATGGGCATGACTAATATCATAACCTTATTCAGCGGTCCACTATAAAACTGGAGAATGGTTTGTCCAATTTAGACTATAACTCAAGAACCGTTTACACGACTTTGATAAATGATACACCAAAAGACGCATACGAAAATTGTCTTCAAGGTGTGTCAAAAATATTTTTTATTCGCTCCAGAATTTCAGATTTGTGGATCAAAAATTTCACGATTTCTCAGAAAAATTTTTTTTAATGTTTTCGCTACTAATTTCCGAATAACTACGGAAATACTAACTGAAAAAAATCTTCAATTTGGCATGAAAAAAACAGTTTTCGGACACTTATTTCGAAATATCTCCTAAACTATTGAGCGAATAAAAATTTGGTAGTAGAACGACTTAAAGCCAATTTTATTCCGCATAATTTGGTGTATCATTTATATAAATAGTGCATACCGTTCTCGAGTTATAGTGAAATATACTCGAATAATAGGCTTATTTAGGGCGCAATATTAGACACGCCCATAAAAAAAAAATCTCGACCTGATGGGAAAAAACTGAAAGCAGATTCGAGTTTAGCACGCGGAAATCCATCTAGTCCACATATTTTTTTTTTTTTTTTTCAAGGAGCACGAACAAAACTTTTTTTGTCGACCAGTGTTATTAGTATTTAAAAATCATAAATACCGCCCATTTTTAAAGGAAAGAAATATGCTTTAATCCAAATATTAGTATTGTAATGAAATACGTGTATTTAATTAACAAATATTTTTTTTTTTGGAATTTTACGGATATAACGAACTACGTTTATAAGAACTAAATCTGTCTGTCTCGTCGTGTTCGTTATAACCGTGTTCGACTGTAAATGCACTTTGTTCAACAAGTAATACATTAATGTTCGAAATTAAAGTGTTCAATATATTTGTAATTTTTTTTATATCTTTTTAAATGATTACACTATGAGATAAATTTTGAGTGATCAAATATTGCCACAATAATATGGTACTTTTTTGGCGCCCTATCTATCTTTTTATCCAGTATACATAGAAATAAAATGTGAATTACATTAGTACCTTATCGAAAATTGGCAAATACAAGTTTGGTACTTTTTGGAAATTCGAACGTTTAAGGGGTAAAAATCGTACATTTTTTGTGGTACTTTTTTCACAAAATATTTTTTTCTTTTTACTGACACATACATATGAATATTTTTAACATTAGATCACAGTACAATTTGGAAATTCATTGGATACAATCCAGGGGGAATAAAAAGTACCAAAAAGGAGATAAAATCAAGAAATTAAATTTTATTCAACTTAAATGATGCATTTTTTATTTTATTAAACTTAGAAAAATGTTCTTCTTCTACTTTTGAATTTTCCACGATATTGAACATAGATGGTACTTTTCTTGTTTTTTTTTTGTTCTTCCAATGGTACTTTTTGAATTTTCTATAATATTGCACCTACAAATATGAAATTAAAAATAAGGACTGCGCACGAAAAAATCCGTGCATGCTCTTGGGCTTATAACTTTTGATGTGGCAAAAATTTAATAATTCTGTTAACTGGTTTACATTTGTCGTTATGCTCATTAGCTATGTGCTAAGTTTCATGGTTATAGCGAAACTAGTTTTCCTTAAAATGGAAATAGAACAAAAAACACCAAAACACATAATAGAAATTTTTCATGAAATCTTACATCGGTCATATAAAACAATTCCAAGGAAAGCAGTTGTGTCAAAAAATACAGTTTCTTGGGTCATAATATTATACAAAGAAGTCATGGTCACTGAATGGAAATCAGGTAGTGGAAGAAAAATAGTATCCTCAGGCTATAGGACTAAGACAAAATAGAAAGGATTTTCGGAGAAATTCCCCTCATCTCTGAAAGAAAAATGCCACAAAAAGTTAATTGCTTTGAATTTGTATTAGAAAATTTGAAAGGAAATCTAGCCTGAAGACGTATAAAGTACAAAAAATCCTAAGAGAAACGCAAAGCAAGAACTTGGACGTAAAAAAATAACGTGAAAGTTCTTCAGACGAATTTTTCCATAATTATGATCAGGGTATAGTAGACAATGAAACGTTCGTACAGGTCGTCTTTTTTCAACTTCCTGGCCAGGAATTCTATGTTGCAGATGCTAGAGGGAATATGGCAGAAAAATATCGTGTATCAAAGAAATTAAAATTCCCAAGAAATTTTTTGTTTTGGGAAGGCATATGCATATGCGGAAAAGAAGCACTTCATTCATAAAAAATGGTTCCATTTACACAGAAATATACGTAAATGAGTGCCTTTGAGTGGTAATAAAGAAATTGTTAGTGTTTGTACCGAAAGAAACTAATCCATCAAATTGTCCGGAACTCCGAGCAATTAAAAGATATTGGGCTCTGGTAAAAAATAGTTAAAAGAACATTAAAAGCTAAGCTTAAAATAAAGCGGAGTTTAAAAATAAATGGACTTATTCGAGCCAAAAAGTGACGGAAATACAATAAAACCTTTAATTTGAAGAATTTTGGAAAATATCAGATATTTTCTTAAAAACCAACAGAAAATAATTTTTTTTTTTTTTTATATTTAGAACTTGAACATAAAAGTCATTAATAAAAATATAATTTAAAAAAAATCGCCTATTGGTTTAGTTTCTATAAGCAGATTTGCATGCACGAATTTTTTCGTGCGCAGTCCTTATATGGTTCTAAGTGAATGAGAATTTGTGGTACTTTTTCGTTCTTCTAATGGTACTTTTTAAATTTTCTAAAATATTGAACCTAGATATATGAAATTAAAGATATATGACACTATGTGAATGAGAATCCATAACAAGGAACTTGGTGGTACTTTTTAAATTCTTTTCATGGTACTTTTTGCATTTGCTGCAATATTAAACATGGAATTAAAGATAGGACCATATGTGAGTAATAATTCAAGAGGGGAACTTTGTGGTAATTTTCCGTTCTTCTAATGGTAGTTTTTGAATTTTCTATAATATTGAACCTACAAATATGAAATTAAAAATATATGGTCCTAAGTAAATTAGAATCCAGAAAAGAGGATTTGTGATACTTTTTCGTATCACATTTAAATAAAGATAAATGAAAATCTATAAGGAAATACTTTATGGTACCAAAAGTAAGTTACTCTTTAACTTTCAAACGTGAAATTAAAGATATATGGTTCTGTGTTTAGTATCCAAAAGCTCTTGAACCTTCGAACGTTAAATATGTAAGAAACTGGTAATTAAAATATTTAAAAAGTTTATTGTTCTCAATGCTGACAGAATAACAGAATAACACCAATATTGCAACTGTTCCCACGGGATATGGGAATCATAGATGAATTTTACGGGTTTCTTTACTTTTGGTATTTCATTTTGTTTTTTCTAAATAAAAAGGCTACCATGTTTTTATCTGGTCTATGTATTGGATTTTATATATAGTATGGTTTTTATTAAAAGAAATCTACGCTAACGAAGTAGCGGGTATACTGCTCGTATTTGTATAAAAGACTTCTAAAAAAAATGTTAGAACTTTTGAGCAGAGGAAAAAATGTTAGCTAAAATTTTATTTAACTTAACGCCTTAAAAACTTTATTATCAATATGTATCCTGATACCAAAAAAAGTAACACTTTAAACTTTAATTTTTGATAATTTTCATAGTTCACACTAAAAAAAACTCGATAAACTCTATGTAGTTTCTGCTAAAACATTTCTAAACTATAGAGATAAAAGTTTTCAATAAAAAAAAAAAAAAAATTGTGAAAAACATGAAAATGAAAAATGTTTTCTTGCGTGTCTGATGTCAGGCATTATGACACGATTTCGCACTTTTCAAACTCATCACCAATCTATTGACATGTCAGGCACTCGTAACTTATGAGCGATAATGATTTATGGGACGTAAACTGACAACAACAATCACAACAACATCAATACACAAACACTTACAAAATTCAAATTTACTTAAAACTTTTTTTAGGGAGGAGGGGAATCAACCTTTTTGTACGTAATTTAAATTTACTTTATGCAGATGAGTATAAACAAACGAATATTTAAAGTATGCTAATAGAGAGAAATGAACGAATAAAAAATACAAAAATTAAAAAAACTCATCACAAAAAGATAGAATACAAAAAATTTAAATCTTTTACTTTTTTTTTTTTTGGGGGGGAACGTTTGTTGGTTTTTTGCAGCAAGAGCATCCGTCATTGTTGTTTTTGTGAGTTAATGTCAACCCGTATTATGTGGCAAACTGATTGAAATAGTTTTGTAGAACATTTAAGGTTTTACCCGAAAAAAAAAAAAATGCCAAAAGAACGGAAAAAACAACGACCAAAATAAAGAGGAAGAAAAAAAGGGAAACAAAACACACACAATGAAAATAACCATGACGAGAGGAACGACTAGGATGGATGATAGAGAAAAAAGAACGACAGCTTTGATGAGATGATGTGGATGTTGCTGCTGCTGATGATGATGAGATGGACGGTGGAAAAAAAATGCAAATTTTTTCTTATGTAGTCATACAAGCATGTGAACTAAATAAAGCTTTTAAAATTCATATAAAAAGAAAAAATGAAACAATGGCTATACAAAAGGATCAAAATGAAGCTAACTAGAAAAATGAAAGAAATTTCAGAATAAAATATAATGATTAACAGAAAGTATGTAATATGAGCACACAAAAAATAAGAGATGAATTTAAAGATATATTGTACAATTTCTTTGAAAAATGATTATAGAGTTAACAAAGAACTCATAGATATTCTTGAATGGTAGAAAATATTTAAATGATTTTGAACTATTTGGAATACTTTGATTAAAAGCTTTAAATATAAAACGGAAAATTTAAGAACAGAAGATATTTTTTATATTCATCACCGAATGCATTGTATAAAATTACCGACCTGAAATAAAAACAAAAACATATTTAAAAATATGGATAATTGCAAAACTCATTCAGAAATAGTGATGAAATTTTCTAGAATTGGAGACGCTGAAAAATGATATTACCAACAACAATATTCAAATGATTTCAGCCTCAATACCGAAAAGATCTTCGATAATAAAAACATTTAATGTATTATTATATTTTCCCTTAAAGCTTTTAAAGGACTCTAGTTCTTGCGATATATTGAAATATATCTCGAAAACGATTTGTCTAATTTAGTTCAATCAAATATCCGAAAATTCGAATTGAAATTGACTTTAAGTTGTACTCATATTCTTTTTTAATTTTATGAAAAAAAAAAAAAAAAATAAATAAATAAATAAATAAATTTCGGACAAAATTTCAAAAAACGTATTTTCCAAAAAAAAAAAAAAAAAAAAATTATCAAAATTCGAAAATTACAAAAATGTTAAATTTCTGATCATTAAGTAAAATTCGTTGAAAATGAAACAAGGCGTACTTTACTCAAATCAGGGCGTACATTTTGATTTTATTTACAAATTAGTGAAGATATCTCATTTACAAACTATACAAAAATATTCATAAAATTTAAAAAACAACAACAAGTTTAGTACTTTTTAAATACTTTTGTATGTGTTGTAAATGATGTATCTAAAAGAATAAAAATTACCTTTTTGGCCATTTTCGAATTAATAATGTGATAATAACTTGTGGGTATAACTAAGTTAAATCGGACAAGTCGTTCTCGAGATATGGTCTAATATATGGTGTAACATCGCTAATCTCATAAATAACGATTTATCACGAGAACTAGAGTCAATTCAAAAAAAGTAGTTTATAAACTCAATATTCCATAATAACGTGCATCCGTAATGACGGAGAAATCCCGTGACGCAGAATCAGTTACGTAATTGCATAACATATTATTTAAAAAAAATAAATTTCGGGTACTTAATGAAAACAATATGCACGTTTGTCCCCAGCAGGCCACATGTCCATTAACGACACTTTCATCGATGATGTCGTCTAAATTTGTCGTCAAGAAAATGCATGTAGAGGACAAGTTTGATTAAAAGTCACTTATATTGTCATCATACCCCATTTTCGGCGACTTCAATAACAAAATATAAAAAATTGTCGTACATATTTAGTTCGGTGACAACATGAGTAAAATGTACAGCGAGAATGTCGTGAGTTAGACCAAATACACGACATGATGCATGACATTGTCATGCAGCATGTCGTGTATGCCTATAAGATAAATAAAAGCATTAATAAAACCATTAAAAAGTAGAGAATGTTGTAGCTGAAGTGGTAAGTGCGCTTGACTATTCGATAAGGAAGAGAGAAATTGGTGGCCTGGGTTCAAATCTCGGCGGAACCCTACTTTTTTTTTTATTTATTTTTTTAAAATGGTTGACGAAAATATACATGACACTGTCGCTCAGGTTATCGTTGATGACTTAAGTGCCCTTTGTTCGAAAATGTCACCAATGTTTGTTCGGAGCTGTCGTACATGTGTCATCGATGACTGTGACAAATCCTCAAGACATCGTCGATATTTTCTACAAGACATGGCCTGCTGGGTCTGCCTATCTCTTTGTCCGTGTGTTGGTTACATAAAGTTTTTGAAAGCGTTGTATAATTTAGGGCAGAGATGCGCAATTTGCAAATTTCCTGACTCTCGAGGTTAGACTACTAATGCTGCTTACGCAACGTTGCTAACACGTACATAAACTACTTCGTTCGACTACTGCTCTCTCATTTATGTCAAAGCAAATCAAGTCAAGTTTTTTGTAGTGTGTGTGCGCATCACACAGTGGTCCCAAAACGATTTTTTTGGAAATAATTCTGTAACTTTAGAACTGCTGGATGATTTTGAATGAAATTTCACATGGACAATCCTGAGGTGTATTTCAATTGATTTGGAGGAGCACAGATCCTAAGGGGTTTTGGGGAACGGCGTACCTCCAAAGTTGGTCACCTCAGGTATGAAAATTTTTAAAAAATCACCAAAATTTCATTGATGATTTGATTGAAAAAAATTTTGCACATAGATAGTCCTTATAATTCTCTATAAAAAATACGCTTACATGTGTGGGATATCTTTTTAACTTTAAGAGATATTTGCACCGAAGTCAAATTTTGACCCTAGAGGGCTCAATTTGAGTTCTAAAATATTCTATGCATTCTGTACAAAATTCTAAATAATCTTGAAATAGAAAATTTGAAAAAAATTGTGATTTTTTTAAAAAAGGTGGTAAAATTTTTTCACTTTAAAAACCATTACTTTGCTCTGGACCATAAATTTTTTTCAAGTTCCTAAAAGAATGCTTAACATAAATAAACAAATTCGAGGACAGTTGGGGTCACAGCCTCCCCGCTAGCCCTACCAGAATTTCGTTAAATGTAATTTTTATTTTTTTTAGTTTCTTGTGGAGTTCAAAAATGTCAAAGCTGAAATTAAAAAAAAACCACCTTGAATACATACCTACATATGTTCGCTAAACACACAAAAAGTATTTAACGAGCCGCGCCTCTTATAACGACAGGGTGACCATTTTACTGAAAAAAGTAAATTTTTGAACCATTTCATAATGGTAGCTTAATTAATATAGATTTAATTTACCCCCTGTTTTCATAAAACGAACGAAAAATTCGTTTTGACAAAATGTATGGAAAACTTTCAAATTTATTTGATGTTTTCAATATAAATTACCGAAACCTTTCCAACGATAACAAATACTTGCATAAATACTTTCCACAATCGTTTAAAACTAACTGAAACTTGAGCCCCCTTCAGCGAAATGTGCACATTTTGCTTAATTTTTATAGTAAATGTGTGCTGGCAGCATTCTATATAAATAAGTGCACAGCAGTTTCAAATTATTTGGAGTATAATGCGTTTGTGCTGATGTTTATAACGCATAGAAAAAGTTATCCAACACCCACCTTAAAGTATGCCAATCGACTCAGAATCACTTTTTAAATCGTTAGTCCGTTTGGCTGGCTGGACGGCTGGCTGGCTGTCCATGTAAACCTTGTGCACAAAGTACAGGTCGCAATTTTGAAGATAATTCAATGAAATTTGGCATTTGTGACTTTTACGATATAATGACGAAGCCTATTGAAATTGGTTGTGATCGGTCCATTATTTCACCTAGCCCCCAAACAAATGTCCCCCCGGAATAGAGATTCAACACTCGAAAATGCCTTAAAAATGTAAATATTTTAATGAAATTCGGCGCAAGTTTTGTATAAGTATCAATCTTTGTACCAAATTTTACGAAGATCGGTCCACAATTGACCATAGCTCCCATATAAAAACCTCTTCCGAAAATCACTTTAATGTGCATAAAACCCATATGATAGTATCAACACAATAAACAACATTGCCAAATTTTATTAGAATCGGTCCATAATTTACCATAGTCCCATATAAACCCATTTCCGAGAATCGCCTTATATTGCATAAAATCATGTAGATGTTAGTATCAACGCATTATTCTGTATTTGTATATTTTATTTTACATTTAGTAAAAATGTTGGTCTACGGTTGGCCACAGGTCTAATATAAGTCCGCTTCCCGAATTTTTATTCTCAAACATAATGGTGTAGGGTATCATATGTTTGGTCTTGACCGACTATACTTTTTTTCTCGTTTTAAATAATTTTGTGTAACTTTTGATCTGTTAAATATATTTCAATGAAATTTCACATAATTATTACTGAGATAATTTTCCAACTGTTTTGGAGGAGCACAAGTTTCTAGCTGATCTCTGGACAGGGGGGAGGACCTCCGAAATGGGTCACCTCGGATATTATATAAAAAATAATTAAAAGAGTTGATCAATTTCGGAAGTTCTGCTCCTGCCCACGGACCAGTTAGAAACTTGTGCTTCTCCAAAATATTTGGAAAATAACTATGTGAAATTTCATTGAACGGTTCAAAAATTACACAAAATTATTTAAAAAAATACGTTGAAACTGCTTGAACTGCTTGTCCATGCGAAATTTCATTCAAATTCCTCTAGCAGTTCCAAAGTTACAGAATTATTTCCGAAAAAATTCGTGTGGGACAACTGTGCATCACTGATTTAGGTAAATAAATAAATAAATAAATAAATAAATAAATAAATAAATAAATAAATAAATAAATAAATAAATAAATAAATAAATAAATAAATAAATAAATAAATAAATAAATAAATAAATAAATAAATAAATAAATAAATAAATAAATAAATAAATAAATAAATAAATAAATAAATAAATAAATAAATAAATAAATAAATAAATAATTAATTAATTAAATAAATATATGCATAATTATTGGAAATAACAAAAAACTTGTAAATAAATAATTAACTGTTTATACGCCAATAATCATCGAAAATTCTATGAACGCAATAAGCTTCACTAATCATGATTAGTTTTAATGAGTTACTAACTATATTTATACGTCAAAATTTCCATATATTTTTAGTAAATTGTGCGTATAAACGCTACAAGTTTTTCTCTTTGTTATTTTACTTAGTTTCCTTTCGAAATAAATTACGTTAAAGTAAATTAAAAATCAACTTAAAAAATGTAATTGTCACGTTAACGAAATTCTTTTGTAACCACTAAAAATAACAACCAACAAAAAACTTGTTAAAATCCTTGAAAACCTACAAAATTCTATTAATAGAAATCATTTGCAACACTCTGAATAAATTTTAAAATATTTTCCAACTCATCATTCACCCTGCTAAAGTTTCGTTAATGAAAATGTGTGTTTGCCTTCCTCCACTTTAACCCTTGCAATGTTCATCAAAATGATAAATTTAACATACATCTGGTAAAGAAAAAGTTTAACCAACAAATTGATATGATGCAGAAAAACAAGTTACAGAACTATATCTGGTAATAAAGAATATTAGGTTACCCTTCAATTTGGATGAAAATCATATTCTTAGGCAAAAGTGTTTTTTGGCCTAAATAATGTATTTTACTGGATTTAATTGAGTTTTTTTTTTTTTTTTTTTTTTTAACTGGGGACTGGGAAAAATATTTTCTTTTACCTATGATGATATTTATCGTTAAGGATTGATTTTACTGATAGAAAAATTCAAAAACATTTTCAATAAACTGTTATACGACACATTTCTATAAGTTATTTATTTGAGGCCTTAGGATATGGTTATTTCGACTCCCCAGTAGAATTTGTGGGATCAAATTAATATGTAGAAATAACAAATGAAATGACAAACTTATTTACATAAAATCATGTCACCAATGATGAAGGATATAAAAAGGAAAGTAAAAATGAAAAATATTTCATTTTTAAAATGTAGACACATCCATCATTTTTTGGATGGCTCAAACTTAAACAAACAGTCGCAGTCAGTCACTCAGTCAGCCAGTGACAGAGATGTGATGTGGTGGCGGTGGTGTTAGTTCGTCGTTATCGTCCAACTGAATAACAAAAATAGTACAACTAAAAAAAGTAAAACAATGAAACGACAATGTCTTGTACTTGTACTCGTGCAAGTAACACAAATACCCACATTTTATGATGTGAAAGTAGATTAAATAAAGATGGTGGAGCTGGCAATAGAGAGAAGTAAGAGGAGAATAAGACAGCATCATCAGTCAGTCAGTTAATGTTGAAAACTTTACAAAACTGTTTTTCCTTTTCGTTTGTATTTTGTTCCATTTTCTATGTTCATCTCTAGGTAACATTGAAATGAAATTGAAAAAAAAAAATGAGAAGCTCAATACATACATACGTTCCACCTTTGTTTTTATTTTTCTTAACGTTTCTTTATTTTAATTTTACAATTTTACTTTTATTTAACTTACCTTTGTAACAATTTAGCACTACGTTCATCCATGGGCGGATATTGACGACCCTTTGATTTGCCCAAACATTTATTGCGTTTCTCGTTCACCACCTGACAAAAGAAACCCTTTTTAACATCGTAACGCAATTGATTGGAGTAATCAAAGGCCGGTTGAATTTTCAAAAAACGTTGCAAATCATTCATCACATCTACTGGATTAAGACGCAATTGTTCACCATCAATGATGTGCAATTGTTGGGCAGGATAGTATGAGAGCCAACGTTCCAAGTGTTGTGCATATTTACCAGGATTAAGGCAACGATTACGTAAATCCCTGAGTGCTTTTGGTGCCGAATCAGAAGCCGTTATGACCTGCAGAAAAACAAATAGAAATAAAAGAGAAAAAAAAAAAAAAGCATAAAACGTTAAAATTACATAAAGGAAGTTTCACATATTTTTTTTTTATTTTTATAAAAAACACTGAAATATAAAACACAGACCCGGTGAAATGTGAAAAAGATTAACTTGTTGAAGTTCATAAAATATATGTAGTAAGATATAGTGAGCGAGCAAAGCACTAGAAAATAATAATAATCATAGTAGTATGTAATAGTTTTAAACAAAAGTTAAGTGCGACTTTACTATTTTACCTTTAACTTTTTTTTCTTTATTTTTTCCTACTTTTTTCTCACTTTGCATAAAGTAATTTTTATACTTTTTAAGCTGATTTTCATGACGGATAAAACGTAATTTAATCTCTAACTATAGACTCACAAAAAAACACTTGCAACTATTTACACCATAATACGGCAACATGGTTGAGGTTCAAATGCTTTTTATTTACCAGCTACATATAGCCATATTTGTTTTACATACATTTATAGAACAAAAAGAGGAAACAACAAATTTGCTTTTTGCACTTTTAAGACCTGTTTACAGAATTGCTGCTTTAGTAATTGATTCCTGTATGGGAAAATAAGGGAGAATACTTAGAAAATAATTGCAACTAAAAATTTAAACTTTAAGCGTCTATAAGATTTGCATAAAAGAGTGTAAAGAAGAAGTTTATAAGGAGTGAGATCGTAAAAATATTAACAAAAAATTCAATATTTTGAAGATGGTTGATCTTAGAGTCTGTTTTTTTATTTAATTGATATTGTATTACATTACAATACGAAATGTTATACTTTTATAGTTATAATCACTACTTATGAACTCATGGAACGTTTTTGGTAAACCTTCCATTAGATAATTGATAATTAAAATCTTCGATATCTTTTCACAAGATTCCAATATCTCTCCACTGGTCTTAGCTCCTGACAATTTGGAGGATTGACTAAAAAAACTATGTTATTATTTTGGTACAACTCCAGAGCTTTCCTACCATTGCACGTTGGGGTAAAATGTGTCAAAAGTGACGCCTAATTGAATTTAAAAATTTAAATTTTTGTACCAAAGTTGGGTACCGAATAAAAATAGACAAAATTATGTATCAACATCAATTAAAATCTTCAAGCTAGGTTGTATTGTTTTCTTATAAGGAGCTGTCAAAGTAAAACATTTTTTTCAGCTTTCAGCGTATTTATTTTAAATAAAAAGTCTTTTAAGGTAAACATTTAAAATAAAACCATCAATTTCAGATATTTAAGTGTACTTTTCTTCAAGTATTTGTAAATTATATTTTGTCCTAATATTTTTGTTACTTTTTTGAAAATTGTCCTAAAATACACTAATTTTCAATTTTCAAGGAATGCAACTTAAAATGTTACAGCATGTTTGTTCTGAAAATTTTCTGAAAAATAGTATATATTGTCCACTTTAATATTATGAAAAAAGTCGTGCATATATATAGCCCGATTTGAGTAAATATTTTTTTTCAAAAAAATTCCAGTGTATTTCATATAAAAAACAGCTTAAGTGCAGATTTTCTTCACTTTATCAAACATTAAACAGTGGGGAAGAATCGAAATAAATCTGTAACTTCTAATCGGCTGGTTGGATTTGCATGAAATTTCACATAGGCGTAGCAAAGGGTAATAGTATTTTTAGTTTAGATGCAGGATCCAATTTACGCATCAGGAGCGGAACTATGGGGGTTCAAAATAGGGTACTAGTGTCATTGAAAAGGTTTAACCACTAGCGAATTTTTGTTCCCTACCCGATTTCGAAGATTTTTATATCTCCTTAAAGTCCTTGATAAATACTTTAGAAAACATGCTTACATATACACTACTTATCTTATATATTTTTCGAGTTATATACATTTGAAATTCCCAAAATCTAAATTTTACTAGATCTTGTTTAAGATTTTTCCATATATAGCCAAATATTTTCAACCGATTTTATTATATTTTAAGCAGTTGTTTAAAAAGCAAAATTATCTATCGAACAAAGATAAATTTGATTCGTTATCTTTATTGAGTCAAAAGTTAAACGATTTTGAATTGTAAAGTTTGCAAAAATTAACAAACAGACGGACAGATGGACGGACATTAGAATTCGCTCAAAAAATCTTAAAATTCAAAAAATATATTTTTTTTCACTTCTCGATTAATATGAAAACCAAATGTAAGTGTTAAAATTTTTATATCACCTTTCCCTGAATTAAGTGCCGTTTTTGATCCATTTAACCCAAATGTATAGAAGGACGGACATATCCATACTGCCAAAAAAACATTTTAGAATTCTAAAAGTGTATTTTTTTACTAACATAAAATCGAAAAAAATAGAACGTGACCATAAAAAAAGGTGATATCCCTTTTCCTGAATTAATCGTCATTTTCGTCCCATTTAACCCAAATGTAAAGACGGACGGACGTGACTATTTAGCCAAAAAACATCTCATAAATCTAAAATTGCATTATTTCCTTACTAGTAAATAGAAAAATTAAACGTGATCATTAAAGTGTTGATACCACCCTTCCCTGAATAATGCATAATTTTCGACCCTTTTAACTCTAATGTATAGACGGACGGACTGACATTACCGTTCTGCAAAAAAAAAAAAAAATCTAAAACTGAATTTTTTTTACCTAATAACACTGGTCGACAAAAAAAATCCTCCCCCAAAGACGAATAGTTGAACTTGATGCATTTTGATGTGCTAAACACGAATCTCCTTTCAGTTTTTTTTTCCATCAGGTCTTGATTTTTTTTATGGGCGTGTCTAATATTTTGTCCATAGTAAGGCCAGTATATTTCCTCATAACTCAAGAACGGTGTATACGATTGACATAAGTGATACACCAAAAGCTGCGTAAATAATAAGAAAATAACACGTGATATCTAAAATATTGATATCACCTGTACGTGAATAAATCGAAATTTTCGATCCCTTTTACCACAATTTTTTATTTTAATTTACAGTATTTAAAGACTCCTGATAATTTCTTTAACTAAAATTATGTTGTAAATTAAATTGAAGAAATTCAACCACAAAATTTCAATATTCTCTTCATCTAAGTACATCAAAACTACTGTGGAAGTTATGACTTACAAATAGTATACAAATAAATAACTATTTATGTGTTTGTTCAAATGTATGTGTATGTGCTTTTTTTTTTTATTAATAAACAAAACTTTCAATATCTTGCGGTTAAATTGAGACCACTTAACTTGGCTTAAAAATGAATTAAATGACCACAAAATAAATCGTTTCATAATCCAAAATGGTTACAAACTTAAGTAACAACATGGTATTGTTGGTTGTTTCTCTGGTCTAGAAACATGAAAGAAAATGTTTGGTGTTCATGCATAAAACCAACATGTTCTTCAACAGTAAAAATATTTATTTCTACAATAAGGATAAATGAATATAAATAATATGTGCTTGTGTGTGTGTGTGTGTAAAAAGGAAACATTCCTTTTAAACAACAGACATGCATGCATTCTTATAAAGAAAATGTAAAACTTTGGTAAAAGTTTTATTTGTTTACACTCAGCAGAATAATGTAATTAAAATGTTGGTTTATAAAAGAGTTAAAGTCCTAGTTTACTTCTTAAGTTTAAAATAAGTGATTTGTTTAATGGAAAACAAAGCAAAACTAACAAACTTATATTTTATTTTAAAAATAGCATTTCTCTCACTGTACAAACGTTTTTAAAATTTTGCTCTCTATAGACGTATTAACAAATAAACAAAATGTGAATGTTCTATACAACAAGCCGGGGGGGGGGAGAGAAGAAGAAAGAAAACATTTTTCAAAAACATACTTCCAAGTTTAAATCCTGTTATAAATCATTGACAAAATCACCATCATCTTCATCCATATGATAAGATTAAGTTTATGGGTAATGAATAGAATTTTCACAAAATCATTAACTACGATATGTGGGAGTGTGACTATTTTATGTTTTTGCAGATTGTGTATGTGAGTCTGTCTGTCTGTTTGTTAAGGAGAGTGTTGTCCAAAGTATTATGATTTCCTTTTTGTTTGTTTCAAATGTGATCAAGTCTAATTCATATCAAGGATATAAATACATTTAATATTAGTTTTCGGTTTTTTTTCTTGTTACAAAAACAATTCTTCTCTGGCATATTGAGAAGTATTTATAAATGAGTAAATGAATGAATGAATAAATGAACGAATGAGTCCTCAATCTTCTTGTCATCTCTTAGATATGGGTGTAAATAAGTATTATTGTTTGTTAGAGAAATAACATTCCATAAGAGAATAAACAAAGTTCCTAATACCATTTTCAAATACATACGAGGAGCGCAAGAAACTGAACTAATAAAAAAAATACAATCTTTCTAAAATTTCTTTCGTTAAAACTTTCATCCTCATTAGACAACCCTCGTATCATTAAAAGCATTTCGTAGTTGTTACTTGGTCTATTATTGCAGCAACAGGATGTTGGATTATATGACCTGTATAAACAAAAACATTTAAATTTTCTGGTTTAAGAGAGTTTTTTTTTTCCTCATTTACATCACAATTTTTGTTGTTATTTTTCCCATGTAATTTTGCCTAAGAAGAAAACTCTCATATCAAACACCTACACTATTTACATTCATATGTATGTAGAAGCTCTTGTCATAGCTCAACACACATAATACACTACATTACATATTCAGTCCTTCATTAGATGTCATTCAGTTACAGGGACAAATGAAATCTCCTCTTTATGTTTTGTACATCACATCATGTTATTTTATTCTACTATATGTAAGAAGACAACTCTTGTCATACGCCCTAGTATTCCACCTCTTTTCCCACCTTTAAGGGGTAAAAATTCTCCATCAAAAGTATACACTTGACCATGTTTTTTTTTTCTTTATTCCATTCTATTTAAAAGCTGCTGCTGTTGTTGCTACTGCGGTTTATTGTAACAAAGTTTTCTCAATTATTCCACAAATTTGTGGCCAACATTTCTCTGTTTTGTTAGAATCCATCAATGTGAAATGTAGAAATAAAAAGGGATCCATTCTAAGTAAATTAATTACATCAGAATGATGATTGTTTTAGAACTAACAACATGAAGTTAAAATATTTTTTGTAGATAGAAGCAAGAATTGTTAGATAATCAGAGAGATTTTGTGTAAATAAAAAAAGGATAACAATTTTCTGAAAATGTTACTTTAAAAGGCTTCATTTAAGTTTAGGATCTTATATGGTAATTATCGTGAAAATCACATATGATAATTTATTAATGATTGAATATTTTCCTTTAAGTTATTAAATATCGTTGTATCAAATTTAAAATGATAACATCTAAGTATCTCTCAGGTAACTAAATTTCGACATAAACATAAAGTAAATATATTTGTAATATTGATGGACATTTGGAATGACTGTTTAACAGAATAGATTGTAACGGCCATTGCACCAAAGTTCCCTTCGCTATAATAGGGAGTGCGATCGAAAAAATCTTAACACATGTTTTGCCTCATAACTTTCTTCGGTATCAATATTGAAAATTTTTTTTTGATCTAGTTATCATGGAGAAATACGTCAGTTATTATTTTTAATAACAACCATGTTGATTTGTCGTGATTTTAGTCAAAATGAGTGATGAAAAAGATTTACGTCCTACAAATTTATAAAAAAAATTCAAAAAGTCCAAATTTGGCCACAGATTTAAATTTCTGCCGTCAAACTGTTTCTAATTTTATTAAACAGTATCAGGGGAATTTAGCCATTGATATGAAACCTAGTTCGGAGAGAAAATAAGGACCACATTATAATGGGAAGTCCAAAAAATTGAAAGCATATTGAATGGAACTTCAAAAACATCTGGTAGAAAAACAGCTCAGTTATCTCAGTGCTTCGACTATTTGGTACGAAAATTTAAAGCTAATACAGAGTTGATAACATATAAAGTACAAAAAGTTCCAAACAGGAATGTTGCAAAAAATTTAGAAGCCAAGACTAGGACACGGAAATTAAACCAAAAAATACTCAAGTTGTAAAATTGACGAAGAAACGTATGTGCTGGCAGAATTTTCGCAGCTTATGTATCAAAACTTTTTATTGTTAATGCTCGAGGCAATGTTGAAGATAAGTTTAGGACCCAAAAGCAGAAAAACTTTCTTACAAAATTCCTGGTATAACAAGCTTTTTGCAGTTGCGGCAAAACAAGAAAGTCATTTGATACATTCTGATCTATAAATACCATAATATGCATAAAGGAATATTTGCAAGAAAGATTTCTTCCTATCGTAAGAGAGCACAACGTGTCCACATACTTTTGGACCCATTTGGTATTATGTCACTACGGTAAGAAAGCACTGGAGTGGTACCAAAACAATAACATAGTTTTTGTACCAAGAGAAGTCAGTTTTCAAAATTGTCCATAGCTTAGACCAGTGGAGAGATATTGAGCTCTTGTGAAAAGAGAATTGAAGAGCACAAAAAAGGTGTCCCAAAATACTGAAGATTTTAAAAGAGGATGTACACACTGTTCCAAAAAAGTGACTGAAGCAACTATCAAATCTCTAATGGAAGGGTTATCAAAAATGGTCCACAAGTTCATAAGTAGTGGTTAGAACTATAAAAGTTATATTTTTCTATGATCTGTAATAAATTATCAATTAAATAAAAAAAAAAAAAAAAAAAAAAATGAAAACTCTAAGAGCAACCACATCCAAGTTATTGAACATTATATATGTTAAGATTTTTTCCAACGCACTCCTTAAGTTGCAAGAACGTATCAAGAGCAATTGAAGTAGTTCTCCAAGTTTTGTTTAACAGTTATAGACCTAAACTTGTATACTCTTCACCACAGGTGTTAATGGTATATCGTCACCGAAAATGCAAACAACGTAACATCAATATCTCCAGATTTAGGTTTTTAATAAAATATATTTTATTTTTCCAAAATACGTGTAATCACATTACGAAGGGAAGGTTTTTTTAAGTAAAAATAACGTAACATCACATTTGTTAAAAAAATTAAAAAAAAACATATTTTTTGTACGAATCTAAATTACAAATTTATAGAGCCCACTGTAGCAAATTTTATTTGCTTGCTTCAACATTTCCTCGAGCATAAGCAACATAAAAATTTTTTACCCGGAAGCTGCGAAAAGTACATATGGACTTTGTATGTTTCCAAGCCTGCATTGGCTTTAACTTTTCGCATCAAATAGTCAGATCACTGAGCTAACCGGGCTGCTTTTCTACCAGATGTGTTTGGAGCTATTTTCAATATTTAAATTTTCGTGGTCTTCCCAATATGATGTGGAGCTTTTTTCCTTCCCGAATGGTCAAATTCTCCTGATACTGTTTAATAACACTGGAAATAGTGGAAACATTTTGACGGCAGACCTTTAATTCTTTTGAAAATTTTTAATAATTTTAAAATCGGATTTGATTTGTAGAAGTTACGATTTTTAAAACTTTTACATACTCAATTCTGAAACCCTGTAGCTTACCTTATGTTATCACGGGTTGACTTCAATATGATTTTTCTGAAAGCTTAGGTCCTTTACAACTTGCATATAATTCAATTTTATCCAACAAGTAATTTAGGAGATAAAGATTTATTAACAAAAATTTTGCGTTCGAAACGGTGGTAAATTCCGGCCATTTCCGTTATTTCTCGGTGTAAATTTGGTATGCGGATAAAGAATATCGTGCTTTATTTACAAACAAAAATTCTTACGACTAACTAATGAGGATGGTCAGATAATTGGGGAAGAATTATGATAAATTCATACTTGATAAATATCAAAATAATTTAAGATAATCGTAGAGTGTAGTTATAAGCTTTCCAATGATATATGTTTCGTAAAAATCGGTTAAGTAGAAAAAGAGATATATGTATGTGATTTTCCTTACATATAATTAGCTAAGTGATTGAAAACTGAATAATATCCCAGCAAAAATTTTTTAGGTACTGGTAAGCAGTGCAAAATTATTCATGCCTGCCGATAGCACATCATTGATGCGCATTTGAGTAAACTATAAAAGGAAGCGAGAAATTTGCATTGGGCTCATATTTTTTTTTTACCGAATTACAACCTGCATCCTCTCTCGCTTACGTGGATGCAGGATTGTAAGCGAATGACTTTCTTCTCCCCATTTTTATTTACAATTTGATACAAAAAGTTCTGCTAAGTTGGATGATGCAATATTTTGAATTGAGTTGATTAGTTGTGGTCGAGCGTTCAAAGTGTTAAGAGGTAAGTTTGTTCGTGAAAGTCGGAAAAAAAATAATGTAAAAAAATTATATTAAAATTGTAAGTAAAATTATTATATTTATTTTAAATAACTATTATATTAACAAAATAATATTATTTATTAAATTAATAAAGCTCTAAAAATGTATATTGTTTTTAGTTTTCTTTATAATATACAAGAAATGACGTGTTTTGTAACGTATTTTGTGTTTTATTACTTTTTTTTAATTTTCAGTTTGACTTTTTTTGAAGAAATTTTGTGTTTTTGTTTTTATACGTTAAGAAAAAAAAAAAAATACGATTACAGAAAAAACAATGGGTTATTTATTTTTTTAATATATATCTTTTTATTATTATCATTTTTTTGCAGATTAAATAATTAAGGATTAACCCAATAAAAAGGCCAGTTGATGATCTGATTTAAAAAATTTTCGATTTTTCTTTTTAATTTTTTATAAAACAAATCAAATAAAAAATAGTAATAAATAAAAATAATATTTTTTATAAATGCATTATTTAAATTCAAGGCATGATTTCACAGCTTCTGGGATCTCTAAAAAATGCACATAAAAGAGGCATGAAATCATCACATCTACGATGCCTTAAAATGCGCATAATAAAGGCATGTATGAACCTAATACGTAGCGCAGCAAAGAGCCCTACCAAGTGGGACATCACAAACAAAAATCATGCCTTCTTGAAGCAGGTTGGTAAGGGAGAGTTCTTTTATCTCTCCCTTACAAACCTGCTTCTGGGTAGGCAGAAATTTTTGCTGGGATATTATTTTTAAATGTATTTAGTAATCATTAAACTACCCAATAGAATTTTATAATTGGAACAAAAATTTCGATTTTTCGACTTTTTAAATTTTGGAATAGTTGACTTTTTATCTGTATTTAATAGCATGGAATACACTCTTTTAAAGTTATAAACTTAACGAAAGTGTTTAAACAATTTCATGTAAGTACATATCATTATTAAATTCTTCTTTTTATTGCTTTACTTTTTTGTTTTCTATCTACACATTTTTTCTTTAAACATTCCGTAAATATTTACTATGTCTTTGGGTGTAAAATAACAATAAAAAGAAAACTATTTCAAATAAATAAAATAAGATTTTCAGTTTTGTTTCGCATTCCTTTGGCTCTGGTCTATAAAATATCCAATTAAATTTACACAATTAAAAAAAAACTAAATTTACGAAACACAAAAAAGTATTTCAATTTCAATAGAAATTTCTTTTTACATACCTGATAAAAACTATAATTATTGGCTATAGTATCACCATGAGCCCTCTGATGCTGATACCATGAATAAGCTCTTTTGGCCGGTGATATTAAGATCGTTACGATTTTCGAATGTGGCAGTAGTGCATGCGCTCTCTTGGGTACCATTTCACCATCAAAGTAGGTGGCACTTTTTTCGAAGATATAACGTGGAGTGGAATTGGGTGCTACAGTGGTATTCACTTCGGCGGGAAAGAAATCCATATACCAATCTAAACCCTTATAGTAATTATTGCCATTGAAGAATTGTACCTCTTCGTAAGTATCCGGACTGGGTATGTTGCTAACAATGCCCGAATGCATCGATAGGAATGTATACAAAGCGGTGGTGCCGGTTTTCTGAGGACCAATAACTAAGAATTTGGGTAGGGAATCACAACTTTTGGTCTTAGACCAAATCTTACGATGTCTGGGATCATCACAGGGATTACCCCAGATGGGATCCACTTCCTCAGGATGTAGGCGAAAATACATTTCAGCCAACTGAATGGGTGGGGCAGAGGCCAATTTAAGATTAGTCCAACATTGTAGAAATTTAATGACCGACTGAAAGGTGTACAGGGCCAAACGATCGGAGCCATAATTTGACATATGAGTCATAAAAATGTTAATAGGATTATAGACTATAGTCTGGAATAGCTCACCACCCTGGATAGATTCATCCAATTTATCACGTCCACCCGGATAACGATCTATGTACATGGTGTGGGTGAAGAGGCCACATGTTTGACGCGGCAGCACCATTATATTGCGATGTATAAAACCTCTTCTTAAGCGGGCTGGCCTTAAATGTGGATATTCTTCAGTAGACGTGACCTTAACATGCCACACCTTTTTCCACGCTTCATATAGAATTTCATGGGCGGGATAAACACCTGAGTGATGTGGCGATATGGAATAACCAGAGTCCGTGGGTATGTTGTGTTCCACGGCAAAGGCATGATTAAGTTGCATCTCTGACATGAGTAATGTGACATTATCATATAAATGCGGTTGTTGATGTTTCCACATATGAGAAAACCAATTAAATTCTTGTACATTTTGCAGCAGAAAATCATCGCCTAGATTTTCCTCTCTAGTACCATGATGATAATATTTCCCTGAGAAGCCTAAATTAAAACGAAAGCCGGGAACCATGCCGGCTATTATTTTTTGTGTTGCTATTAAAGCCCTCACATCATCAGGTCTTAAACGAGTACCCTTTTCTCCCACAAATATATCATCAATATCTACCAAAATCATGCGTTCCAAATTCAAACTCAATTGACCATGACTCAGATATGATAGGGCATCCAAAAAGAGTAAACGATGCAACCAAAATTTCAAACTACTACCAAAGAATATACGTTTTATGCCATCATATTGACCATGATCTTGTAGCACAGTGGTCAAGGGCAAATGAACTTGTCCCCCCGCATCAGAGGGATAATCTTGACTATTGCGTTGAGCCCATTCGACGGGTTCATATGTGGAATGATTATGTTGGAAAACTGTCCAATCATCACCGGGTAAGGCACCCCAAGCTGTTTCACCAGCTCTTGTTAAACGTAAAACTGGTGAAGCCGGATTTAAACTAGCATCTCTTAGTCTTAGATTTGTATGTACAAAGAGAGGAAATCCTTTCAGCTGTGCCGCCACTAGGGTTTCTTCACTCGGACTGACGAAGCCAACAATACCGACAGAGTATTCACGACAATATTTGTCTAATAATTCACGATTCCATTTATCCATGTGCAGATATTTATCGAGATTTTCAAAGACTATAACGCCATAACGACCCTTATCCAAATTGGTTAAGGAGGGAAGACTCTTGCCGGCTACTTCAATTTTGTACCTGAAAAAAGAAGGAGAAACATTAAAGGAATTAGTGAGGTCTTCAAAGAAAAAAAGAGATTTAAATAAAAAATATTGAGTTTTTTAATACTATCATACTGTAACTAACTAGTTTATGGAAATTCCAATTTCATACATACAAAAGTATTTCAAATTCCTTTTCAGTTAATTGAAATTTAACATAAGATGATTAATATGAGAAGTTGAAGGTAAACCGACGCATATTGTGCTAAAAGTTGTCGATAATGACGCTTAATTTAGGGAAAGGTGATATCAACAGCGAAAGGTGAAATCATATTTTATTTTTCTAAGTATTTAAGGAGTGAGATCGAAAAATTCTTAACATACATAATATTCAATAACTCGGAAACGGTTGATCTTAGAGTTTTCATTATTTTTTTTAATCATTTGATAATTTAGCACAGATCACAGAAATATATAATTTTTATGGTTCTAACCACTAATTATAAAATTGTGGACCATTTTTGAAAACCCTTTCTTTGGAGATTTGATAGTTGCTTCAGTCACTTTTTTGGAGCAGTGTGCACAGTGATACATTTTTTGTGCTCTTGAATTCACTTTTCACAAGAGCTCAATATCTGTCCACTGGTCTAAGCTATGTACAATTTTGAAAATTTACCTCTCTTGGTACTAAAACTATGTTATTGATTTGGTACCACTCCAGAGCTTTCTTACCGTAGTGACATGATACCAAATGGGTCCAAAAATATGTGGACACGTTGTGCTTTCTTAAGAAAAGAAGTCTTTTTTGCAAAAATTCCTTTATGCATATTTTGGTATTTATAGATCCGAATGTATCAAATGACTTTCCTGTTTTGCGCAACTGCAAAAAGCTTGTCATACCATGAATTTTGTAAGAAATTTTTGCTGCTTTTGGGTCTTAAACTTATCTCCAACATTGCTTCGAGCTGCGAAGATTCTGCCAGCACCTACGTTTCTTCGTCAATTATACAGCTTGAGTATTTTTGTATGAAATTTGATTTTAAATTCCGAGTCCTATTTTTGGCTTGTAATTTTTTTTTTTGCAGAATTCCAGTTTGGAATTTTCTGAACTTTATATGTTATCAACTTTTCCATTAGCTTTAAATTTTCGCACCAAATAGTCGAAGCACTGAGAAAACTGAGTTGATTTTCTACCAGATGTGTTTGAAGTTTCTATCAATATGCCTTCAATTTTCTGTCCTTTCCAATATCATGTGGTCCTTTTTTCTTACCGAACTAGGTTTCATATCAATAGTCAAATTCTCCTGATACTGTTTAATAACATTAGAAACGGTTTTACGGACGACATTTAATTCTGTGGCCAATTATTTGTAAGACCTATTTGGATTTTTTGAAATTTTTTAATAACTTGTAGGACGTAAATCTTTTTCGTCACTTATTTTGATGAAAATAAGGACAAATTAACATGGTTGTTATTAAAAATAATAACTGAAGTATTTTTCCATGATAACTAGATCAAAAAAATTTTTGAATATTGATTCCGAAAAAAGTTATGAGGAAAAATCTGTGTTAAGATTTTTTCGATCACACTCCTTATTAGTAAGTAATCATATTTTTAATTATTATGATTTTAATTATGTAATTATATTTTTAGAATTATAAGATTTTTCGTATACATCGGGGTTAAATGTGTCGAAAATGGGATTTACTTTAGAGAAGGTTGATAACTGTATTTTAATGATCATGTTTTATTTTTATTTTTTTTTTATTTATTAGTAAGTTAAAAATACATTGTTAGAATTCTACTTTTTTATAGCAGAATGACAAGGTCAGTTCGTCAATTCATTATGGATTAAAAATGGCGTTTAATATAGGAAAAATTGATAGCAATATTTTAATATTTACATTTAATATTTATATCGATCGAAAAATAAAAAATGTATTTTTGGAATTTTAAAAAATTGCTGTTGTCGTCCTTCCGTCCGTCTGTTTGTTAATTTTTGCAAATTTTCCAATTCAAAAATGTTTTTTTTTGGGACTCTATTTGTTTGAAAATTTTGAGCTATATGTGGAAAAAAACTTGACTAAGATCTTGCAAAATTGAGATTGTTGAAAATTGAAATGCATATAACTCGAAAATTATATAAGGTATATAGTACATATAAGCACGTATTTGAAATCGAGTGAAGAACAATATTTTGAGCCCTCAAAGCTCCGCTCCTAAAATTTATGTAGAATTCTCTTTCCAAACTTTAAATGTTGCTTCTCTCTGCTACATCTAATATATGTCAAATTTTAATAAAATCCAATCAGCCGATTAGATTATTCTAAAAATGTTCGATTCTGTCTAACGTATGTGGAATAAAATTGCAGAAAAATTTCCGACGCTGTCTAAGAACAGTGTAAAAACCAGGGTGTTTAGGTTTCAACGAAACCGAAATGGATAAGACACCACGAATGCTGATGAAGTGTGTAGCGGCACAGAAAATACGTATTTCATTCTGCTGGTGTCTAATTATAGTCCACAAACTCTGCTTTGGTACCGCCAAACAGAGACAACAAGGCAATTTACGATTGCAAACTTGTTTACAGGGACAGAAAATAACTTTTATTTTTGATTTTTTAAACAAAAAAAGCAGTAGAAACCAAATGTCGGAAAACTGATTCAAATATATCATTATGATCTGTATGAAGTCTACTTTCATAAAATGATATTCTTTCTATTTTTTCGAGCAAAAATAGCAGTTATATTACGATTTTTATTTTTTGAGCAGAAATAAAAGTCATTTTCTGAAACTTCTAATTTGATTAATTTTTTGTTTATATAATTTTTATTGTGATTTTTTGTTTTAATTTTTAATTTTTTAAAATTTTTTCTGCTTATTTCATTTCGGAGTAAATAAAAATCGAAAAATAATTGGTATTTTTGCTCAAAAAAATAAAAATAAAAAAAGAACTAATAAATATTGTATTTTTATTCAGGCTCAAGTTCATTATTGTAATAACGTTTCTAGAATACAGAAAAAGATTTATTAGACACTAGCAGGATGGAATACATTTTCTGCTCCGCTACGATCTTCGTCAGCATCCATTGTGCCTTTTAGTGCTAATCGTAAAGATCTTTCATTTAACTCACACTTTTGAAGAATTAGAATACGTAACTTCATCACTTTACATATTCTGAATTCTTAAGTATTAAGTTGAAATAATTTTACAAAAGCGTTTTTTTTATATTTATTGTATTCTATCATTTAAAAAAAAATAAAAAAAGAACTTTTATTAATTGTTTATGTTTATGATAAAAGTCATAACGGTTACGGTCCCTGGTAAAAACCCCTTTTTGTCACCAATTTATATAAGTTTCAAGATTTTAAGAAAATTCTTCGTCTTCTGGTTTTTTTTTTTTATTTTATTATTTCTATATACACCTCTACAAAATTATCCATATTTTAAGTAATGGGAGTCAAAGGAATATTTTTTTCCGATAGAAATAAATCCATTGATTCAAATAGTACAAAAATTATGGCCAAAAGTTTTTCGGAGGAAAAATTATGCATCTCTTAAATAAATTAAGCTCTAAAAATTAAAAAAAAAATAAAATAAAAAAACAATAAGTTTTGGAACAATTAAAATAGAGGAGTAAGTATGAGTAGTATCCTCTCTATAAAACTGCACCTAAAATTAAATATAACAACCGAATAACAGGTTCGAAATTTTCCAACATAGAGTTCTTAAAATCACGATAAAAAAGTTATTCAGAACTTCTGAATAACCTTCATTCATTTATTAAAATTTCTTTTAATAAATGAAAACACCTAAAATGTTACAGTTTATCATCTTTAAAACTGGTAATGCTGCGAATAAAATAAGGCATGTATCTTCAAAATTGATGCACAAATCTTAATTTTATTCACAGTTAAGTAAAAATACCCATGTTACATACAATTGAGTAGAAATACAGTGGTGGCAAAAAAAAAAAAAAAAAAGAAAAAATTATTTTTTCTTGAAACAAAAATAGCTGGACTAGGTGGATTTTGACGAGTTAAGAAGAATCTGCTTTCACTTTTTTCTATCACGTACTCATTTTTTTTATAGGCATGACTAATATCATCACCTTATTCAGCGGTCACACTATAAAATTCGAGAATGGTTTGTCAAATTTAGACTATAACTCAATAACCGTTTACACGATTTTGATATCTCCTAAACTATTGAGCGGATAAAAATTTGATAGTAGAGCGATTTAAAGCTAATTTTTTTTTTTAAACATTTAGTAATATAAGCAAAGTAATATAAAAAATATGTTTTAAATATTTTTTTAATTCACCATAGCTCTCATATATGATCCACTTTCGGAAATCTCCCAAAAAGTGCACAAATTCATATAAATATTAGTATCAACGTAATATTCTCTATTCATGTGTTTTATTTTACACTTAATACCAAAGGTTAATTCAAATACCACAGAATTTTGTGCACATACACAATGGTATAGAATATCAAATGGTCGGGCTTGACCGACTATATCTTTTCTAATTGTTTTACATTGCATTTATTATCCACGAATGTCCACCATAATACTTAAGCACTAGAGATTTAGTTATGCTTCTGTGGATCCAGTGTATCATTTTCGGATTCAAAACATAACATACGATTTTAAGCCCTTTAGATTATCTTAGTAAATCCATTTGTGATTACCCGTTATAATAAGATGTCGAAACTCTTTTGTATTTTTTTTTTTCTTTTATCGCTGAAACAAAATTTCAGACATGCTAAATCATTTAGATCATGTTGCACTCAATTTCTATGCTTTCGGATGAATCTTAATACTTTTCAACGTTTGAAAACTGTTGTTTAATAAACTCCCATGATTCTGGGTGCGTTTCTTGCATTTGGTATGAGTATTGATCGAGCAAAGACTACAGTTGTTCATCTTCAAACATTTTCGACTTGCTGGGATGCTCTTTTGAAATCGCCAGTATTAAATCGTTTAAACCACTCACATAATTTCTATAAACTTACACTAAAATATGAAGGCTTTCCGCAGCGGTCCTCTTCAAAACATAATAATGACAAAATAATTTTCCACAAATGCTTATATTTTGTATGAAACTTTCCATAGTTTACAAGTCAAGAAAACTATGTTTTTTACATTTCAACATAATGACACATACTGAAAAGAAAGCCTATTGACAGTAATTTTACGTGGCATTGTTATTAAAATGGATCGCTTGGAATAAATCGAAACAAATGCTGCATCACAAGATGCATCTGTAAGCTCAGCGAAATGGAACGCATTTAGGATGTTAAGTATGTATTTAACCAAACCAATCTTATTTTATCTGGTGGAAATTTGAGAGTTCGTTTATTTTTTAACTAAAATCTACTGATTGCATGGCATGTCATATTTCAATTTAAGTAGTTTAGGTATTGAAAACTGACACCTCTTAAGAGTACTGCCAACTATTTTTTTTTTGCTATCCATTAAACATCGAAACTCATAGGTTATCTCTGTAGCAAATATATTTTACAATCACTTTTAAATTTATTCAACAATGAATCCTATATTTAGGTGTTCAACCATGTTTAAATTCATTTTGAAATGTTAAAATATATTAACAAAACTAGTGAATAAATAAAACAAATGTGCGTGTGTATAAATGTGTATAACAAAAAGGTTCTCATCATAGCTGAACGTTTTGTTAAATAACATTAAATATTTTTGCACAATTTTCTGCATGAAACTCTTCTAAAGCTGTCAGTTGTAATAATGAAATCTATGATCACTTTTGTTTTTTTTTTTTCTTTGTTAGGTTATTGCGGTTGTACCCTATAGCAGGTAGAGGTTAAAAAATAAACTACATTTATGAAAACCTACGTTCTCTTGCTATTTATATTAAATTTTTGGGAGTGATATTGTTACGAAAATTAGTTTTATAAGTTTAAGATAACAATTTTAGAACTTTCTGTACAACACGTATATATCGTGTGCAATTAAGGGACTAAAAATGTATAATTTCAAGTAATTTGGTTAACTTTGCTTAATTTTTATATGAATGAAAATGCCATTCCTGATAAAATATTTTAATAAATCTCACCATTTAAATTTTTTCAACATAGTGCTACTAAATTTATATCCTTTAGTTAGATGCGTCAGACAGATAAGAAATATCTTCTATAATATTTCCTAAGTATTTTTCTCTTTCTAGAGCCTTTTGAAGATGTAGACAATTAAAATTTGGCATACATATAAAACTAATCGTTCTACAAATCTTAACGGAGACAGATTTTGAAATTTCTAACAGGGATCGGAGATAAGCGGATTTTTTTCTTTTTCAGATCTTTCTGAAACTCCTAGACATCGTAGGAAATTAAAATTCATCTTACAAATCATAACGGAGCCAGATTTTGAAAATTCTATAAGGGAGCGGATATACGTTGCTAATATGTAATTTAATAAGTATTTGTCTCAATTCCTGAACTTTCTGAGGCTTCTAAATAACGTAGAAAATTTGGCTTACTTATAAAACTGTTTCTTCTACAAATTCTAACGGAGACAGATTTTAAAATTTCTATCAGGGAGCAGAGATAAGTGGATTTATATATCACTTCCTAAGCATTTTACTATCTTCGGAGCTTTCTGAAGCTCCCAGATGACGTAAAAGATCGGCTTGTAAAACTATTCGTCTTACAAATCTTAACGGAGCCACAATTTTCTATCAGGGAGTGGAGATATGTAATATTTTTTTTGTCTGTTTTAGTTTTAAGAAAGTTTGATTGCTATACTTAATTTTGCTCTCCAAATCCCATCAAGTCTCAAATCTCTAACTTCGATTAGGGAAAAGAAAAGTGTTCATATGTTGTTTTTTCCTTGCATTGCTAGGCTTAAACACTAGTTATATATATAATTGTTTAGTCTTTTTAATCATATAAAAAATATTTATAATATAAAAACTCATTGAAGATTATTTTCAAAAAGATATCGCGAAAGGATTGATTTGAGATTTTGTGCAAGTAATTAATTTTTAATTGTGAAATTAAATTTTTGTTGGTGAATATTTTTAAATGAAATTCTACAACTGAGTAGATTTTTTGATGCTTAATTTCAAGTGTTATTCCTTTTTTATTTTAAACAGAAATTTCAAAATTAAAAAGAAAAAAAAGTTTTTTTTTTTTTTTTACTTATATCTTCCTAACCAATATCGGTGAGAAAAAATTTCTATTTCCAAAAAATTAAGAACGTATTAGATGATGCAAAAAATATTGGAATTTTCTGATTCCAACTTTGTGATTGAAAAATTAAGCCAGAAATTTAAAAATAGGTTAAATTTGGGAGACCCTGGTTCTCACTGGAATCAATTCATTTCAATATTTCATAGAATATTTTTTATTTAGTTGTCTTTCGGAAAAATATAAATACTGTACATGTTACTTAATAAAATATTAATATAACAGAAAAAGAATGGGACCACTTTTTTGAAAAAGAAAAAAAAAAAAAAAAAAAAAAAAACTGGAAAAGACTTACTTAGACTCCGTAAATATAAAAAAAAATAGTTTGTTCCATTTTTTTCTTTTCGCTTTTAATCAAATAAATAATTGAGTGAAAGTTGAACCCATTACAACGAAAGAACTTCACCAAGATACGTTAAAAAGTAAAAAAATAATAATAATATTTGAAGACCAATATCTCTTAAACTAAAAAGGATAAGATATACACATGACGATGTTTTTATAGATCGCGACGAGTTGAATCCTCTCAAATCGAATTAGGATGTTTTTATAAATTTTCAAACCCGATGTGTCCAACTTTAGGATTCTGTGTAACCACTTCCGGTAGGTTTATATGGTCCAAGGTCAACTCGCCAATGCCTAAGGAGTGAGATCGAAAAATTCTTAACATACATAATATTCAATAACTTGGAAACGGTTGATCTTAGAGTTTTCATTATTTTTTTAATCATTTGATAATTTAGCACAGACCACAGAAATATATAATTTTTATGGTTCTAACCACTAATTATAAAATTGTGGACCATTTTTGAAAACCCTTTCATTGGAGATGTGATAGATGCTTCAAGCACTTTTTTGGAATAGTGTACACATCTTCTGTTAAAATCTTCAGTATTTTGGGACACCTTTTTTGTGCTCTTGAATTCACTTTTCACAAGAGCTCAATATCTCTCCACTGGTCTAAGCTGTGGACAATTTTGAAAATTTACCTCTCTTGGTACTAAAACTATGTTATTGATTTGGTACCACTCCAGAGCTTTCTTACCGTAGTGACATGATACCAAATGGATCCAAAAATATGTGGACACGTTGTGCTTTCTTAAGAAAAGAAGAAGTATTTTTTGCAAATATTCCTTTATGCATATTTTGGTATTTATAGATCCGAATGAATCAAATGACTTTCCTGTTTTGCCGCAACTGCAAAAAGCTTGTCATACCATGAATTTTGTAAGAAATTTTTGCTGCTTTTGGGTCTTAAACTTATCTCCAACATTGCTTCGAGCATTAGCAATTAAAATTTTTGAGACACAAGCTGCGAAGAATCTGCCAGCACCTACGTTTCTTCGTCAGTTATACAGCTTGAGTATTTTTATATGAAATTTGGTTTTAAATTCCGAGTCCTATTTTTGGCTTGTAATTTTTTTTGCAGAATTCCAGTTTGGAATTTTTTCAACTTTATATTTTATCAACTTTCCCATTAGCTTTAAATTTTCGCACGAAATAGTCGAAGCACTGAGAAAACTGAGCTGATTTTCTACCAGATGTGTTTGGAGTTCCTTTCAATATGCCTTCAATTTTCTGGAATTCCCAATATCATGTGGTCCTTTTTTCTTACCGAACTAGGTTTCGCATTAATAGTCAAATTCTCCTGATACTGTTTAATAACATTAGAAACGGTTTTACGGTCGACATTTAATTCTGTGGCCAATTATTTGTAAAACCTATTTGGGTTTTTTTTAAATTTTTTAATAACTTGTAGGACATAAATCTTTTTTGTCTCTTATTTTGATGAAAATAAGAACAAATTAACATGGTTGTTATTAAAAATAATAGCTGAAGTATTTTTCCATGATAACTAGATCAAAAAAAATTTTAAATATTGATTCCGAAAAAAGTTTTGAGGTAAAATCTGTGTTAAGATTTTTTCGATCTCACTCCTTATTATTATTCATTGAAATCGTACCCGTCGTTCCAAAATTTCATAAATATTTCCATTTAATTTTTTTAATGCAATCTTCCATCAGTATATTGAGATATTCCAAGTGATTTTGGACAACCTCAACGATATTAGTTTTTGTGCATATGATAATCACTTTTGTACTAAAAGATAATTGAATTGTTTTTATTCAAAATCGTTTGAAAATAGAATAGATTTGAATTGATCCTAAACATTCAACAGGATAAAAGTCCGGAAAAAAGACTAGAGATAATAGGCAAAACTGTGATGCTTATGAAGACTCTTTTTAGCTAACACATACGTAATTGGTTCATAAATTGAATTGTGTTTGTATATTCGTCTTTAACCTATTATAATAAAAATAAATATTATTTTGAATTTATGTATTATTTTTTTTTTCATATTGACATCAAACAACAGCAACAACAAAACTTCAGCCATGCATCGACAACAACCCAGTTTTTGCTCTACTATTATATAGTGCAAAAATATTTTATATTTAAAAAAAAGTGTGCTTTATGTTGTTATAGAAGATTGTGTTAACAGCGACGAATGCACACTTTAAATTTCATATGCAATTTTCTCACATCAATGGCCATGTATACCGCGATTTATTTTTAAGTCTGCTTTTGTCAGGATTTTTCATTATTGCAACGAAATGAATAAACGAACGAACGAACGAAGATGGATGGATACAGGCAAAATATCAGTAAACAGCGAAAATATGAGTGGTTGGCAGCATGAATGAAGTTGGTGGCAAAAATTATGAAAAAAAAAACTGAATCATGATGTTTGTGTTTTAGATTTTCATTGTGAAAAATGTTTGGTATAGTGGATAAAATTTAACAAAAGATGAACAGCAGCATTAAAAAAAATGTGTCCAACTTTCCCACAGCAAGAATTTCCTATGTTGGCCTTGAAGTTTTATAAAAACTGAACTTCTTTTTTAAAAATAATTTTAAGATATTTTTCTCACTTTTTTCTGGGCATTTTAGAAGATTAACATTTTTGGAACAAAGTTAAAAATTCTATAAAGAAATTACCTACATTTGATTTTACGGTTAAACAAATTCTTGCGCTAAACTTTTGATTTATTTGCTTTGGCTTTATTTTGGTCTTTTGTGAAAAATGTTCGTGATCTAGGGGAGTAAATTTTGTTTAAAATAAACTATAATTTTCAATATATTTCAAAATATTCTGTTGATTTTTTTTTTTTTTTAACAAAAATGTAAGTCTAATTAAATTACATTTTTCTCAAAATTTTATTAATAAAAATATTTACTTTTACATAGTAAATGTTATTTCTTTATCGATTTGTTAAGGACGATAATAAGTGGATCCGCTGTGATAGTTCCAAGCACAAAAATTCTACTTAAAGCTCGAAAAATCGATACCAAAGCCGACTATCTTCGCCGCTAAGGTTTTGCTCCGAACTTGGAGGGGTCACAAAAGTATCAACGAACACAATTAATTCTTTTGAAAAGTTCACTGAGCTAAAAAACTCTAGAATATGCTAGGAGACACGAGTCCAAAGTTTTCTATCATGATGAGAGATATTACCGCTACCGAGATATTACTGCTTTTGATCACTCTTTGTTCCGTTCGATTTGTAATACCCTTCACTTCAGCACAAGGTTACAAAATTTGGTTCGATTCGTTTTTTGCTTCAAAAAATGAGCAGTGGTTTTGAGAAAAAATCAAGAAAAATGTCGTAGATTTCGGTGAACAATAGTTTGAAAGAAAAGCATTGTAGTTTCATCTTGAAGTAGACAATATTAGTTACACCCTACATCACCATAGGTGGTTGGGGTATTATGCGTTTGTGCTGAAGTTTCATTATCTCACGTAGCCTCTATACAAATGTCCTCCCGAAATAGGGGTTCATCGACCATACAAAATATTGCAATATTTCGGTGCAAAAAGTTTCAATTTCCGTGAAAAAAAATCATGAAGATCGGTCCATATTTGATCATAGCTATCATAAAAGCCCCTCTTCTGCAAATCACAGTGACAAATTTTATGAGAATCGGTTCATTATTTACCATGGCTCCCATATAAGCCAATTTTTGGGAATCATTCTAAAGTGCATATATTCATAAAAATGTTAGTATCAACGTAAAATAATGTAATTGTATACTTAATTTATTTTACACTTAATAAAAGTCTCGGCCCACTGGTCTAATATAAGACCCATACACAATGATGTAAGATATCATAAGGCCTGACCGACTATATCTTTTTTACTTGTTTTTCTTTAATGGGAATTTATATATACAATGAATAAAGTTTAAATTTTCATTATTTTTTTAAGGGATTTCTTGTATAGAATGCATTGTCTAACGGGAGATAAACTCATTTTTGTGGCCGTCAATTAATTAGCCAATTTTAGTCTGAGATCGGAAGATAATGTTTAGTTTTTTAATTTCTTCATGAATAAAAGTTGAAACCATCTTTTTAAAGTGTAAATTTATTTATTGCCGACATATTTTTTACAATTTTAATCTGATTTATCTCAAAAGTGAATCCCTTAAAAAGTACAAAATGCTCTTACCCTTCGACAGGACTAGAACCAATGATCTTAACTTGCTAAACGTCAAAGTTAAAACCTCGAACATAATGGTACATTATTTACCAACTTTTTTTTATCTCCGTTCCAATATATCACATCTAAAAAAGAGCATAAAATGCAAACATAGCATTATAAAATGCACACCTTTTAACAACGCACTTTTGGGTAAAAGGGGTCGAAAATGGCGATTAATTCAGGGAAAGGTGATATCAATATTTTAATGATCACGTTTTATTTTTTTTATTGATTATTAGGTAAAAAAAATCATGTTTTTTTTAAGATTTTTTTTTAGCAGAACGGTAATGTCTGTCCGTCCGTATAGACGGACGTATAAACATTAGAGTTAATGGGTCGAAAATTATGCATAATTCAGAGAAGAGTGGTATCAAAACTTTAATGAGATCACGTTTAATTTTTATATTTATTAGTAAGTAAATGCATTTATTTATTAGTAAGTAAATGCAGAATTATAAGATGTTTTTTGGCATAATGGTAATGTCCGTCCGTCTTTTCATGATCATGATTTATGATCTCGTTCTATTTTGTCTATTTATTGGTTATTTAAAAAAAAATGCTATTTTAGGGTTCTAACTATTTTTTGGTTAAATGGGTCGAAAATTAAATGGGCACTTAATTAAGGGAAAGCAGATATACAAATTTTAATACACAGAATAAATTATTACCGTCTTTTTTTCAATTAACTCAGTTGTTTAATTTTGCAGCAAAATTTAATAAATATATTCAAGAAAAAATAAAATAAAAATAAATTTTGGTATGATTTTTTTTCCTATACACATTTTTAATTCATTCAATTATCTACTTGATTGATTTAATTAATTCATTAATTGGGAATTTTTTTCTGTTTTGTATTTTTTATAATTTTTAATAATTGATATAATCATTTTGGTGAGAGGTGAAAAATTTAAACAAGTTTATAATTGAATGAATTATTTTCATATATATTTGTTAATTGGTGACTTTTTTCTGTGTACTTACATTCGATTTTCATATTAATCGAGAAGTGGAAAAAAAATATTTTTAGAATTTTAAGATCTTTTTGAGAGAATTCTAATGTCTGTCCATTTGTCCGTCTGTTTGTTAATTTTTGCAAACTTTCCAATTCAAAATCGTTTAACTTTTGACTCAATTAAGATAACGACTCAAAATTTGTTTTGTTCGATAGATAATTTTGCTTTTTAACCAACTGCATAAAATATAATAAAATCGGATGAAAATATGTGGCTATATATAGAAAAATCTTAACCAAGATCTTGTAAAATTGAGATTTTTGATATTTCAAATGTATATAACTCGAAAATATAGTACCTGAAATCATGTTTTCTTAAGGATTTATCAAGGACTTTAAGGTGAAATAAAAATCTTGGAAATCGGGTAAGGAACAAAAATTCGCTACTTAAACATTTTCCATGACACTAGTACCCTACTTTGTACCCCCATTTGTATCCGCTCCTGAAGCGTGTATGAGATCCTGCTTCTAAACTCAAAATGCTACTGTCCTTTGCTAGACCTATGTGAAATTTCATGTAAATCCAACCAGACGATTAGAGGTTACATATTTATTTCGGTTATTCCCCACTGTTTAATGTTTAATAAAGCAAAGAAAATCTGCACTGTTTTTTGTATGAAATCTACTGGAGTTTTTTTTGAAAAAAAAAAAAAAAAAATCTTAAATCGGGCAATATATGTGCACGACTTGTTTTCATAATATTAAAGTGGACAATATATACTATTTTTCAGACAATTTTCAGAACAAACATTCTGTAACATTTTAAGTTGCATTCCAAGAAAATTAAAAATTACACATTAAAAATTAATGAATTTTAGGACAATTTTCAAAAAAATAACAAAAATATTAGAACAAAATATAATTTACAAATATTTGAAGAAAAGTACACTTAAATATCTGAAGTTGATGGTTTCATTTTAAAATTTTATTTTAATTTTTATTTAAAATAAATACACTGACAGCTGATGAAAATTTAATTTTTTACTATTTTTAAAAAATGTTTTACTTTGACAGCTCCTTATAAGAAAACAACACAACCTAGCTCAAAGATTTTAATTGATATTGATACATAATTTTGTCTGTTTTTATTCGGTACTCAACTGTAGAACAAAAATTTAAATTTTAAAATTCAATTAAACGCCACTTTTGACACATTTTACCCCAACGTGCAAAAAGGGAATTATATTTATATGATAATTCACAATAAAAGCTTTATCATCATCATTAGCAACATGAACATTATAATTATTACAACCATATTATCATAATCATAATTATCATGCAGGCATATAGTAGAAATTGTTGCAATAATACAACTAAGAGCTGTTTTACGACTTACGAATTACATAGTTACTCCTTCTTACCTTTGCCAAGTTCTATTCTTCTATTTTTATTGCTATGTTTCAGTTTTTTTTTTCATTTTTAGATTTGTTGATACCTTGTAAAGTAAAACATATTGTTTGGATCATCCATCTAGAGTAGAGTTGCCAAGAAATTGTTATAAATTTAACTCCTTAGAGGGTTAAACAAAAAGATTGTAGGAAGAATAGTTTGGTAAGGGATTTTGAGTATGAAGATAAACGGTTATGAAAGAACAAAAGTCTTTATATATTAAAAGGCAATGATTAAACAAATATGACTTTAGGGTAAAATATAGTACAATTTTCTTTAGCAGCTTAAACTGTTATAAATCGCTAAAAATGTTAATGATAAATTTTAACTAAAGATTGCTATTTACAATTTATTTAAAATATAATTTTTATTCCTTTAACATACTAAATAATATTACCGAATTTTAAGGATAACGATACTGTTTTCAATATCCTTAAAATCTTAAATTACTTCCTTTTGACATAATTCCACAAAAACACTATTACATACAATATTAATATTTATTCCAGTTTTTGTGACATTTTATTTGAAATTTTCTGTGCAAAATGCTGATGTTACACTTTTACCTTTTTTTTATTTTGTTTTATTTTTGACGATGAGTATTTTTATTAAGTTTATTTATTTTAGTTCTATTTAGGAAAACATAGCGACATTTTTTTCCAGCCACAAATATTCATGTCATGGCGTGCATTTTATTTATACACGGCACAATGTTTTAAAATAGTTGTTATTACATATAAATAGTATTTTTACAGGGATCTCTCTTTTATGTAGTTGCTGTTGTTGTCCTAATCACAATACTAACTCTATAGTTTTTGATGTGACACCGGATACAATTGTGTCGCCTATTTCCTCCCTCAAAATGCCCAATATAAAAAAATAAACAGCAATCGACCGGCCGACAGACTAAACGTAGGAATGATATAACAAAAAATAAAAATTTAAATGGAAACTAAATAATTCGCGCTAAATGGGAAAAGGTTGTTTGTTGTAACCACAAAATAAAACGTTTCAGTGTTTTTGAAAAATTTCTATGACGTTGCATTGTTGCGGCACGAAAAAAATATTGTGTTTTTTTGGCTTAAATTCCAACCATTTTGTTTTGTAAACAAGCATTTATTTTTAGAGTCTGGACATTTATTTTATATAAAAAAAATGATAAAAACTGGTTTCAAAGGGTGTTTTATTTTTTTTGTTGAAAAGTGTCAATTTGTAGGTCAAAGAATTTTAAATTCATTATTAAGTTTAAGCAAAATTAACATAAATATATTTTAGTAGTATCTTTTTTCTTCAAAAAATTTACCGCAATTTTGTGCTGATGTTTATAACGCACGGAAAAAATATTCCGGCTGCCAGATAAAATTATACCTAGAATTACTTTCTAAGGTGATTTTACCATGTCCGTCCATCTGTCTGACCAAGTAAACTTGGTAATCAAAATAATTTGATGAAATTTTACCAAATGTTATGGTCCAGGGAAAAACGCTATTGATACTGGTTAAAATCGGTTCATTATTCCACCCAGCACCCATACAAATATTCAGAACAAAATCTAGAAAATAAGTTCTACATGAACACAAAATTGAGTGACAAATTTCACAAATTTCTGATCGGTCCATAATTGATCGTAGCTCTTATTCAAATGTTTGTATCAAGATACCATTTATTATGCATATGAAAGTTTTATACAAAATATGAACCATTATTCTAATATTTGTTAGAAAATCTATCTAACCATTTTTAGTATAAAAACTACACTACATGAACTACTGAAATTTGGGAACCTATAACTCATATGCTACAATGACTGATCACCAGACATAGCAAAATAAATTGACAATCTTTATCATCATACAATTTTAGTTAGTTCTTCTTGTATCTTGAAGTTAAAGATACATGATCCTATGTGGGTAAGAATTAACAAGGAGGGACTTTGTGTTTTTTTTTTCATTTTTCTAATGGTACTTTTGTAGTAATTTTTTCTAATGGTACTTTTGTAATAATTTTTTTGTAGTAATTTACCTCGAAGCATAATATTAAATATATATGGTCCTAAGTAGTTAAAAATTCACAAAGGCGACTTTGTGGTACTTTTTTGAATTTTGTATAATATTGAACGAAGAGACGATAAAGATACACAGTCCTATGTTGGAATGAATTCTAAATGGGATACTTTGTGGCACTTTTTCGTTCTTCTAATTGAACTTTTGCAATTTTCTATAATATTGAACTTTAAATCATGAAATTAAAGATATATGTTCTTAATGAATAAGAATCCATATAAGAGGTCTTTGTGGTACTTTTTGTTCTTCTAATCTTATTTTGTGAATTTTTTATAATATTTAACTAGGAATGTGAACCTAAATTGTGGTCCTAATTAAATGAGAATCTACAAGATTCCTAAATTTCTATAGTATTCAACGTAGAAGTATGGAATTAAATATAAACAGTTCTGAGTGACTAAAGGGACTTTTTGCTACTTTTTGGTTCTTTTGTGGTACTTTGTGAACTTTGTTTTATATTAAACCCAGAAAAATAAACTTGAATATATTTATGTAGTCCTATATGATTGAGAGTGGAGATTTGTTGGTACAATTTCGTTCTTTTAATAGTACTTCTTGAATTTTCTGTAATATTCACTCTAGAAACATTAAGTTGAAGATAAAAGGTCCTAAGTGAATGAGAGTCTTTAAAGGAATTTTGTGGTATTTATTCGTTATTCTAATATTACTCTTTGAATTTTTTGTAATAATTAACCTAGAAACATAAAATTGAAGATATATGGCTCTATGTGGGTGACATTCTTTTCTACTAAAAAGTAATAATATGAATACATCAGTAGTTTTTGAAACTTCGAACGTTAGAGAAGTAAAAAATTTGGTACTTCACTGGTACCCTACAAACTTTCCAAACCAAAAACATATAAATAAATTTAAAATAATATCTTTTTTTTTTATCAAAAATATATAAAATATGATTTTCGAACTTTTTGAAAATCCTACTATTTCATATACTTTTTGGTACTTTTTTAAGTAAAACATTAAAAAATTTTACCACGGGAGTTAGAAATCATAGCTTAATTCTACGGGTTTTTTCACTTTTGGTATTTTGTTTTGTTTGTCCGTCTGTTTTTACATTTTATTTCGATGCTTTTATTTCATTTCAATATGATGGGGTAGCGAAGCACACTAGGATTAAGCTATTCAATATATTATTAAAAAAATTATAACTTAATAATACCCAATCTTAATTTATAATATAGTATGGTTAATATTAAAAAAAAAATCCACTTACAGCTCGTGATATATAAAATATACTTAAAAACAGTCACCCTTTACATTAGAAATTTATGTAAAAGGCGTCACTTTTTTTGTAATATAAAATTCATAAATATTTTATACAAATATTCGTAAAAGTGGCACAAAGATGAATTGCAAATAATATTTTATTGACCACAAATTGTATTTGTTTGTGGACCAGCTTTATTTTTTATATGTATGTGTTTAGGGCTTTTAAAATAATTAGTCGAGTGATTAATTGCGAATTTTGCTTAAATACACATAAAGAAATAAACGGGTCATATGAAAAAGTTAGACAAATGCAACAGTTGAATATAAAACCCAGTTGATCAAATATTAAATTATACTTTAATACTTTGCAAGTGACATAAATCACTTGTTTTTTTAGTATAGTTTTGCGATATTTTCTATAGTGAAATTCGTAATTGTTAAAAATAATGTTGTAAGTCCTACCCAAAAATTTTTTTGTCATAATTATTTCTTGTTTAAACAATTGATTTGACAACATTATTATCTACCTGTCACTTTTAGGTATCCCTCAAAAATCTTATTTACATACCAAATTAAATAAACAAAAGCTTTAAAAAACTATGGTGTCCTCTAATCTAAATCCTTTAATCTGTGCGGCTTTAAAACACCTAAAATACAACTGACAAACAATTTTCATGCCATAAAATCTTTAAAAAACAACTATGTATGTCCCAACAACGTTCACATGTCCATTCACATTTTTTTTGTTCGTAAACGACAAAAATTTATTGTTTATTTTTCCGTATTGTTTTATGTTGCTGCTGTTGCTGCAGCATTTGTAAACAACATGCAGATGTCATAATTTTAATTTTATATTTTTTTTATTTATATGTATATTTTTCTCTGGTTTTGACATTATTTCAACAAAAAATATAATAATAAAAATAGTGAATGAAAAACCAGGACATTGCCGAAAAATTTTGAAAATTTACATAAATAAATACGAGGCTTTAGTTTACAGTCTCTATATTATATATTTTGCTGCTGGTGTATTTTGTCTGTCAGCAATATTGCGTTGTTGCTACACAACATTTTCTTTTAACAATATTTTATGAAACTAATAAATTTATATATAAAAAAAAAACTATACAAATATTTTGCTGAGGCCACTGAAAATATAGAAAACATGATGGAGAAAATTTTGTGTTTGTGTGTTTGGTATGTTTTTATCACAATTAAAAATTTGTGGCTTTAGAAAAGCACAATTTATGCATAGAGCTTTTATTTAAAAAGTTGTCATGTTGTTTTTAAAGAAAGGATTTTATAAAGACAATTTATTTTTTTGAACGGTACCGGCAAAGAAAATATGTGATTATACATTTGAGTGGTATTTTTATAGGTAGCGTTTAGATGTTAAACTTCAGTCTTAATGGTATTTTTAAATATTCACAACTATTTTTGATAGTTTAAGGTACCTTGGCAATATATAGGACATCAGGACTTAAAATGTAACAGTATTTTATATTCATACGGAAGGCCGATTAATATTAGTATCTGAAGGTACTTTTAGTGTAGATAGCGTCCTGGACGTTGCACGTAGGTGTAAAATGAGTCAAAAGTGGTGGCTAATTGAAAATAAGTAAAATTAGGTGTCAATAGCAATTTAAATCATTAAGGTAGATTGTATTGTTTTCTTGTACGGAGCTGTCAAAGTTAAATATTTTTTTTACATTTTGGAAAAATAGTAAAAAATTAAATTTTTATTAACTTTCGGTGTAATTTGTTTAAGTAAAAAGTCCTTTAAAGTAAAAATTTAATATGAAACCATCAACTTCATGTACTTAAGTGTACTTTTCTTTAAGTAATTACACCCCAAAGTATAGACAGACGGACGGACGAAAAAAATTTTATAATTCTAAAAATGCATTTTTTATACCCACCATTAAAGAGGTAAGGGGTTAATTGAATTTATCATTCTGTGTGTAACATGTCGAAGGAATCATTTAAGATCCCATAAAGAATATATTTTCTGGGTCCTGGTTAGTTTCTGAGTCGATCTAGCTATGTCCGTCCGTCTGTCCGCCTGTCTGTCTGTTGAAAGCAGGATAGGGCTCAAACGGGACAACCCGTCGTTAAGACAAACGACGAAGTTTGTCTCAAATATTTATTGAAAATGAACAAATCGGGTGATAAACAAAAGAGTTATGGGCAAAATACTAAAAACACAGGGTGTCCGTTGTAGCTTCATTTCATACTTTTCTGCTGATATCTCTTAAACAAATGCATGTACGATAACGAAATTTTGTACGGAAAGTTCGAGGGTCGATATAAATTTGGAAACCCATATAAGGTAAAACGTCAACGAAATTTTGTACAAATAGTTTAAGGACCAATGTAAACTCGGAAACAAAAAATGGGCGTGGTTCGCTCACTTTACCGCCCACCTCTCATATTACGTACAATTAGATTATTGGGTCGAGCCGAATATAACATTCACGCTTGTTTTACTTATTAATAAATAAAAAAAACGTGATCATTAAAATATTGATATTACCTTTCTCTGCATAAAGCGCAACTACTTTGTTATAACAAAGGATAACAATTTCAGAAAAAAGGGTTCGTGAAGAAAAATGTTATAGGAACCAATTTTAGAAATTACCCACAATTATAGGATATACATATGTACATACATAAAACACACTCAGACTTTTGTTACTGGACATTGTTGTAATGGGTTCGCCATATGAAGAATTTGAATTCCCCATATACTATAAGTCAATGGGCTCCATAATATAATTAATTGAGCCAACAATAACGTATGGTCTAAAATTCGACAATTTTAATTTTATATCAGGATCCTGATTTATCACCCAATATAACTGACGCATAACTACTGTTGTCGTTTGCAGTGTAATTTTAGTTTCTTCAGCTAATTTCTAGGAACACTAAGGTCTATAAAAAGTATAAAAAAAGAAAAGTTAAAAAAGAAAACCAACAAAAATGGAATTCCTTAATTTTTTTGATTTGAAATAAATAAATAAATAAAATCTCTTAAACAAATGTATGTACGATGACGAAATTTTGTACGGAAAGTTCGAGGGTCGATATAAATTTGATAACCCATATAAGGTAAAACGTCAACAAATAGTTTAAGGACCAATGTAAACTCGGAAACAAAAAATGGGCGTGGTCCAAATGGTTAAGCGCAATTTTTCTACTTTTACCCCAATGTTTTTTGTTATAACAAAGGATAACAAAAAACATGTTACAGGAACCAATTTTAGAAATAACCCAAAATTATAGGATATACATATGTACATAAGGAGTGAGATCAAAAAAACCTTAACACACATTTTGCCTCATAACTTTTTTCGGAATCAATATTCAAAATTTTTTTTTGATCTAGTTATCATGGAAAAATTCTTCAGTTATTATTTTTAATAACAACCATGTTAATTTGTCCTTATTTTCATCAAAATAAGTGACGAAAAACATTTACGTCCTACAAAAATTTCAAAAAATCCAAATAGGTCTTACAAATAATTGGCCACAGAATTAAATGTCGTCCGTAAAACAGTTTCTAATGTTATTAAACAGTATCAGGAGAATTTGACTATTGATGCAAACTGGAATTCTGCAAAAAAATTACAAGCCAAAAATATAACTCGGAATTTAAAACCAAATTTCATACAAAAATACTCAAGCTGTATAATTGACGAAGAAACGTAGGTGCTGGCAGAATCTTCGCAGCTTGTGTCTCAAAAATTTTTATTGCTAATGCTCGAAGCAATGTTGGAGATAAGTTTAAGACCCAAAAGCAGAAAAAATTTCTTACAAAATTCATGGTATGACAAGCTTTTCGCAGTTGCGGCAAAACAGGAAAGTCATTTGATACATTCGGATCTATAAATACCAAAATATGCATAAAGGAATATTTGCAAAAAAGACTTCTTCTTTTCTTAAGAAAGCACAATGTGTCCACATATTTTTGGACCCATTTGGTATCATGTCACTACGGTAAGAAAGCTCTGGAGTGGTACCAAATCAATAACATAGTTTTAGTACCAAGAGAGGTCAATTTTCAAAATTATCCATAGCTTAGACCAGTGGAGAGATATTGAGCTCTTGTGAAAACTCTAAGATCAACCGTTTCCAAGTTATTGAATATTATGTATGTTAAGAATTTTTCGATCTCACTCCTTACATATGTACATACATAAAACACACTCAGACTTTTGTTACTGGACATTGTTGTAATGGGTTCCATAACATAATTAATTGAGCCAACAATAACGTATGGTCTAAAATTCGACAATTTTAATTTTAGGCCAGAATCCTGATTACAACTGACGCATAAGTGCTGTTGTCGTTATCAGTGTAATTTTAGTTTCTTTAGCTAATTTCTAGGAACACTAAGGTCTATAAAAAGTATAAAAAAAGAAAAGTTAAAAAAGAAAACCAACAAAAATGGAATTCCTTAATTTTTTTAAATCGTTAGACACATGTGTAACTTTACCTTAAAAAAATTAATATTGACCCCTTTGAATATTAAAACTCTTAATGACAGAGTTCAGCTTCCAAAAAAAAAACCCATAAGTGTTCTTAAAACCCTTTTAAATAATTTGCTTTTATTTTTTTCAATATGTATGCTTAAAGTTTGTGAGGCATGCAACACATCTTCAACATGTGTTTTCATACAATTTTACCAGATCATATTTGTATTGTATCGCTTAAGAGATAAGGTATGATTTTTACTACCAATGTCATAAAATTTTACACAAAAACATGTGTAAAATAAAATATATGAAACGGACACAAGAGGAAACAACAATTGATACACTCAACATATGTTCAAGCAATAGGGGAAAGGGAAAAGGCTTTCCACCTGTTTCTTACTATCTGTTTAAACTCTTGAAATAATCTTACAAGTATTTATGTAAACGGAAATCTAAAGTTGTTGTACAATGAATATGTGTAACATTGTATACAAGTATTTGAACTTACACATGAAAACATTCATAGACGAAAACAGTTACAACAGGAATTGCAGGGATTTTGGTTTAAAACATAAAGTTGTATAATATGTTTTTGTGTTTCCTTAAGATTAAAGAAATACAAATTTTAAAGTCGTTAACTTTTAATTAATGTCAGAGTTAACTGTATCTATTAACACCTTGATCTTTGTCTTAAGTAAAACTACGACCATAATTTAAAGTTTCTTTAAAATAATTTAAATTTTTGTTCGTTATTGTTGTGAGTTGTAGCTATGGCAATAAAATTTTAGATAATTTTAAGTTTCGTTTAGTTAAAATTATAATGCGTAAACTCTTCTACTATAAAAGTTTACTCAAATAACCCTGAGTGTTTGTTCAGTAGTTGGTTCTATGAATGTCTTATAAAACACACTCCTTTTCTTTTTTTGTAACAAACGTAAGTGTAACAGCTGTTTATAACAGTGTCTACATGTCAATTACAATAATAAAAATGATATTTTTTTCAAATAAAATAAAACAATAAAGAAAACATCAACAACAAGAGCATGTTGTTTCTGGTTATTTTATTTTTCGTTTTCAACTTGTACTTGTTGTGCTCTTAGAAATATGCAACAGAAAAAAAAAAAACGAGAGAAAAAGATATAGTCGGTCCAGCCCGACTATATGATACCCTACACCATTGTGTACATTATAATTCGGGGAGGGGTCTTTTATTTAACTTCGAGTCAAATGTGGACCGATACTCATAAATATGAAATAAAACATACGAATACAGAATATTTGATGCGATGATTCTGACATTTATATGAATTTATTCACTTTTGGGTGATTCCCGAAAGAGGGCCTTATATGGGAGCTATGGTAAATTTTGGACCGATCTTTGTAAAATTTGGCAATATCATTTATGTTCATATAGAACTTATTTGTGTCGAATATTAACTTGATACTAACATTTTAATGGGATTTATGCCTGTTAAAGTGATTCTCTGAAAAGAGGTTTATATGGGAGCTATGGTTAATTATGGACCGATCTTTTTAAAAATCGGCACACTTATTTAGACTTATGTGAAATATATATAATATATTGCTATATTTAAGGAATTTATGATCGTTTAACCCTTTTCCGGGAGGACATTTGTATGGGGGCTAGGTGAAATAATGGACCGATCATAACCAATTTCAATTTCAACCTTTGTACCAAATTTCATTAATTTTGGTTCAAAATTGCGACCTGTAGTTTGATTACAAGGTTTACATGGACGGACAGACGGACGGACGGACGGACATCGTTAAATCGACTCAGAAAGTGATTCTAAGCCGATTGGTATAAATTAAGGTGGGTCTTAGACCAATATTTTTGGGTGTTACAAACATCAGCACAAACGCATAATACCCTCCCCACCTATGGTGGTGTAGGGTATAAATACAAAACAAAACAAAACAAATTGTATTTAAGTGGCCACCTTGTGACTTTTGGCATATATGCCAAAAATACACAAGTATGTTTAAAGGGTATGTAACTGAAATGATTTTAATAAAAATAAGTGGGAACGCTATATTCGGTTATGCAGTATCTTTAATACCTTCTATTATTCATACAGTATTTTAAAAAATCTCCATGAAACTATTGTAGCGTTCGTTTAATTTCCTTTAGTTTTCATCGATCAATATTCAAAGCTTCACACAAATCTGTGAGTTTCTATATAAGTAAGTTTGTTCACCTTTTTGTAGTTGCTGTAACAGAGTTTGCAGGCATTAAGCCTATTGTTCCATCCCAACTTTAGTTATGCCACTACGGCAGGCTCCAAATACGAAATTCATGCGGTACTTGCAGCCCCGAATTGTATGACGTTTCTATGAATATCGTTTAAATCTGCTTTATGCGAGCAGCGTTCAAACGAATCCTATACATTCCTAACATTGCAGATAAGGGCAATTATATGGAGAACTTAAACAATTTTAGGGGCATCAGAAACGGAGACAATACCGTGGTATGCATGGAAAAAAAATACATTTTTCTCAAATTTAGAATTTCCTAATTTGTTGAATAAACTTGAGAACAGTAGTATTATTAACATGAAACACCTTTTTTTAGTTATTAAATAATAAAATAGTATTATAAATTTCATATTCCCCAAATAACAAAATTAAGAAAGTAAAACAAAAAAATCTTTAAGTATATTTTCATTATTTTTTGATATATATTGTTCGGTGGGTTATAGCATTAAAATATATTTAAAATCTAGAGAAAATTATTTTTTCTACGATATCAATCACTTTTGCTAAAATACCGCGGTTTATTTCATGCTACGTTTGGTATACCTTTGCCCCTATGTGCATTGCTAAGGAAAGTCTTCAACTATATATTGTTGAAGTTTGGATGATCCATGCAGGTGGTGGGGTGAGAAAATTTGTATGCAGCCTGTTAATGTTCTGAAGGCTTCATTGTGGCAGTTTTGAACATTTTCTAGTGTTTTTTTATGTACGAAAAAACTTTTTCTTTGTATAATTTAGAAATCAATTCGCTATAAATATCAGAAAATTTTATAGTTGCATAGTCGTCTGTAAGAGCAGTAACATAAGAAGTAATCATATTGGACTTTGGACATAATAAATGATCATATTTTCTATGCAGATCATCGCAAAAAAAATATAATTCACATTTTAAATGCTATACGTACATTCATTATACGTTCGAGAAGTTTTCTTAGTTTGTGATGAAAACTTTAGATAAAGATTAGAAACATAATTTCAAAATAATAAATTGTAATTTGTTTTACAATTTACATTTTATTCATTCATTATTTTATTTTCAATTTTTAAAATTTTTGACTTTGAAATGAAAAATTATTGTAAAAAAAAAAAAAAAACTTTTTTTTTTTTTTTAAACTTTATTATTTTGTACTTGAAGAAAATTATTTTTTTCTAAAAACATTTTTTTTTTTTTCGTATGTTATAAAATAATTTTTGAACTTCAATGAAAATATTTTTTTGTTAAAAACAAAATAAAAAAATGTTTCCGATCATTGCTTTAAACGCTATACTTAAGGCGACACCTTAAGAATAGTTACCACCATAGATTATTGACATAGATATGAAGATCAAAAAAAAAAAAAAAAAATTACTCAAAAAGGCACACGTACTAAAATTGTTTTTGTTTTCAATGAAATTTTTTACTAACACATTCTTAGACTTAGGTTTTTTTGACAACCGATTTAGGTTTCTGACAACGGAACTTCATATCTATGTTGTAATCTATGGTTACCACCACCTTCGCAATATCACATAGCACAGTGGGGCAGAATCGAAACTGTTTGGAAATAAATCTGTAACTTGTGATCGGCTGTTTGGATTTGCATGAAATTTGGTATAGGCATAGCAGAGGAGTGTACAATGTTAAGTTTGGGAGGGGGACCGACCAGACCCCTCGGGGTACCTTTGATATAAATTTTTTAATCGTTTGCCAAATTTTTGTTTCTAGTCCAATTTCAAATATTTTTAAACATTATAGTAGGCACTGATAAGACCTACAAAAAGCATGTTTGCATGTCCTATTTATCTCATATAGTTTTTGAGTTATTTGCGTTTGAGTTTTTAAGTACCTAAATTTTGCATGTTCTTGCTCTAGTCTTTTTCATATAAATCCTAGTATTTTCGACCACTTTCATTTCTTTTTCCCTTAGCTAATTAAAGAACAAAATTATCTATTGAATAAAAAAAATTTAAGTCGATATCTTTACCGAGTCCAAAAATAAACGATTTTGAATTTGAAAATTGCAAAAATTACAACTTTTTGTGTTTTTTTTTTTTTTTTTGCCGAAAAGGTATCATCACTCTTTTTTCTCTAAAACAAAATTTTCTTCAACAACATATAATAGTTTTATACTTTTCTGAAAGGTATCTTCACAGAGAAGACTTTAAAATAAAAATCAAGCCCAATAACTCAAGTGGTCAAGGTACACACCCTCCCGAATTCGACCCATTTTATATGAAAGTTTTGACTTTAGTCTATATTTTCTCAAATCCCAAAGCACAAATCGGCAAATGGAATGCAGTTTAACAATCTGTAATATGTTGTTAAAAGTTTTCAATCAAAATCTACGGGACTTCGGAAAAATGTGGATTTTATAGCCGAAAATTTTAAAAAACCCATTTTTGGGATTTTCGGTGTTTTTTTTGGGAATTGTGTGATTCTTTTTACAAAAACCTTAAAGTTTTTTTCACTTTATCATTTTATACGATAAAGTCTACAACCACCGAACATTTCGTTAAGATATCTTTAATAAGAAAGATTTTATTTCGAATGAAATATTTATAGTTTCTCAAAAATAAAACTTTTTACAAAAATATTATTTTAATTGCAAAAATCAGAAATAGTATAAACTAGATTTTTTTCATTTAAATTACATTACTTAGCTGACATAATTCTTCGTTATACAGAAAAAGATTGAAATCAATATCATTTACAGAACGGAAACTATGCCACTTTAAAATTTATTAAGTCACGGGAGTTACCCAACTTAGAGCCTCTTTAGCTCCGCCCCTAAAGAGGCTCAAAGTTGTACACTCCTCTGCTACGCCTATACCAAATTTCATGCAAATCCAAAGAGCCAATCAGAAGTTACAGATTTATTTCCAAAAAATTTCGATTCTGCCCCACTGTGCATAGCGCGTATAAAGGAAAAAGTTCGTTTAGAATACATTCCGTGTAATATGATATTACATTTATCGGTTTTGCAACTTTGCCTCAAAATAGTTTAAATTTGTCTTCGTTATTTTTTCAATAATAGTGGAGTTGTATACGTATGACTTCAACTACTTGTAGTTAGCACCGTCAAATTTATTGCTTAAATTTTATTTAATCTTAATTTTTTAAAGCATATCGATTTAGCAGAACATAAACTTAAGGAGTATAACCAATAAACCAAACGATATTATAACGATATCGAAACGATATTATCTAGGTGATAAAAATTATTACTAGTGATAATCATTTTCAAATCTAAAACGATAGTTTTTACGGACTAAAGTGTAACTTTACTTATAATATCGTTTTTCCATAAAATTATGATATCGTTTTCGATATCGTAATTTCCAAAAATAACGATAGTAAAATCGTCTGTACCAAATTTTATTCTGAATGATTTTAGTATAAAAAATATATTTTTTGCAATTAAATGCTTATGCTAAAGATATTTGTAAGGAAATATAATACGCTGAAATAAGAAAAAATCCTAAATATACAAAAAAAAAAAAAAAAAAAAAAAAAAAACATTAAACAATCATCAACCACGACATTCATACATATTTTATACAAATATCATCAATTACAATATTTGCAAGCATGGTTATTCCTAAAGCACATATTTTAGCAATTAGGTACCTCAAAAATTTGGTCAGACCATTCAAATATGTTAATTAATAGTCTATGTATTTCCATTTATTCTCCGTTTGTTGTTAAAAACTTTTTGATTTTAATATTTTTATTTTGAAGTTTTTCCCAAATGTTTATGTTTTTTATTTTATTAGAAACAAAATTTTGGAAATTAAGATATCAAAATAATATAGTTTTCAGCAATAAGATATGATATTATAATCGGCACCTAAGATGATATCGTTTTCGCTATCATATCGTTCTATGGTTTATTGGGTAAGTTAATAACAATCTGGGTGAATTTTATTTAATTCTATTTAGTAATTTGCACGTGAGAATGTTTTCCACAGACAGATGTAAGATGTATGAACAGTAAAGTATCTCGATTTATATAAGGATCTGGAACTATTTTATGATATGAGCAATTTCTAGTCTATAATATATAATTAGCAAACATTTCCAAAATTATATTTCATCCATATTCATATTGCTTTTCTAGCGCAAGCAAATAAAATATACTTAAACTATATTGCTAGTAGACCGATCATAACCAATTTCAATAGGCTTCGTCCTTGTCACAAAATAATTATTCGTGTCAAATTTCAATCAAGATATCTTTAAAATTGCCACCTGTAGTTTGTTCACAGACAACCAGCCGATGGGCGGACATCGTTAAAGTGATTCTGAATCGAACGGTATATTTTAAGGTAGGGGTCCGAAGATTTTTTCTGTGTAACGCGTTACAAACATCGTATAATAAATGAATATTAAATTAAATTAAGTATTTTTCAATTCTTTTTAATTTTTTAAGGACAGGAGATTTGATTAAAAGACTTTAATTTCTAAAGTACTTAAATTAGTACGAAATATACAATGTGAAAATTTTCTTCTATGCCTTTAAACAAAATCTTTATAAGACTTATTCAGAAACTAACTTTAAGTTAGTAAGGTTAAAGATAGTATCAGTCGGATTATTTTCTAATATACATAATGTGAGCATAAAAAAAAAGTAAACAGCTCAATCCCTTTTAAATAAAGTATTGTGAAATGTAGATAAATTATGATATAAAAAAAGTGATATGTCAAAATTCTTTGGCAATTAGGTAGGAATTGAATTCATTAAAACAATTTGCGAAAATAATTCGGAATAACGATATAATTGAATTTTTAAGAAAATATACCAATTTTTACCCGTCAAAATAAAGTAAACAGTTGTACCTTTCTTTTATAAAAAGGTCGGTGAATTGTAAAAATGGGAGCAATTTTATTATTTTTTGGTTTAGGTTTCAGGGAAGGACCAAATTATAATCATTAATGTGTTTCATGCTTTAAAACGAAGTAAAAAAGTGATTGTTTAACAATAGAAAAAGAAACTTCAATTCAAATTCGAAAATAATATTAGATTTATATAAAAAAGGAAAAATCTTTGCGTGAAATTACAAAAATTGTTTCAAGGAAATATTGCTGAATAATATATAAATATACCAAACATCATACTGCAGAGAATTTTTCTCGGGCAAGATGGCCAAATCATTTACAGACACAAAGAAAAGAGCTATAGTTTGCGAAGTCAAAGAAAGTCCTGCTTCTAGTAAATTAAAAAAATCTGAAAAAGTTACGTTAAGTTCAGCTTATTATTTTAGGGATAGTACCATTTTAGGAACACTACACAAAAATGGCTTCCATAGAAGAACACCGCGTAAGAACCTTACATATCGTAGCCAGTTAAACTAAATGTTTAAATTTCGCCCAAAAGTATAAACATTAGTGTTAAACCTTCCTGGAAACCATTTTAGTCAATAATGAAAGTAAATTTAAATATTTGGCGACAAAAAAAAAAAAAAAAAAAAAAAAAAAAAAAAAAACACGAAAAATATTGCAAAGATGGAATGAAGGCGCAGTGTCACATGTGTGATTGAGATAGTTAAACATGATCGAGACTTCGCAATGGTCTGAGGACGTCTGGAGGCTTCATGAAACAGTAATTTCATATTTCTAGAATCGACAACGAAATAGAGAATCATATAAATATTTTGAAATATAATATGGAAAATTTTACTTATTGCACAACTGCTTATTCCAAAATGATAAAGATCCCAAGTATTTTTCTAAAATTGTGAGGGAATGGTTGTTTTATTGTACTCCCAAACCTATTTGTAATACTCTGCAGTCCTCAGACTTTAATCCAATCGGGCATCTGTTGGAACATCTTGACAAAAAAAAAAAAATTTGCAAAAGTACCATTATTTGCAGTGATCATCACTAGATGGCATTACAGGAAGAGTAACCCAAAATATCAGTGGATTTTACCAAGAAACTTGTCGAGTCGTTACCTAGGATATTGAAGGATGTAATAAAATCAAATGGAAAACATACAAAGTATTAAATACATTTTTTTGCATTTAATTTTAAAGCTGTTTACTTTTTTTTTGACGCGTAAAAAAAGATATTTATTCACAAAAAGTGCATTATTTTTTAATGTGCTGCTGTTTTAAATTTTTTTTCTTATGAAATCCATATTTTGTTAGTTACCAAACAAATGAGCATTAATCTTTTCTATATAGCATTTTTGATTTAAATATAAAATAATTTTATTTTTAAGAATTCTTGCTGTTTACTTTTTTTTTGACGCTCACAGTATGTACACATATGGACAAAAGTCACCGTCATTTGCCTTTATGTAAGTTTGAAGGGCCTCTGCGCCCATAAAACAAATGATTTATAAAAATAGTTTAATTCTGCATAAAATATGGTTTATTTAAAATGTTTTTTAGTTAAAATAATTTTTCTTTCATTAACCTTATTAACAAAAATAAGTATTTATTATTTGAAGTTCATATTTCTTGTGGACAAAAGTCACCGTCATTGCATCTAAATATTAAAGAAACTTTAAGCAATTTCGCTCTTACCAACACTTCTGTCTAAGTTGTTGTAATATGGTAATTTTGAGACTGATCTGTCAAAATGTAATAACGGTACTTAATTTAAAAAATTTGCTAACGCCACTTCTATTAAAAATGAGTGAAAACAGAAAATAAACTACAATTGAAGAAAGAAAAATTATTTTAAGTGCGTACAAACAAAATAAAACGATCCGGGAAATATGCACATTGGTTAACCGTCCACGTACCACCATTGCTGGAATTATAAAACGTTTTAAAGACGACCCAACATGTGAGTATCAGACAAGAAGTGGACGACCGCCAGCACTATCTGTTCGGGAAAAGAGGGAAATAGTAAAAATAATTAAAAAAGAGCCTAAAACTTCATCGTCCGAAATTGCTGCAATGTTAAAGGAAAACACTGGTACAGGTGTTCACCCCCGTACTGTACGTCGAGTGCTAAATTCTGCCGGGTATAATGCCAGACTTTGCAGGAAAAAACCACAGATTAGCAAGGTGAACCAAATGAAACGCCTTTCTTTCGCAAAAGAGCACATAAATGAAGGAATAGACTTTTGGGATAAGGTAATATTCTCTGATGAAAGCAAATTTTCCATATATAAATCAAACGGACGTGTTTTGACATGGAGAAAGAAGGGGGAGGCTTTGCAGGAAAAACACATTCAGTCGACTGTTAAATGTGGTGGTGCTGGTGTTATGGTATGGGGTTGTATGTCGGCTGCTGGGATTGGGGAACTTAATAAATACTAATGAAGTAATGTATAAAAATATTTATTTGAATATCCTTAAGTATAACTTGCATAAAAGTGCTCAAAAACTTGGCATTGAATCCGACTATTTCTTCCAGCAGGACAATGACCCTAAGCACACGCCGGAAATTGTTCAATTATGGATTTTATATAACACCCCTTACACTCTTAAAACTCCTCCTCAGTCACGCGACATCAACCCAATAGAGCATTTATAGGACCACTTGGATAGACGGATTCGAGAACATCACATTACTTCCAAAAATATTCTTAAAGAGAAATTAATGGAGGAATGGGAGAAAATTGATCCGGAAGTGACGAAAAAGTTAGTACATTCTATGCAGAAACGTTTGTAGGAAATTATTAAAAATAATGGCAAACATACCTCATATTAAAATAATAAAAGTTTTTAATTAACCTTACCTGACGGTGAATTTTGTCCAGTAGTTATATGAACTGTTTTGTATATTTTTAATTTGTTTTTTTTAATAAGTATAAGAAAAGGAGTTATTTTAACTGAAATAATATTTGAATAAAATATACTTTTTGTTTAAATTAACCATTTTTATATTTCAATTGTTTTCTGAGCATGGGGAGCCTTTAAACATCGTTCATGATAGATGACGGTGACTTTTGTCCATGTGTGTATATAGAGGGCTTATATTAAAAACGGGCCACATGCAGAGCCCCAATTGTTCAGTAGAACATAAAAACTGTTTATTTCCCTAATTTTTCAACATTCTGCTATCCGTTCTTTTACGAGTTATTAATATTACGTCTATTAAACCTCACACTGAAAAATAAATCTTTTAACCCCATTATTTGCGAAGTTATGGTAGATAGCCCGTTTTGTCTTAATTATTATAGCCACCATCAAAAAGATGGGGGTATATTGATTTTGTCATTCCGTGTGTAACATGTCGAAGGAATCGTCTAAAACCCCACAAAGTATATATTTTCTGGGTCCTGGTCCGATTCAGAGTCGATCTAGCTATGTCCGTCTGTCTGTCCGTCTGTTGAAAGCAGGATAGGGCTCGAACGAAATAACGTAGGGGGACGAAATTTTTCACAAATATTTGCCTTATATAAGGCTTGAAAATGGGATTGAAAATGGGTAAAATCGGTTCACAAATAAAGTTATGGGCTAAAAACTAGAAGCACAGGATGTCCGTTTTATAGTTTTCTGCTGATATTTCTTCAATAAAGCATGTACGACAACGAAATTTTGTACGTATAGTTCGGGGATCAATATAAACTCGAAACCCAAAAATGGGCTTGGTCCGCCCACTTTAGCGCCCAACTCCCATATAAGGTTAAAATCAACGAAATTGTGTTCAAATACTTCAAGGAAAAATGTAAACTCGGAAACAAAAAAATGGGTGTGGTCCGCCCACTTTACCGCCCCTCCCATATAACGTAAAATTTGAAAAAGTTGATGGTGGGTATATAGATTCGGCCGGGCCGAATATAATTCGAGCTTGTTTTTAATGTATGTTATAAAATGTTCATACAGACCGTTTTGTTTATAGGAAATTAAAGAAGTAAAAAAAGGTTTTATTGTGTTTCGGTCACTTTTTTGCTCGAATAAGTCCATTTATTTTTAAACTCCGTTTCATTTTATGCTGAGCTTTTAATGTCCTTTAAATTATTTTTTACTAGAATCCAATATCTTTCAATTGCACGGAGTTTCGGTCAATTTGATGGATTAGCCTCTATCGGTACAAACTCTTACAATTTCTTTGTTACAACTCTATTGTTTTATTGTTTTAATGAAAAGAAGCGGGAATAGGCCAGAAAGCAGAGGATATACTAAATTTTATTAGGAAAGGGAGAAAGAAGTCTTTTCCAAAGGCACTCATTCTCGTAAATTTCTGTGTTAATGCAACCATATTTTAAGAATGAAGTGCTTCATTCCTGCGTATGCATATGACTTCCCAATTCAAAAACTTTGTTGAAAATTTTGATTTCTCTGATACATGAAATTTTTCTGCAATAATCCCTCTAGCATCTGCGACATAGAATTCCTGGCTAGGAAGTTGAAAAAAGTCACCCTGTACGAACGTTTCATCGTCTACTATACAGAAACAAAATTTCTGAAAAAAATCGTCTGAGGAACTTTCATGTTATTTTTTACCTCCAGATTCTTGCTTGCGTTTCAATTAGGATTTTTTTCTTACTTTATAAGTCTTCATGCTAGACTTCCTTTAAAATTTTCTGATAAAGATTCAAAGCAATTAACTTCTTGTGACACTTTTCTTCCAAAGATGAGGTGAATTTCTCTCAAAATCCTTTCTATTTTGCCTGAGTCCTACAGCCTGAAGATATTATTTATCTTCCACTACCAGATTACCATTCAGTGATCATGACTTCTTTGTATAATATTATGATCTAAGAAACTGTATTCTTCAGCATAATAGCCTTCCTTGCAATTATTTTATATGACCAATGTAAGATTTCGTGAAAAATTTGAAATATGTGTTTTTTGTTAAACTTCCATTTTAAGAAAAACCAATTTTGCTATTACCATGAAACTTAGCACATGGCAAGTGAGCATAATGGCAAATACAAAACAGTTAACAGAATTATTAATTTTTCACCACATCAAAAGTTATAAGCCCAAGAGCATGCACGGATTTTTTCGTGCGCAGTCCTTATGGAAAAAAATTGCATATTTTTACATTTCTTTGAAAATCAAACAAAAACTTGCAGATAGCCCGTTTTTCCTTAAAAAAAATATATATTGTTAGTAGATAGCCTAAAACAAAAAAGTGAAAAACATAGTGTTAGAATTAAATTTTGGCTCCAAAATCAATACCATATATAAAAAACAGAAAACTAAAGAGTCTGACGCAAAAAAAAAAAATTTGTAAATCTGCATGAGGCCCATTTTGAATGTAAGCTCTCGATATGTAAATGAATTAAGCGCTAACGGATTAACCCAACTTATTAACCCTGCATCGTTATTAATCGGAATAGTTTTAGTATTCTAGGGTTAATATAAATCTAAATACATAGTTCACATATACATGAATAATATTCTCCTTGTTATATTAAATTGTCAATTGTTGAAATATTTAACATTTTAATCACTTAAAGGGGAGCTTTTGCATTTTTTTTTTGTACAGGATTTAAAAAAGCTCATAAAATTAAAATATGTTTTTATTGTTTTAATGTTTTACTTTGTCTCAGTTTTACCAGAGTAACACAGATACTACACACATATATAAATATTGTTCTCTGAAAATTTATTGCAATTTGTCAACAGCAAATGTTGCTAGTGAATTGTTGCAAAAGCCAAAGACAAAAATTGAATGTATGCATAATAGGGTGGCACTGTTAAAATAGAAGAAAAACAAGGTTGCAATAAGACTAACCACTAATAAGATTTATCAACAATTTTTTATGACGACGATAGATGTTTGTGAACTAGGCTAAAGGATATAAATATATGGTTTAACATGTTTTCTCTTTAATTTGCATATATTTTTTAATACTCTGTAGGAATCACGAAGAAAAACTTTATTGTGCTACTCTAATGTTTATACAAATTTAAATATTTTTCATTACCCATAACAACATATACGCCAAAAAAAAGAGGGAGTGTTGTAACAGCTTTACAAAAAAAAAAAAAAAAAAAATGAAATTGAAAAAAGATTCGGCTGTGCCGAATCTTTGATACCCTTCACCATATTACCATATTACCATCTTATTATCTTATCGACATCATATTACCATATTACCGACAAATAATAAAATTTTCGCTTTAACGTATGCTTTCATATTTTCACATATTTAAATCTACATTTTTTTCAAATTACGAAAATTTGAATATGAAAAAAAAAAACAATCATAGCAGGCTTTGCTTTTAAAAAATAAATAACAACAATTCCATATTTACTTATTTTTTTATGTGTGTATATACAAACTGACTGAATATACAAAGAACAACAACAACACTGTTATTCCTTATATTACTTCTGTTGCTAACTAAACTACTTGTCTTATAGGCAAAAACGTCACTAATAGTCATTACAATGCTTAATATACATGTTTGTGTATGTATTTATGTATATTCTTAACAGATATGTTTTAGTTTTAAAAAATAAACAACAACAATTCCATATCTATTTATTTTTGTACAGACTGCATATACAAAGAACAACAACAACACTGTTATTCATTATATGACTGCTGTTTCTAACTAAACTGCTTGTCTATACAAAAAACAAAAAACGTCACTAATAGTCATTACAATGCTTAATATACATGTTTGTGTGTGTATTTATATTCTTAACAGATTTGTTTTTGGGCCATAACTCTGTTGATTATGAACGAATTTGGTTTATTAAAAAAAACGAAATTTTATAAAAACATTTATGACTGATCTATATAAAAATAAAAATCTGTAGCTTGAACAAGGGCTTCAAAAATAAAAAAATCGTTTTCCCCGATATCTCAGTTATTACTGAACCGATTTATTTCATTTTTTCAGAACAAAAATTCAGAAAATAATTTCCGAGCCCCCTTTAAAAATTCGAAGTCCCTGGTATATGCAGAGGCTTCAGAAACTGAAAAACCGGTTCCAAAAACCGGTTTTTAAAGCATATCTCCGCCATTTACAAACCGATCCTGCTGATTCAAAAAACCGAAATTTTAAAAAAATATTTGTGACCGATCTGTATAAAAATAAAAATCTATAGCTTAAACCAGGGCTTCAAAAAATAAAAAATGCGTTTTGTCCGATATCTCAGTTATTATTGAACCGATTTATTTCATTTTTTCAGAACAAAAATTCAGAAAAAAATGTCCGAAACTTCTTTGTAAAAACGAAGTTTCTAGTATATACAGAGGCTTCAGAAACTGGAAAACCGGTTCTAAAAACCGGTTTTTTTAACATATCTCGGCATTGTATGAACCTATCTTGCTGAATTCCAATAGCAAAATTCTCGAAAGCATTTCCGATCGTTTGATATATATATTATATATGTCAGTTATCGGTGGGCTTCATAAACGCCATTTCAACAGACACACGGACGGACGGACGGTCGGACGGACGGACGGACGGACGGACATGGTCCTATCGTCATCATTTCTTACAAGGATCCCGAAAATGTCAACTTTTTTGCTCTCCGACGAAAATTGTGGGAATTACAAACGGAATGACAAACTTATATATACCCTTTACACCTTTGGTGAAGGGTATAAAAATTAAATATTTGACTTAAAATATTAGTTAAAGCAGAGATTCCCAAGTCATTTCACAAATAAGTTTTAAAATAGATTTATTAACTGAATTCATGTTGTACAAATTCTGTCAAATATTTAGGAGAATCCTTGTTTCGTAGTAAATTATATCAAGGTAAAATAAAATCAAATGGTATTATACGAAGAGCTTTCAGTTGCTTCAAAAATTAATGAAAAGTTCACAACAAAAAAGTTGTCAAATTGTTTTATAAATATTTTATATTTCCCATACAAAACATAATAACTATTTAATCTTATATAAAATTGCAAAAATGTTTTTATGCATACCTATAATTATTTAATGCACTGCATAAAAGTAATAAACAAAAATATTTTTTTTTTATGTAACTTACAACACCATGACAAGAAAAGTCATCTGCTAGAATTATTATTTTTTTTTGTTACTTAAATATTTTTATACATATTTTATATACAATGTATAATTTTTAAAATAAAATGTAGGTACTAATAAAAGAATTTAGTGAATAGTTGTAAAATAAATTCCAAAAGCATAAATGTAAAAGAAACGTAAAAAAAATCAAAACAAAAAAGACCTGGTTTTATTTTCTTTCAAAGTTTAGCTGTTCCTACTTGCTGCTATATATATCTACTATATATGCTGATTTTCGACATAATAATTCCAACACCAAACCAAACAAAAATCTAGCATATAAAATTGGGCGATAAGAGTAACAAGACAAAAAAAAAAAAATTCAACATATATTGCATAGTTTAAGGAGAGACAACATAAACTTTGCATATAACATATTATGCACTTGGAGAAAAAATACTCACAAGTACAATAAAAAAATATAAAATTTTGTTAACATAAAAATCATAAATTTGTCTGCAATATATTTAATTTATACTTAAACTTTTCAATTATTTTTGAGATATTTTTAAAGTTTATAAATGTTTAGTTTTTTATATGTATTTATGTTTTATTATATTTATATGAGTGTATTTTCCTTAAAACTAAATGTACTAAATATGCATGCGAGTCCATAAAAAAGTAAAATATATATTTTGTAGCGTAACTATTTTAGAGATAAAAAACAAGAACTTGCTCGTAAGTTTCATATTAAGGGGAGAAAAAGAGGGAGTGATTTAAAAATAAAAAAATGAAAGAACATTATAAATTTATAAAGTATATGAGTAGGAGTTGCAACTGTATGCAAACGACATAAATTAGAAGTAAGTAAAAATATATGGTATGTAGTAGTATTTTATTTTGGGATTTACTAAACACATATAGTTAAATTTATAATAAAATACTTAAATATAAAATTTTGTACTTAAGCAAAGGTATTAATATAAAAATGTTGAGGAATTTTTATGTTAATATTGATATGTCCTATTTTTTTGCCAAGTTTCTGTTAAGTTTTAAGTGAAAGTATAATCTTTTTATACAAGTATTTGGTATTTAAAAAAGTTTTAGAATACCGAGGGCTTATATTAAAAACGGGCCTCATGCAAAGCACCATTGTTCAGGAGAACATAAAAACTGTTTATTTCCCTCATTTTTCAACATTTTGTAATCCGTTCTTCTACGAGTTATATTACGTCTACTAAACCTCACACTGAAAAATAAATATTTTAACTCAGGGATGGAAAAGGAAAATATTTTTCGGTATCAAAATAAATTTAAAATAGTACTTTTTTAGCTCTCAGAGTACTAAAATTCAAAATTTTTGTTGAATTTTTTATTTTGTTCAAAACTCAAAAAAAGTTCAAAAATTGTTCAAAATACCTTAAAAAGTCTTCTAGCGAAACAAAATCCCATGGGAAAAATTTTTAAAATACTTTTTACATAACTAGCACAAAATTACGAATTTTTTGATACCCATTTCTATTAAAAAATCTAAATTTTTTTTGAACAAAATGTATGGGACCCATGATTTTTCAATCGCTGGTAGGGAACTGAAGACAAATTTTAAAACAAATTTAAATAATTTTTCCGTATAAAGCAAATTTTTACGCATCGTTTGAGGGGTCTTCCTACATCGAAATATTGAAAAAGGCTTTCCTCGGGACACTGTAGTGTACATATCTCCAAAATATATTTTAATTTAAAATTTTGATTTTTAATTCGAATTGTGGAATATCCAGCTAATCGTTTGAAAGTATCAAATGACTGGAGGGAGTACTTCGGTACTTTTGTATGTTAAATAGTATCAAAAAAAGTACTATAGTATCAACTTTTCCATCCCTGTTTTAACTAAATTATTCGCGATGTTATGATAGATAGCCCGTTTTGCCTTAATTATTTTTAATGTTTGTTATAAAATGTTCGTTTTGTTTATTGGAAACTAAAGAAGTAAAACATAATATTTTTGGAAAAAAAAATTGACAATATGTTAAATTTATGATATCATACCAACCAGAAATTAAAAAAAATCGAAATTTTGTGGTTGGCTGGACCATTTTTAATCGTTAGAAATTTCAAATAACAGGAATGTTTACTAAAAGGAGGAAAATGTGTTCAAGATTAAAATTATAAATTGAATTTTGAAAAAAATTGCATGCGAAAAAATTTTTTGCAAAAAAAATAAAAAAAAAAAAAATAATAAAAAATAAAAAATAAAAATTTCAAACCAATTAAAATTGTATTAAATTGCATATCAACAACTCAAAAATTATTAAAACCTTTAAAGACGATGTTTATTGCACTTTTTATTTAATTATCATTTTTTTAAGAAACTGATTTTGGTATCTAAGATGTTTTGCTTATAATTATGAATTTTATTAAAATGTTTCATTCCTGTCTTTAAATCTAGCGTATAGTGCTCCCACTTAGCTTCATAAAATGTTTATAGGTGTACCCGCGTATGATCTATAAGCATCTAAAAAAGCCTAAAAATCTAACTTCAATGGTTTTTTCTCCAGACTGCATTAGGAAAACAAAATTTTTATGAGATATATTAAGATTCTAATTCAAAATGTTTAAAAAAAGTTCAAACCGCAAAGAAAAATCTCATTATTTATCAATTTTTATTTTTACATTTTTTTGAAAATCAAACAAAAACTTGCATATTTGCCTTAAAACAAATCTACTGTTTGTAGATAGCCCAAAAACAAAAAGTGAAAAACATAGTGTTAGAATTAACTTTTGACTCCAAAATTAACACCAAATATAAAAAATAAATAGAAAACTGAAGAGTCTGACGCAAAAAAAAAAAAAAATTTTGTAAATCTGCATGAGGCCCGATATAGAGATTGAAAATTTATAAAAATTTGTAATTTGATCGCAGAATTTCTCGAAGAGTATAAATAATAAAATTTAAACGAAAAGTAATATTTTATTAAAATTTGTATAAACTTGTCTTAAAATCAGAGAATTAAAAAAAAAAACTCCCACTCTTTTGCATGAAAATACCCTAAATCCCAATCCGTATAAAACGTGTAAAAAAAAAAAAAATTGCCGGGCCTTACATATGGAGATACATATGTACATATATAATAAAAATAATTGAGGAGTCGCTGAACAAGGTAGAAGGTAAAAATATTAAGAATTGGCTTACTAATCATAAGATGTAACAAACTACAAAACAGTCTTAATAGTGTTAAAGATGTATGAGATCCAAGTTTTTTTTATTAGTAAAAAAGTACGTTTTGCTGTATTTTTTAAAATGTTAATATTATTGCAGAATATTTTTAATCGCTCAGAAATACTCCTCTTTGCTTTAAATAAAATATCCGAAAAGAATAAAGTGTAATTGCATATTAAAGCGGACAGAAATTAGATTTGAAATTTTAGATTTTTATATAAATCAGTACAGATATTACATATTTAAAAATTACAAACCAATAACAATAATTTTATTCCAGTTATTAAAAATGCTTAAACTAAACATTTTATCTATGTTTCAAACTACAAAATCGTTGATATACTTATCACGAAGTCTTTACAAATATCTGTTTAGTCGTCTCTCTATCAATACGTATGGTTATAATTAATTTAAAAAAATTAAATTAAAAAAATAAAAATTAAATTTTGATAAAGAAATTTTCTGAAAATGTTTAAAGGCTTTAACCACAAAATATTTTGTATGTAAACAGAAGAAGAAATAGTTGATGTTCAACATGCAGCAACAATTATTAGCTGAGGCGTTTTGCATACAAATAAGTGGCACAAATGGAAACACTTATACATTTACATACATTTATATGTATGTATATAAAAGTGTTTATAATTCCTTTTATGTATATAACAGCTGTATTAAGGAAGCATAATAAATACATTCAAAAGACGCTTTGTACGTTTATACATACATATAAACTTATAATTACATATATATTTATATACATACTTATATGCGAACATACATACATACATACATATGTGTGTTTGTATAATTATGTATGTTATTATGTTTGTATACATACAAAATCAAATATATGCCTGAATACATATACATACATAGTAAATAATTTAAGCTCACACCATGTTTGTTTTGTAGTCACAGATTTTTAGTTAACATTTAATGTTAAATAGCCCCCAAAAACTAAAAGTAATTAAGAAATAACGGAAACGGAAGTCTAAAGGCAAAATGCCTTTAAATTAAGCAATTTTATTTGTATATGTATGTGCGTGTGTGTGTTTGTAAGTAAATATAAATACTAATACAAATATATATGGGCAATTATCAAAAATTTTTGATTTTAGCCCTTCAAAAAAAAATATTTTATTTTTATTTTTTTGTTGGCACATTAAAATCCTTTTGTATAAATATAAAGTGACTCGAATGCATGTAGAATCAGTTCGCGTTAAAGTTATGGCGGTTTAAAGTTGAACATATAAAAATTATTACAAACTAGAAGTTTATGTACAATTCTGGTCAAAATTACACATAATATCAAAACCTATTGAGTTATTCAAATAAAATTTATGAAATTTTCAATGTTTGATGGTATTAGTGCAGCAAATTTTAGGGTTTCCTAGTAAAATTTTAAAAAATTTCTTTTCAATAAAAATTTCGATTTTGTGGAAAATTTGGATCGAATCTAAGTTATTTCTCCATATATTGATTGAGAATATATTTTGTTAGAGTAAATATTTTTTGGTTCATAAAATGTTTATCTCTTAAAATTGTTTGATGCGCCTCCGAACTTTTATTAAGTATAACAAACACCTACTAATTATGCCAATTTGAGTTAATTTTATGCTGTCCACACGATGTGCCTTAGCGAAATAGGCCAATCAATTATATTTATCGCCACTCTTATATCTATATATCCAATATTTGTTTAAATTGCAATTTTCTTTATAAAAATACAAAAACAAAAAGTGCAATTTTTGCATAGTTTTCAAAAAGTCCATAAAATTCTTGTATTAAATTTATTTTTAATGCTCTTCCGATTTTGTTATGTAAAATAACAAAAAACTAAGTTCACGCAGTAATCCAAGCAATTCCATATGAAAATGTGAATATGCCTCGTGAAAAACTGACTTTTTGAAAAATTTTCGGTCTTGTTTTCCAAACTTTGAGACTATCTACTACGTTGACTATTTCGGGCACATCAACGGGATATAGCTCAAAATACGCACAATTACAACAAGTATCAATCCCTATCCCAAATTTTGTATTCGGTTGAGGGCGCACAGACTGCGCCCAAAAAACTGACAAATTTAAAAAACCCAAAAATTTTGTCATTAAAACTTGACTACCCTGTATTTAGTTGTTGAAAGTCTGCACAGAAACAAAGATGGTGCAGAATTTATGTACAAAGTCCGATTAGTTTACTTATGATAAAATGAGATCAAAAAGTATAAATGCGCGAACAAAAACTGTAGAAGAATGGGAAAAACTTAAGTAGTTTTTTTTTTTTTATCAGTTTTTCTATATTCTTGAACTTTGAACAACAATCATGGTTATAAAAAGAATTTTGCACTCTATTAAGGACTGCGCACGAAAAAATTCGTGCATGTTCTTGGGCTTATAAAATTAATAATTCTGTTAATTGGTTTGTATTTGCCATAATGCTCAATTGCCATGTACTAAGTTTCATGGTAATAGCATAAACACTTAATTCAAATTTTTCAAGAAATCTTGCATTGGTCATATTAAATAATTGCAGGAAAGGATATTGTGCCGCAAAATACAGTTTCTTGGGTCATAATATAATACAAAGAAGTCATGATCACTGAATGGTAACCTGGTAATTGAAAACAAATAGTGTCTTCAGGCTGTAGGACTCACGCAAAATAGAAAGGATTTTGAGAGAAAATCTCCTCATCTCTGGAAGAAAAGTGTCACAAAAAGTTAATTGCTTTGAATATTTATCAGAAAATTTGAAAGGAAGTCTAGTCTGAAGACGTATAAAGTAAGAAAAAAATCATATTAGAAACGCAAGAAAGAATTTGGAGGTAAAAAATAACATGAAAGTACTTCGAACGAATTTTTTCAGAAATTTTATTTCTGTATAGTAGACGATGAAACGTTCGTACAGGGTGTCTTTTTTCAACTTACTAGCCAGGAGGTCTATATCGCAGATGGTAGAGGGATTATGGCAGAAAAATTTCGTGTATCAAAGAAATCAAAATTCCCAAGAAAGTTTTTGAAATGGGAAGTCATATGCATACGCAGGAATGAACCACTTCATTCCCAAAAAATGGCTGCATAAGTGGACTTATTCGAGCAAAAAAGTGACCGAAACACAATAAAACCTTAAATTGGAAGAATTTTGGAAAAGATCAGATATTTCCTTAAAAATCAACAGGAACTAATTTATTATTTTATGCTTAGAACTTGAACATAACAGTCATTAATAAAAATGTCACTTTAAAAAAAATCGCCCGCTAGTTTAGTTTCTATAAGCAGATTTGCATGCACGGATTTTTTTCGTGCGCAGTCCTTAGTTTCAAGTCTTGTGAGTACAGATCTGTAACCAATTTATTTAAAATATCATTACCACAAAACTTATGAAGAATTTAAGTCAGTTTCATCCAGGTTAAAAATTTTTGATAATGGTCCATATGCAAATGATGTATTAAGTAGCTAAATATAGCCAACTAAATAGGGAAGGAGAGCGAGAAAATATTTTACAACACTTGCAGGATTATGGTAATAATGATTTAAATGTCTTTTATTTTTTTGGTGAAAGATAATAAAGAAGTTCTAAGCTTCATATTAAATTAAGGAGTGAGATCGAAAAATTCTTAACATACATAATATTCAATAACTTGAAAACGGTTGATCTTAGAGTTTTCATTATTTTTTTAATCATTTGATAATTTAGCACAGATCACAGAAATATATAATTTTTATGGTTCTAACCTCTAATTATAAAATTGTGGACCATTTTTGAAAACCCTTTCTTTGGAGATTTGATAGTTGCTTCAGTCACTTTTTTGGAACAGTGTGCACATCTTCTGTTAAAATCTTCGGTATTTTGGGACACCTTTTTTGTGCTCCTGAATTCACTTTTCACAAGAGCTCAATATATCTCCACTGGTCTAAGCTATGGACAATTTTGAAAATTGACCTCTCTTGGTACTAAAACTATGTTATTGATTTGGTACCACTCCAGGGCTTTCTTACCATAGTGACATGATACCAAATGGGTCCAAAAATATGTGGACACGTTCTGCTTTCTTAAGAAAAGAAGAAGTCTTTTTTGCAAATATTCCTTTATGCATATTTTGGTATTTATAGATCCGAATGTATCAAATGACTTTCCTGTTTTGCTGCAACTGCAAAAAGCTTGTCATACCATGAATTTTGTAAGAAATTTTTGCTGCTTTCGGGTCTTAAACTTATTTCCAACATTGCTTCGAGCATTAGCAATAAAAATTTTTGAGACACAAGCTGCGAAGATTTTGCCAGCACCTACGTTTCTTCGTCAATTATACAGCTTGAGAATTTTTGTATGAAATTTGGGTTTAAATTCCGAGTCCTATTTTTGGCTTGTATTTTTTTTTTTCAGAATTCCAGTTTGGAATTTTTTGAAGTTTATATATTATCAACTTTCCCATTAGCTTTAAATTTTCGCACCAAATAGTCGAAGCACTGAGAAAACTGAGCTAATTTTCTACCAGATGTGTTTGGAGTTCCTTTCAATATGCCTTCAATTTTCTTGCCTTCCCAATATCATGTGGTCCTTTTTTCTTACCGAACTAGGTTTCACATCAATAGTCAAATTCTCCTGATACTGTTTAATAACATTAGAAACGGTTTTACGGACGACATTTTATTCTGTGGCCAATTATTTTTAAGACCTATTTGGATTTTTTGAATTTTTTTAATAACTTGTAGGACGTAAATCTTTTTCGTCACTTATTTTGATGAAAATAAGGACAAATTAACATAGTTGTTATTAAAAATAATAACTGAAGTATTTTTCCATGATAACTAGATCAAAAAAAAATGTTTAATATTGATTCCGAAAAAAGTTATGAGGCAAAATGTGTGTTAAGATTTTTTCGATCTCACTCCTTTTTTATTTTATATTATTTATATTGATATTTAAATATTTATGAATGCTTTTAATCTATTAATAAAAGCACAGGCCTAATAAAAATTTGATTAAGAAGTGTATACTATAACTCTATCTTTTCAACAAATTAATATATTGAAAATTATATTTAAATTTATAAAAAGTGAACTTAAACTCTTTTTTAACCAATAATGAATAAGATATCGAAATTAGTCTATCCATAATCTGTCCAATGATTTTAATTTTTGAAATTTAATCATGAACGATAATAAACCTAATTGGTGGCCATAAAGTTAAAATAAAACTGCTGCTATATTGTCATAACGGAATGAAAGTTAACCAGTCAGCAAAATCATATACGTATAATAAACTCTCAACATAGGTGGTACAATATGTACAGATTAAAAAAAAAAAAGCTTTCAACGAGAGGGGGAAAACACCAAATAACAACTCCATTGAACATTTACATGACTATCTGTATCAGTCAATATAAATTACATGTGATGTGATGCCTCTATTTTTTTTGTTATTTAAATCCCTTATGCCAAGAAAATTCTTAGCAGGGAATCGATTGTCGATGCCTAGTTACAATTTAAAATTGTATTTCTTTTTTATCAGCAGAACATAAAAAGAGGAACAAAACGAAACATAAGAAAAATCATAGTAAAATTTGTTGCCAGCTTACAATTTTCCAACCAATAAAGCAATCACAATTTTACATTTTTTTTTTGTTTTTTCATTCTTGGTTCTGTGACAGAATTTAACCAAATTTCTATAGATTTCATGTTTGTAAAGATATGAGAAATGTGAGGCCAAAATATATACCGAAAAGGGGTAGCAAGCAAATACACATTGTATTCATTTAACAAAGTTCGCTTAACCATGAATGTGTATTTATGTCTGTATATATGTAAGTATTTGTGTATTTCTACATGTGTTTGTATTAAAGTTTTTTGTTTTTGTACTTTTTTACACAAAAAGTAGTAAGAAATATTTGCGTATAAAATTTAAAAATTTTAGTCTTTATACGAAATAGAATAGGCACCCAGTAGGAATATTAATGAAGCTGAGATTTTCTGGATGAAGTTTAAAGCAAATGAATTTAATTAGAGATTTTGTTTTAACTTTAGAATTTCTTACAATATAAAGTTTTTGTGTGTCCTACGAAATTAAGTTGTAAATAAATTTTGTAAAAAGAAATTTAGAAATTTGGTAAAACGTGCGCAGTCAAACATGTGAGTGAAACAAATGTTTAACATTAAAACTTTTTAGTAACAAAACTATAGCAAAAAGAGAAGTGGAGAGGAAATAGTGATATTTAAAATACTAGATAAACTTCAATCAAAATAAATGAAAAAATATATAATTTTCAGTGTTTTGCATTAGATCATAGATGCCCACTTCAAGCACATTTGTGTTGAGAGCTTCACACATATTCTTATTCTCTTTCATTTATTCTTCGTTGAGAGAGCGATGAGTACACAAATGCACTGAAAAAAATTGTACATTATGTATGAAAACAATTTTGAATATTTCCAGTTAAACATTGTTTTTATAAAATTGTATTAGATTTTCACATTAGATATAAATGACTGGACAAGGAAAAATATTTTAACAATACATGTTTATAATTAAGCCTTCCAAATAATATAAGGTTACATTATATTTTGTTATATTAAATATAAAAATAACATCATTTATTTCCTTATTTTTTAAATTTAGCAATGAAGTTTCAATAAATATTATTTGTGTTATTTTTCGATTGTTTAGTATTTATTTTTTAACGATTAAACTTGAGGACATATTTTATTTAATTCACCCATTTTTTCTTTTAGTGCATTTTTATTTTATTTTACTAACACAACTACATGTGTTGTGTTAGTGTGCGTGGGCATCTATGCATTAGATTCATCTCCTAGGTATAATTTTTAATAATATAATCGCGAAAATGGTCCTGAATATTGTAGTGCTGAAAATTTGCAAAACACATTATCATTTGACAAGTTTACTCTAAATGCAACAAGGTGTATAATTATTTTGCTGATTTAGTCTAAATAAACTTAAATAATTAAGTCAAAGAGTGCACAGTGCGGCAGAATCGAAAAGAATTTTTGGAAATAAATCTGTAAATTCTGATCGGCTGGTTAGATTTGCGTGAAATTCAGTATAGACGTAGCAGAGAAGTGTACAATGTTAAGTTTGGAAGGGGGACTCAACAGACCCCTCAGGGGCTTGGCAAATTTTTTTCCCGATTTCAATTATTTTTACATATTACGAGCAGTATACCCGCTACTTCGTTAGCGTATTTTTTTTTTTTAATAAAAACTACACTATTTTATAAATTCTAATTGTGTTAAGTTAAAATTTTATAACTATACATTTTTCAATAATAAGGACTGCGCACGAAAAAATCCGTGCATGGAAATCTGCCAGTGGGCGAATTTTTTTAAAGTGATATTTTTATTAATGACTGTTATGTTCAAGTTCTAAACATAAAAGAATAAATTAGTTCCTGTTGGTTTTTAAGAAAATATCTGATATTTTCCGGAATTATTATAATTAAAGGTTTTATTGTGTTTCGGCCACTTTTTTGCTCGAATAAGTCCACTTATTTTTAAACTCCGTTTCATTTTATGCTGAGCTTTTAATGTCCTTTAAATTATTTTTTTTACTAGAGTCGAATATCTTTCAATTGCACGGAGTTTCGGTTAATTTCATGTTTCTTTCGGTACAAACTCTTACAATTTCTTTGTTGCAACTCCATTGTTTTGTTGTTGTAATGAGAAGAAGCGGAAATATGCCAGAAAATAGCGGATACACTGAATTTTATTATGAAAGGAGAAGTCTTTTCCAAATGCACTCATTCACGTATATTTCTGTGTTAATGCAACCATTTTTTAAGAATGAAGTGCTTCATTCCTGCGTATGCATATAACCTCCCAAATCAAAAACTTTCTTGGGAATTGTGATTTCTTTGATACACGAAATTTTTCTGCCATAATCCCTCTACCATCTGCGACATAGAATTCCTGGCTAGGAAGTTGAAAAAAGTCACCATGTACGAACGTTTCATCGTCTACTATATAGAAGTAAAATTCGTCCGAAGTACTTTCATGTTATTTTTTACCTCCAAATTCTTGCTTGCGTTTCTAATATGATTTTTTTTATTACTTTATATGTCTTCAGGCTAGACTTCCTTTCAAATTTTCTAATAAAGATACAAAGCAATTAACTTTTTGTGACACTTTTCTTCCAGAGATGAGGTGATTTTCTCTCAAAATCCTTTCTATTTCGCCTGAGTCCTACACCCTGAAGATACTATTTGTCTTCCATTACCAGGTTACCATTCAGTGATCATGACTTCTTTGTATTATATTATGACCCAAGAAACTTTATTTTGCGGCACAACATCCTTTCCTGCAATTATTTTATATGACCAATGCAGGATTGTATGAAAAATTTGAATTATGTGTTTAGGTGTTTTTTGTTAAACTTCCATTTTAAGAAAAACCAATTTTGATATTATAAATTTAACCCGATCTTGCAGTACTCCTACATAGATCAGATGAAAACTTGGTAACGTTTTTAGTTAGAAAAAATTAAATTCTAAAATTGAAGAAACCCGTAAAATTCAACCATGATTCCTATCTCCCATGGGAACAATTGCCGAATGTTGAAAAAAAGTACCAGACACCTATCCGATTATTTTTTAAATGAATAACGATAACTGTTCAACTTTTTTTGTATCTCTATTAGCTTAGGAGATATAAGGTTACCGATTTTACCCGTTTTTACCCTTTTCACCCCCTAAACATTCGAATTTCCAGTGGATCTATTCGTTAGGAGACCCATCTACAGTCCAAAGCTACGCCTATACCAAAGTTCACGGAAATCAAGTTACAGATTTATTTCCAAAAATGTTTAGTTCTGCCTCACTGTGCAGTGGTTTCAAAATGTTTTTTTTTTTTTTTTTTTTTTTTTTTTTTTTTTTTTTTGGAAACAATTCTGTATTGGAGATATAAAACTGTCGTTTTAAGAGGCGTCCATCAGCAAATACCAGTGTGCAGCCGTAGTTGCCAGATAAATTTGGTGAAAAATCGTCAAATTTGGAGAAAAAAATCGTCAAATCAACTATTTGAAATCGTCAATATGAAAAATTACGTTTTTTATATGTTAATTAACATTTTGTATGCCTTTTCTGGTGAAAACTAAAATTTTAAATTAAAAAGAAATTAAAAAAATACATTAATTTTATATTGCTGGCATGTTATAAAAATCATAGTACCTATTAAGTCCGATATTTATACATACTGTCTTAAATATACATATTTTTCGGATCGTTTTTATTGTATTTTTATTAAAGTTTTAGAATATCTACGATATAATAATATCGAATATAATTTTATATTTAAAAAGATTTTTATTATGCCCACCATCAAAAAGATGGGGATGTGTTGATTTTGTCATTCCGTGTATAACATGTCGAGGGAATCATTTAAGATCCCATAAAGTATATATTTTCTGGGTCCTGCTTCGATTCTGTGTCGATCTAGCTATGTCCGTTCGTCTCTCCGTCTGTCTGTCTCGAACGGGACGAAATTCGGCTCAAATATTTATCTTGTATAAGGTTTGTTTGGTATTGAAAATGGGCAAAATCGGTTAAAAAAAGTTATGGGCTAAAAACTAGAAACACAGGGTTGTAGCTTCATTTTATACTTTTCTGCTGATATCTTAAACAAAAGTATGTACAACGAAATTTTGTACGGATAGTTCGGTGGTCGCTATAAACTTGGAAACCAAAAATGGGAGTGGTCCGCCCACTTTACCGCTCATCTCCCATATAACGAAAAATTTGAAGAAGTTGATGGTGGGTATATAGATTCGGCCGAGCCAAATATAACATTCGCGCTTTTTTAAATTGTTAATTTTTTTTTTGTACCAAATAATTTATTTTAAAAGAATAATATATAAAAAATTTTAAAAATTGTTTTGAATATTTTTTTAGAAAAAATTGTCAAATTAGGGGCAAAAATCGTCAAATCTGACAACAGTGTGTGCAGCAGAACAGTAAAGGTCGACCCAGCAGTATGGCGCTTTTGATGACACAGATTAAATTGGATTAAATTGGCCACAAAAATTTAACAATGCTATACTTTTTATTATAATATTTTCTGCAACCGCAGATCTATACCAATAAGCGGAATAAGCGAAAATGATATAAAAATTAATGAAAGCATTTCATATAATTTCTATTGGGTGCTTTTTAGATAAAAAGAAAACAACCCGCCGTTACACTATTTTATTATACCTAACACGCTCCATCCATTAATACAATCAAGCAACCAACTGCGAAAGTGTTGGTTTTTTATTATTTTTGGCCAAATTTTATATGTTGCGTGTTCAAAAATTGATGATTGTCAGCTAATCAATTTTATACAATTTTCCCTTATTATTGATGTCATTTAAATTGACGATAATCAGCAAGAGCTATAGAGCAGCACCAAGTAGACATAAACGCATACACACATACATACGAAAACGGGGGAGGTAAATTTGTATCATCTCTCCTTTCTAAGTTGTTGCCACTTTTTTTTTTTTTCTTTATGACATCAATATCAACTGATGGTTTTTATTATTATTTTTTTTTTTGTTGTCGTTTTTATATTTTTTTTTTTATTACAAAATATTTCATACGCAATGCTAAACGACATTTTTACGCTTTTCAACGTTATCTCTTGCAAAAAATAAGGAAATTGAATTTTTTCTTAAAGTTTTTATCCTTGCTCTCTAGCTGTAGAGAGGGAGAAAAAAGAAGAAACAGCTTTTTTAAGGATTTTCGGGGATGATAAAGAAAAATACTTAAGATTTTTTTAACAAAAAACCTTGTTAATTTACCAAAATACGCGAATATTTTATGGATGTGAGAGGGAGTGAGTGTGTATGGGTGGGTGTGAGTAAAGCTACCCAGTAGTTTTGCAGGGCGGCATTGTATCCCTTTTGTGGAGATTATTTTTTACTAAGTTTGGTGACTTGGCTGTATTAAATTTTATTTCTTTTAAATCATTTTGTTCTTAAGTATTATTTTGTGAGACAAGCGAGTGTCTCAATTGTCTCTAAGTAATCGAGAGTACAGCTCTAGCACTATAATCTTTCTTTGTGTTATTTGTTGAGACTGAAGTAGATGAAAATCAGTAAAACTGTTGGGTAGGTACTTCAGAATAAAGACTTATATTTGTAATTTACTTATGAAGAAGGAGGAGTTTACTGAGGAAGTGAAATATTTTATGTCATTATTGCACACAATGTTTAATGAGCAGCAGTATGAAGCTGTCTTTTGTGCAAAAAAGTAATGTTATTAATAAAATTTTAAACACTTTTAAGAAAATTTAATGTGCGACTGAATGTATACAAAATAGATACTGTCATACATATGGATTAAGGAGACGCTTTTACTCTCCTTAATCCATATGTATGACAGTTTCTATTTTGTATAAACTATGTCTAACTTTGTTGTAGAAGAGAACAGTGAAGCAAATTGCAAAAATTTTGGTAGTAAACTATAAACTATTGGTCGGATCGAATTGAAATGTATGGGAAAGTTGTAGACCAGAACTTTATCTTTCAGTGAAATCATCTTGTAGTTATCCTGTAATAACATGAGATAAGCTACAGGGTGTCATAGTTGATCACATGGAGTATGTGAGTTTTCTATATCTCTCCAAGTCCTTAACAGAAATATAAAAATCTTTGAAATCATATTTGATTTTTAGAGGTTACTTTTTTTTGAAACCTTTTCATACTTGAGGTGATTAAATTTGATACCCTTTAGTTTATCTCTTGTTAATACGGGGTGACTACAAGATGGTTTCTGTTGAAGACTATGTCCTCCTCTACAACTTTCCCATATATTTCAAATCGATCCGACCAATACTTTAAGAGATACAGATTCAGAAGCTAAGGTCCTTCTCTACAACTTTTCAATACATTAAATTTCCATCTGACCAGTAGTTTGGGAGATACAGATTTATGGCCAAAATTTTTTATAAGACCAGTGAAAAATTCAAGGAGGAATGGTATATTAATTAAAAGAAAAAGATTATAAGTTTTATTTCGACCTTTGAACATTACATTGCCTTATAGCTAATTTTGTTTATTCAATTATTTCTTAACAAAATCTTAAATTTAACTTAAGTTCATTTTATTTCCTTTTAACACTCCAAAAACTTTCGACTAAAATACACTGTAATTACAACGATGACTTCAAGGCAAGAAAATTCTCTAGTTCAATTAACATCTAACACCACAATCTAAAATTAAAAAATAGAAATAAATGACACTCAACTAAAAAAATTAAAAAAAAAAAAAAAAAATCACCATTTTACACCAAGTTAGCTAGCGGTATGTACACATAGGGTGAGTTTAAGTGCAAGTAAGCAGAGCCCCTTCAGTTAAAATCGTAGAATACAAATATTTGCTGTAAACAAAACCTCTGCAATTTTTGTTTGAAATACGCAACCAACAAGAAAATTCATATTTCCCTACAACAAAAAAACATGAAATGACTTTACAACAAACAAATTCTATATAAAAAGAAAAACCATTATGAAAAAACATTAAGAGAAGAAAGAGAAAATGAGGGAAAAGAATGCTTTTAACTAATTTACCTAATTAAAATGTAAAACGGCAACCTAATTATATTGAAACGACAAAATTATATACATATACATTTATACACACACACACACACACACATATTTTCTGCAACTCTTACAAATGTACTTTGTTTGTATATGTAGAACATACAAAATACTCATTTATATATAATAAGGAACTAAACATATACAAAGCCAAAAATATATATATACAAATACCTCCACCATACCAATTATGAAATCAACGCGAAAAAGAAGAAAATATGTATAAAAACTTTAAAAATTTTTTAAATATAGACAAGAGTTAAAATAAAACGAAAACCATTAAATACCCTACAAATTTGCTGTACTTTTACCGATTTCTAAAATATCTCGATATATATAAAATGTCTTGTTTACACTACTTATAATACTGTCTCTATGAAGAGACAAAAGTTTTCAAATTATTGGCTTACATTAATGGTTACAACTGGTTACATTAATAGTTCAGGACATTTACTATAACTTCTATATATTCAATACATCAGTTTTATCATACCATTAAACGACGATATTATCAGAAAATCACTGATAAGACTGTAATGAATGACAAACTGAGGTGATGTTTCATGAAAAAGTTACCGTACCTGAAGCTCGCTTGATTTTTTCTAGAGTGGTTCCGCAATCTAATCGGCAGTTTGATAAATTACGAAAAGCGAAAGAAAAGGGGGGATCACTTGAAGAGTAACAGTTTTTGTCCATAACATTTATAATTGACACTAAAGGACGCTTTTGTCCCTTTTGTCTACTTCAAATTAAGAACCCATAGAAAAGAGAGAGACAACAAAAGAGAAGAGACAACAAAATCTTGATTCCAAACTCTAACAAAATTACAATTTAGAAGCGGAGCTATTATTATACATAAAAAAATTTTCATCGCTTGACAAATTTTTCGATTTTATTTGTTATAGTTCTTGTTAACCACAGCCGATCCTACTGGATCGTTATGGGAGCTAGATATGCTGAGAGGGTTGGGGATGTCTATATAACTTTTCCTTGGAGATTCCTATATAACTTTTCCTTCAAATTACTAGATTACTGCAGTGCTACTCAAGCAGAGATCTCGGCTATAAAAAGGGCGGTAAACCGGCTAATGTACTACAGGGTATTAGGAATGGATATCCAAATGGATAGACAATACGCAATTAAATCCCTATCTGGTGTCTATTCGACATCTGAGTTGCTACATTAATGCCGGGCATCTTTAAATGACGAGATGACGAAACCTAGAGCTGATCTGGTTATGGGACATTCAAACACCCCGGGAAATCTTGTTGCGGATGAACTAGCTACTAGGGTGATCGACGCGGTTTTCCAACCGGTTTTTTCAGTCAATGTGCTGTCGGTTTTTTCAAAATGTTCATTTTTCGAATGTCGAATAGACCGGTTTTTTTAAACACAAAAAACCGGTTTCAAAAATAGCACTTTATTTCAGAAAACATGTACTAAATAGTGATAGTGATATTTGAAAATTTAGGAATAATTTTTTAAATATTCATAAAGACTGATTTCTTATGTTTTTAAAATATAGTTTAAGTCTAAATTGGAATTTATTCTGTAATATTAAACAAATAAATAATTAATAATTATCCTGTATGACCCAATTTAATTTTTTTGATCCAATATTTCCTTTATTCTTTAAAGGTGTTGTGTTAAAAAAGTTTCACCTGCAGAATCGTTTCAATTGAGACTTAATTAATATACTATCTCCATATTAAGCCATGGTTTCTGTTTATGCTAACTAAATTTTTTTTCTACAATTTTGAAACATAATTATCTTCTAGTCATCTAGAAATATAATTTGCTTAGCATTTTTTCTCTTTCCAGAGCTTTCTGAAGCAACCAAACGAAGTAGAAAATTAAAATTTGTCTTAATTATATAAAACTTTTTGTCCAACAAATCCTAATGGAGCCATATTTTGAAATTTTTATCAGGGAGCGGATATAAGAGGATTTATGTGTCTTTTTCTAAGAATTTTTTTTCTCTTTCCAGAGCTTTCTAAAGCTCTCAGAAGACATAGAAAATTAAAATTCAGCTTAATTATAACCCTATTCGTCCCACAAATCCTAACGGAGCCAGATTTTGAAATATCTATCAGGGAGCGAAAATACGTGGATCTATATATATGGATTTAAATATATCTTTCCTAAGCAATGTTTCCTTTCCAGAGCTTTCTGAAGCTCCCAGACGACGTAAGAAGAAAAATCGGCATACTTATAAAACTATTCGTTCAACAAATTCTAACAGTACCAGATGTTTCTATCAGGGACCAAAAAGTCTGTTTTGGTATTAAGAACTTTTGAGTTCCTATACTTATTGTTTGCTCTCCAAATCCTATAAAAAACTGATCCTGTATTTCGGCCAGGGAGCGCATTTACGACGATTTTTTTATTTTGAAAGGTTTACGAATTTAAAACTTTAATCAATATAATTCCAATAAATTTGAACGGTTTCAAATAATTGACTTCGATTAGGTAGAGGAAGGTGTCTAAATGTTGTTCATATTTTTTTCTTTTAATTTTTAATTTTCGGATTTGTTTGTTAGGCTTTTACGCTTGTATTTAATAAATTTTAACTTAATTATAAGAATTTATTTTTTTTAAAGAAATGTAGTCTTTTGATATAAATATTAACTTCTGCAAAAAACCGGTTAACCGGTTTTTTATGAATTTCAAAAAGTGCAACCGTTTTTTTTTTAAATACCAACTATTCGAACTATTCGAAAACCGGTTTCTCAAAAAAGTCGAATAATCGATCACCCTACTAGCTACTCCTTCGTACAGAAGAAATGAACCAAATGGTTGCTTTACCGCTGATACCTTGCAAATTTAGGATTCTGCTATATTTATCGAGGATATCTTGGCAAAGATGGATAAATGATGTGGATTCATTTATCCATCTCTATCACGAGACAACTATGATGAATCGCGAACGAACTTGGGAATGCCAAGACGCCAGATACGAATTCATGTAACCTTTGTTATTGGGCTCAGGATCGCCGGTCTCCCGTTTAACGTGTCACTGTCCCGTTCTTGCGAATATTAGGACTATAGTACGGCAGTCCGTACTATCACGTATTATTTGATCTATTTGAGATTGATATAAGAATGATCCATTACTTTATACATGCGTCAGACTGGTTCGATTGAACCTTGATACAGACACGTAAATCAAATTCATGTGACTCCTCAACGAGCAAATTTTTTTTAAATTATATTTTTATTAATGACTTTTATGTTCAAGTTCTAAACGTAAAAGACTAAATGTTTCCTGTTGGCTTTTAAGAAAATATCTGATCATTTCCAGAATTCTTCCAATTAAAGGTTTTATTGTGTTTCGGTTACTGTTTTGCTCGAATAAGTCCACTTATTCTTAAACTGTGTTTCTTTTTAAGCTGAGCTTATAATGTGCTTTAAATTATATTTTACTAGAGCCCACTATCTTTCAGTTGCTCGGTGTTCAGGACAATTTGATGGATAAGTTTCTTTCGGTACAAACACTAACAATTTCTTTACTACCACTCCATTGTTTTGTTGTTGTAATGAGAAGAAATGAGAACAAGCCAAAAAAAAAGGTATTTTCTTAGGAAAGTAAGAAGTCTTTTCCAAGGGAACTCATTCACGTATATTTCTGTGTTAATGGAACCATTTTTTATGAATAAAGTAAGCACTTCCCGCATATGCGTTTGGCTTCGCAAATCAAAAACTTTCTCTGGAATTTTAATTTCTTTGATACACGATATTTTTCCGCCATATTCCTTCTAGCATTTACAATATAGAATTCCTGGCTAGGAAGTTGAAAAAAGTCAGCCTGTACGAACGTTTCATAGTCTATTGTGCACTAATCATAATTGTAAAAAAATTCGTCTGAAGTCTGATAAAGATTCAAAGCAAATGTCTTTTTGTAACACTTTTCTTCTTCAGATAAGGGGATTTTCTTTCAAAATTCTTTTTATTTTCTCTGAGTCCTACAGCCTGAAGATACTATTTTTCTTCCACTACAAGGTTTTCATTCAGTGACCATAACTTCTTTGTATAATATTATGACCCAAGAAACTGTATTTTTTGACACAACTGCCTACCTAGAAAATTGTTTTATATGACCGATGTAAGATTCTTGAAAAATTTGAATAATGTGTTTAGGTGGTTTTTGTTCAATTTCCATTTTAAGAAAAACTGGTTTCGCTATAACCATGAAACTTAGCACATTTCTAGTGAGCATCATGGCAAACCAGTTAACAGAATTATTAGTTTTTCACCACATCAAAAGTTATAACCCCAAGAGCATGCACGGATTTTTTCGTGCGCAGTCTTTATTTCAAATGAAAAAGTCAACTATCGCTGACAATTTCGTTAGTATATCTTAACAAACCAAGATTTTATTAGAGATAAAATATTTAAAACTTTTCCAAAACCCATTTTTTTCGTTTTATAGCGCTGCATTTCAAAAATGAGAAATCACCTTTTGAGAACTACGGAATTCAACTTGTGTGATATTTAATTTCCTTGATTTTGAATGAATCCAGGAGCTTTAAACATATGGAAATTATTACTAAATCTACTGTCAATGATACTGCACGAGTATAGATTGAGCACAGCCACCACTTCTTCAATCCACATCGAAATTGGTACGAAACTCTCCAATTTAAAGTTTCGAAACATGTGCTGCCTATCTAGTAAAATACGATTGGAACTAAATAAATCTTGATAATCCTTTGACAGGTACCAGGACTACCTAACAAAAGCTCTGTTAGATCTGTTGATAACTATTCTAGATAAACAAAATGCTTGGAAAATAAGTAGAGTTATTTCAATACTGAGACTAAAGTAAAACGAATCTCTCCTATCTATTGAAGTTATTTCTCCAAACACGTAGCTTCTTTACAAAGAATGTGATATCGTATGCGAACAACACTTTCATCATATCGTAACATTGAAGATATATGTATAAAGTCTAATTATCCCTTACATAGAAATTCATAATTTTAATGGGAAATTTTTAATAGAACCGCATATTAATTGATTAAAATAAGACGTTCATAGAATATTAGACGAAATAACTTGAAAAATGCACAAAGAAACATGATTGATTAAAGTAGTCAGAAACAGTATCAGCAAAAATTATCAGCTGTTCACTGTCAGAATAACATGTTGCTGCCGTTATAATTACATTTAAGCGTAGGCAGCGACAACTTACAACAACTATCCATTTGAGTCTACCATTTCGTGGCTCACTCTCTTTTTCTCGCTCTAAATCTGAAAGCAGCGCAGTGAATTTAGAAACAGGGCTAAATGAAACAGCACTGCAAACTGCTGCTGATCAAATGTAATCAACACCATAACAATCTGTTCATTTTAAATTATCAGCTGATTGTGTCAGCACACACTGCTTCTGCCTACGCACTAATGTAATTTGGACTTAAATATAAAACTATCGGTTTGTGACGATATGTATTTGAAAGACTAATTTGAGCGCTGGTAGGACGAATATGACATTTCTGAAAACCTCGTAAGAACACTACATCTATTGCAACTTTATTTACAATTTCAATGCAGGTTGATTATAGCAGACAGCTGTAAGAGCAAAGTCATTTTCGCACAATTGAGTTGAAGTAGTCTTTCTAACTTATAACCAGAATATGATTAGGATTCTTAAGATACCACCATATATTCATCTATTTAAAAAGTTTTAATGATCTTTCTTCTTCTTGAGCTTCAAACAGAACACCTTAAATTAAATTATGATTTTGTTGTTTCAACAGCAATAAAATCGTTTTAACAGTTTGTATCTTAACTTTAATTTTGCCGAGAAAGAGCATAGGGTATTAAAAAAAATTACTACTTCATATAAATAAAATTATGACTGGCCATAAACAAACTTTTCCACAACCCAATGTATGTCTTTATAAAAAGTGTGTAAAACAAGCTGGTGTCAGTAATTTAACCTTAAAAAAACATAAGGACATAACAATTTATCTGATTATTATCGTTTAACAAACACACTGCGAATTCTTTTAGAACTTCTTCAATGTTGTAGGGCATTTTATGGAGTGAGTTCTATTTTTTTTTGTATCCGTGCATTTGACTGTGCGTCTGTTAAACAAGTTGTAAAATGTTAAATATCATGTCATTACAACAGCATCACATGGCGTTACACAATTTGTACAATGTTTTCCAGTTAAATTGTTGGCTTCTTTTTTTTAGTCGATAACAGAAGAGGTGACAACCCTTTCCTGCTTATTTTTTTTTCTGTTTTTTGTTGGTGATTAATCGAGTAAAGTTTTGAACAGTTGCAAAACCACAACACAGACATTGTGGCTGGCGATAGATGAGACTGAGTGGTGCGTTTATTAGAAATTGTGAATACAATCAAATTTAAAGGGTTAATGAAATGTAATAGTAGTGTCGCATATAAATCTTTAGGACTTCTCTTTTAAACATTTTTAAAATTAGAATAACAGATATTTTCACATCAATAACTTAAATAATGTTTAATTGTGGTAATTTTTATCACTGTTTCTCCAATTAAACTAATCAAACACCTTTAAATGTTTATGGAGGTCAGCCACCCATAAATATCTTTGATTTGTAACAAAACTAAAACCACAAACCCAGTTAAATAAATATGTATGTCCACATCGCTTGGCCCTCCCAAAAAGTAGCCACAAAATAATTATTGCAACAAATCCTTTGAGGCCGTTATATAAATTGTACAAACACTAATATATGAACATGATTAACAAACACACTTATACAAATACATATTAAAATTTAACTTGTTCTTTTTATATATTCAAGAGAAACCACAATAGAGATACTCATTATTAAAGTTAAATAAACAAATCCTTATTCAATCATTCCTAAAATCAAGTTGCTGTTTAGAAGTTTCGTTTAGTGATTTCTCATAAGATAGAAAAATTACTATTATTATTCTACAGTTAAAAAAAGAGTCTAATTTGACTGAATATAAATTTTAAACATTTCCCATTGGGGAAAAAGGCGTCGAAAATGGCTCTTAATTTAATTAATAATCACGTTTTAGTAAGTAAAAAAATGCACTTTTAAAATTATAAGATTTTTTTTTTTTGGCGGAATAGCAATGTCGGTCCGTCTATACATTGGTGTAAAATACAGTGGACGTCCAGTAGTACGAACGCTCTTTATTACGAATTTCCAATAATACGAATGGCAAAATTTTTGCATTGACTACTCTATAGTACGAATAGATAGGCATTTTTTCTATTCGATAGTGCGAATGGTGGTTTGTTATAAGATTTTTTTGTTTTATTTACGTATGAATGAAGTTTTTATTATGTTTTTACTTCATTGTTTCGCGGTCATCCACGTTTAGCGAAGTTATTGTGAAGTTTTTTTATTTTTAAAAGTGTTTTGTGTTTTTAACTGTCAAAATGTTGCAAGTAAAACGATGTAAAAAAAGACAATTTCTTTGCAAGATAAATTAAAAATTATAGCAGACCACGAAAATAAAACATCGTTGTTTGAAATTTCAAATAAATATGGATTATCCAAATCCACAATATGTACAATCATTAAACAAAAAACGCAACTGCTGGATAATTCCATGAGTTCGTTACAAAATCGGTATAGACTTACAAGTGGTGAATTAAAAAAAAAATGGAGGATGCACTTTACGAGTGGTTTTTAGCACAAAGAAAATTCCATATCACAGTCGGTGGAGAACAATTAAAATGCAAAGCTGTGGAGCTGCACAAAAAATTCTACAATGGTCAGTTTTGTGCCAGTAATGGTTGGCTAACAAAATTTAAAAAGCGTTATGGAATACGATTGTTAAAAGAGTCTGGTGAGAAATTATCTTCTTCTAAAGAACTTGTTGCCCCATTCGTTAATAAGTTAGCGTCTACCATTATGGAGCATGGGCTATCAAACGAGGCAATTTTAAATGCGGATAAATCCGGTCTCTACTGGAAAATGTTGCCAAACAAAACATATGTTCACAGTGGAGAAAAATCTGCTCCAGGTAGAAAATTGTCAAAGAATAGATTAACATTTTTAATGTGTGCTAATGCTGCAGGAACTAAAAAAATTAAACTTTTTGTAATAGGAAAAGCTGAAAAACCGAGATCTTTTCGGAACAAAAATGTTCCTGTTGAGTACGGAAACTCTAAATCTGCTTGGATAAATGCAGCTCTGTTCAAAAAATGGTTTTTTGATAAATTTATTCCAGAAGTAAGTTTTAGTAAATTGTTTTAATGTTATTAATGATTTAAAAAAATTCAAAATATATTTACAGGTAGAGACATTTTTAAAAGAAAAAAACTGCCAATTAAGGCAGTTTTTTCTAATATTAGACAACGCTCCAAGTCATCCACCGGCAGATGAACTGGTTCGTGATACTAAAGATGGACAGATTTGGGTAATGTATATGCCCCCCAATGTAACTCCACTAATACAGCCATGGACCAGAATGCAATTAGGCTCTTAAAACTGCATTACCGTAACAGTTTACTGTCAAAAATTTTATCTTCCAACGAAAATTTAGAAACGTCCCTCAAACAAACCACTTTATTTGAAGCCGTTTCATTGGTTGCCTTAGCCTGGGAAAAAGTATCCAGTGATTCCATAAAGAAATGTTGGAAGAAAATTTTGGGCGATGACAATTTTGAGGACGAGGATGATATTCCACTATCAGTAGTGCGTGACAATGAGGAGATAAGAGCAATTTCCAAAATGCACAATTTACTACATGCAAATTTTTCAAATTCACAATTTGATTTTCTTGATTTATTTGAATGGAATCTTGATGATCCAAGTGAAGAAATTGAATTGGATGATGATGTCGATGAGGATAATATTTTATTAGTTCCTGACAAAAGTAAAACATGCGGATGCAATAAACTGCTTTGACACATGTATTAAATGGGCTGCTGAGAACAACATTGAAATCTCGAAAATACTATTATTGAGAAGTCTTCATGAAAAGGCTGTAGAAATCAGTTTAAAAAGTAATAAACGTCAATGTTTAATGACGGATTTTTTAAATAAGTAAATTGTTTTTTTTTTTTTTTTGTAATATGTATATGTACATACATTAGTATGTTCTTTCATACCTGTTTAAGTACAAAAAATGAATTCAAAATGATACAAATTATTTATATCTTGTTTCGTTATGTAGTTTTATATATATATATATATATATATATATATATATATATATATATATATATATATATATATATATATATATATATATAATATTTACATTTGGTTTTTATATTAATTATTATGCGAGAATTTCGATGTCAGTTCTTCCGCCCGTCTGTTTTTTAATTTTAGCAAATTCTCCAATTCAAGATTTTTTATTTTTGGACTCAATAAAGATATCGACACAAATTCCCTTTATTTTTAATCCTTAGCTGATTAAAAAAATATATATAATAAAATTGGTTGAATATATTGGGCTATAAGGAGTGAGATCGAACAAATCTTAACACACGTTTTGCCTCTTAACTTTTTTCGGAATCAATATTAAATTTTTTTGATCAGTTATCTTTGAAAAGTATGTCAGTTATTATTTTTGATGACAACCATCTTGATTTGTTGTGTGACCATGACTTGACCATTGATAGGAAACCTGGTTCGGAAAAAATAAGGTCCACATGCTTGAGAAAATGTTGAATATAAGTTTAGGACCCAAAACCAGACAAAATTTCTTAAAAAGTTCTTGGTATGGCAAGCTTTATGCAGTTGCTGCAAAAGAAGGATGTCATTTGTTACAGTGGGCTCTATAAATAAGGTATCTTTCTTTCATAAGAGAGCACAATGTGTCCACATATTTTTGGCCGGATTTGGCGTCATGTCACTACGTACCAAAACAATAACATAGTTTTGAAAGTGGTCAATCCTCCAAATTGTCTGGAGCTAAGACCAGTGGAGAGATATTGGGCTCTTGTGAAAAGAGAATTGAAAAGCACAAAAAAGGTGTCCCAAAATATCAAAAATTTGAAAAGGAGATGGGCAACCTGTTAAGGAACGAAAATATGCTAGTGGTTATAAACAAAATAGGGTACTAAACTTGTCATTAGTTCCTTATTTTGAGTCTCCATTGCTCCTCTCCTGAAATTCATGTAGGATCTTTCTTCCAAATTTAAAATTCTACTCTTCTCTGCTACGCCTATTTATGTTAAATTTTATGTAAATTCAATTAGAAGTTATAAACATCTTATAATATTTTAAGCTGCATTCCATGAAAGTTAGAAATGAGTGTATTTTAGGAAAATTTTCAAAAAAATAATAAAAATATTTGCACAAAATATAATTTACAAATACTTGAAGAAAAGTACACTTAAAAACCTGAAGTTGATGGTTCCAATTTAAATTTATACTTTAAAACACTTTTTATTTTAAAAAAGTACACCAAAAGTTGATACAAATTTTATTTTTTTATCTCTTTTTTCAAAATTAAAAAACGTTTAACTTTGACAACTCCGTTCATGACAACAGCACAATCTAGCTTGATATATTAATTTTGACTATTTTTATTCGGTACCCGACTTTATTACAAAAATTTATATTTCAAAATTCAATTAATCACCACTTTTGACACATTTTACCCCAAAGTGCATTATTTTAAAACAATATAAAATTTCCTTTCTAAATATTGAAACTAAATCCATATTTGTCCTATAACCACTACTAAATAATGTATCACCAAAAATATTTTTAAAATATAACTTTACGTCCATGACAAAATAACATTTTAAAACTCAATTAAGTATTAATAAAATAAAATGAAAAATAAAACTAAAAAAATACATTTTATTATGTTTATATTGTTTGTCTCGTACTCACTTTATTCTATTGTAAACAAGTAATTCTGCAATATCACGTCCCAATCCTGAATACGTTGTCTCTACAAACACCAACACTTTTGGATCGATGCGTAAACGTGCCTCAGTCCGATGATCAGGTGCTGGCGATGCATTTCTTGTATGTTTCCCACTGCCCATACGACAATTGATTATTGGTGTGGGTCTGGTATCACGTTGTATTAAACTGCAAAATATGGAAAATAAACAAATGTTTTTTATTAACACTCTCTCTAAATATAGTAACAACAACAAGAACAGGAAAAAAAAAGAGTAATAAAATTGTTATAAAATAGCAATAATAATAAATTGTTTTATTGTTGTAGTTTTTACAGCAATAAAAATTATGTTTTGTAAACGTTTTTTAAATGTTTTGTAAACAAAAGACAAATATTTTTATTTTTATATTAGAAAATGTTTATTTGATTTATTTTTTTAAACTATTAAATATATTTCTCCTTTTTTTATTATTCATTAATATTATTTTCAAAACAAATTGGAATTTAATAAAAAAAAGAAAATAATAAAAGTAAATTTTATTTTACTATTAAAGAGAAAATGTAAAAATATTTACACTGGAATTCATTTTCTAATTGCTATATTTTTTTAATTGCAATAATAACAAATTATGATATAAAAAACACATAATTGGGGGATTCACAAAGTGTACTATCTATCATGTCGTATTGTCATATGTTCTAAAATATTTCAATGTATAAAAAATATTGTTATTGCTTTTCCTTTATAAAATTGTATCATGACAATACGACATTATAGCACACTTTGTGAATTCCCCAAATATTTTATTACATAAAAAGTAAACAAAATAGTATTTTGAAAGCAATTAGTTTTATTCAAGTTGTATTTAGAAGATCTCTTCCTCAGAAAAATCAGCGCTTAAAAAAAAACGTTTTCAATATATTTTATTTGCATGCACCCGAAAAGCAATAAAGCAGACGATACATTGACCGACATGCCACAATACCCCACTTTCCACTACTTGTTGAAAATGATTATAATAGAACAACTCAAATAATTCAATGTTCCCTTAATAAGTAAACACGATTTTTAATGGCAACAGTGACCACAGTTAGTGCCAAACGAGTTGTTATTAGATAATACATATTTCTAATAACACTGGTCGGCAAAAAAAGTCTCCCTTGTAGACGAATAGTTGGATAGATTTTGGTGTGCTAAACACGAATCTACTTTAAGTATTTTTCCAACAGTTTTGCCCCTAATAAGGCCATTACACGAATAAAATAAGGCATCTTCAAAATTGATGCACAAATATTGATTTTATTTACAGATAACTGAAAATTAAATAGTGAAATGTATACCTATAATTAACTGGTGGTTCTAGAGTTATGAGAGCTCCAGTTAATTATAGGTATACATTTCACTATTTAATTTTCACTTATCAGTGAATAAAATCAATATTTGTGCATAAATTTTGAAGATGCCTTATTTTACTCGTGGAATTACCAGTTTTGAGCTAAAGATGATAAACTGAAACACTTGTGATGTTTTCATTTTTCAAAAGAAATTTTAGTATATCTTTTTCTATGCGTTACAAAAATCAGCACAAACGCATAATACCCTAACCACCTATGGTGATGTAGGGTATAAATACATGTTGACCAAACAAAATAATTTGTAAGAGGGCAGGTGAGGTGAAAAATGAAGTTTTTGGAGTAATAAAAAATGCATATAGTTAATGATCATCGATGGGAGCCCAGATTACCTAATTATTAAACTGCTCAATATCTTTTATCACAAAAGTTTTAAAAAGTTAATCTGAAAACCTACAAAGTATAAAATGTTTCTAATAGGAAAGGTAGAAAGTATATAAAGGCAAAGGAGAGGACGAAAGTTATTGAGATTAATTTTTTTCAAAAATATGAATGCGTCTAAAGGACAATATAAAGTACGTGCTGTCGAACTTTTTATAACATTATGGTCAGGAAATCAGTATCACAGATGTTCTGGGAAATGTAGCTGATAAATATCATTTAAAAAAAAAAAATAAAATAGAGTATAAAAAGAAATGAGCCTATTCCGGCAAAAAAGTAGCCAAAATCACAATAAAGGTTAAATTTAGGGTATATTGAAGAAAATATTAATTATTTGAGTAAAAACTAAAAAATATTTTTTCTTTTAAATTTAAAACTTGAATATAACATTCTTTTAACAAGTCAAAATTTCAAAAGGATTAACCCATTAGTTTAATTTTTATAAGCTGAATTGTATGCACTAAATTTTTTTGTGCGCAGTCCTTATTTGTCTATAAGCAGACCAGTGCTATTTCCGTTTAAAAATTTTTGAATTTTTGATTTTTTGCCTCGACTTTCTTTCCTTTTTCGGGAATAAGTCCTGAGATATATGAGGTAAACATTTTTTAAAAATATTCTGTATTCTGGTGATTTTGTATATATATCAAAAATTTCATTTTTATCGATAAAAAAAAAAATATCACGCGAGTTTTTTTTTTTATTTATTGACGATATTTACTCAAGAAATATATTCAGATAAATTAAACACTAAATTATTTCCCGCCCGGATTAAAACGAACGCAGGAGATACAGATTTATTACCAACAAATTTGCGCTTGATCCCACTGTGCAGTGTGTGCTTCCTTAAATGGGTATTTTTACTCAATTCTGAATAGAATCAAGATTTGTTCATCAATTTTGATGATATATACGATAAAGGTTTAATAACTGCACAGTTTTTCCGGATAAGAAATTTTGAGGAAAAAAAAAAAAAAAAAAAAATCTTTCATTTTGCATGAAAAATAATTTTTTCTGACACTAATTTCTGAATGGGCAAATAAAAAAAGTTATGTTATATATAATTAGTTTGTTCTTGAGTTAATGTACAATATACTCATGTGAAAAACTGAAGGATTTGTATTTTTGAAGGGGGATGAACCAATTTATTTTTTCCGAACAATGTAATTAAATCCTTCAATTCGATCAAATTATGGCGACTTTTTAGCCATGTCTATGGTGATAGATTTGGAATTCGAGGAGGTCAATCCAAAATGTTAATTATTTTATCAGATATTAATGTATTATGAATTGTTTTGCTCCTCAACAATATCCTTTTGGAACTATTATATATTTTAATAGATTAAGGTTAATTTGGGAATTTTTTTAATGTACATATAGTTTTTTTTTTTTTTTTTTCAATCAGTAAAAGAACAAAATTATGTGAAATAAAATTTAAGTCTAAATCTTTTCGGAGTCGAGGAAAAATATAAAAAAATAAATCGGATAAAAAACAAAAAATTTTGAATTACCAAAAGATAAAAAGGTCTAATTTAACAGTTGCTCGAAATTTAGGTGTTGCCGGTTAACCAAAAATTACAAAAGTTGACATGTTAATATTTTTACATATGGGCTGGTAGATCGCCCCATCTACCAGAAACTGCCGGTGGAGCAAGCAAAATCAAAACTTTTGTAAAATCCATACATTTTATGGGTAATCTAATACCCATCCATTTTAATTTTAATCAAGCGCGAATATTCGGCGCGGCCGAATCTATATACCCACCATCAACTTTTACGTTATATGGGAGGGGGCAGTAAAGTGGGCGGACCACGCCTATTTTTTTTCCGAGTTTACATTGGTCCTTGAACTATTTGAACACAATTTCGTTGATTTTCACCTTATATAGGAGGTGGGCGGACCACGCCCATTTTTGGTTTCCGAGTTTATGTCGATCCACCAAGTATACGTACAAAATTTCGTTGTAGTACATGCTTTTGTTGAAGAAATATCAGCAGAAAAGTATAAAACGGACACCCTGTGTTTCTAGTTTTTAGCCCATAACTTTTTTGTTTATTAACCGATTTTGCCCATTTTTAATCCCAAACAAACCTTATATAAGACAAATATTTGTGCCAAATTTCGTCCCCCTATCCTGCTTTCAACAGACGGACAGACAGACGGACAGACGGACGGACATAGGTAGATCGACTCAGAATCAAACCAGGAATCAGAAAATATACACTTGGTGGGGTCTTAGATGATTTCTTCGACATGTTACATACGGAATGACAAAATCAATATACCCCCCATCTTTTTGATGGTTTTATAGAGGTTAATAAGAAAGTTATTTTCGTAAAAATTTAAAGACTTTTTCTGTAACAGTATTTAAGTTATCCCATAACTAGTATAATCTTTCAATAGGGGATGCAATTCCCCAATTCCCCATCGACTTTCATCTCAATTATAGATGATAATGAAAAAGTTACTTCCACAATATTGTAAGACTTTTACGGAAATAGTTCTTAAGTTGTGCGATAATTAATATTTTCTTTATACGGGGGGTACCAATCCTCCTGCTCCTATCAAAAAATAATACTTTTTCTGATAATTTTAATTTTGGGGTTTACTGGATAATACTTTGAAAATTAAAAAAAAAAAAAAAACGGTTCAGCGGTTTTAAAAAGTAAAAATGGACTTAAATTACTAAATTGCTAATATTAATTAATTTTTAATTGATTTTGCTCTAATCATCAAAATGATAATGTTAATAACTAGAATAATTGATTTTATTATTACTGCTTTCTTTTTAAATAGATATAACGAGCTAAAACTTTTTGGAAATTGACTTAAATTTATGTTATTCCTGTATTTTTATTTTTTATTTATATTTTATTAACAGCTGGCAATTTATTAAATTACAATTTGTAAACCAATTAGAATAATTATTAAATAATATATAATTATATTATTTATATAATATAATTATATAAATAATATAATTAAATTCCAATATAAAGTTAATAAACAATTTTATTAAAAAATTATTTGAAATATTTTTTTCTTTGTACGATACAAATAGATTTATTGAATATAATATTTAAGTCAAAACAAAAAAAAAAAAAAAAAAAAAAAAAATTATGCGAAACTCAAGAACTTTTCATACAACCAACGTTCTGTTAAAACTTTATAATTTATATAATCGCAAATTAATCAACAAGCTTTTGTATTGTTTTTGTTATTCTTTTTTGCATTTGGTTTTGTTGGAAAACCCCAAAAACAACGAGCAAAAAAAGAAAAAAAAAAAAACTACAACAAACATTATTACTGTCATACAATTGAGGTCACATTTTATTAACAATTGTTCTCTTTATAATGAGCTAGTTTTGTATATTATACTCTTTGTCTGGGTAGATTTGTGTGTATATGTGAAAAAATGTGGTTGTTTGGGTTATTACTCTATTTATATTTAAATTTATTGCCAAATTTATCTTATTTATTATATAAACAATATAATAAACATAATAAAATATGCTTGTTTTGTCTTTTTTTATATTTATAACTTTAACCAAAATTATTAAACATATAAATAATAGTTGAAAAGGAAAATATTATTACACTGGTCGACAAGCAAATCCTTCTTTCATAAAAATAGGTGGACTATATGGAGTTTGACGTGCTCAACAAGAATATGTTTTTCATTACTTGATATAAAGAAAACAGAAAGCTGATTTTTGTTAAGCACGATAAATTCTTTCTAGTCCACTTATGTTGATCAGTGTTTTTTTTTTTAAATCTGCGACCTATATAACATAAATTCTCATTACACGTTGCCACAAAAGAAGTAATTAATTCGAAACATATACATTTTATCTATTGCATGAAAATCAATCATATTTTTAATTTTCATAAGCTGTTTGGTTTATTTTACAGTTATATTTAATATTTATTACCATTTTAAGTGGTGACTATTAACACAAATTTCAAATAAAATACTTAATAATACGTTCCATATCCAACTTAAAATTCTATTCCCGAACCATTTAAATTACTTTACATTGCCTTTTAATTGATTCAGTTAATTTTGTAATACAATATTTCACGCTACATAAAAAAATCCAATTATAATACACTTTCATGTTGTTACTTCAATAAAAAATAAGGAAAATAATATTTTTAGTATGAAATAAAGTAAAATAAGAGGGCGCGCGAATAGTATAAACAGGATTATATATACTATACTCATAGTACTCGTTATATCTTGTATGTGTTAAACTTCATCAATTAATAAATTCTTAGAAATAGAAATCTACAACATGCTACTACGAAAAGCGGGTTTATTGTGTCATTAAAACATGTATATAGACAATCGATTCTAATGGATACAATAAACGAGTGGAAAAAATGGTGAAAAAATAAAAAAATTCTCTATTTAAAACGCAATGAAAAATTGTAAATAAAACTCGTAATGAATGCAAATTTACAGAAAACTATGTTGCACATATATGTATGTAGTATGTACATTAGAGTGCCCCGTAGACAAAAATTTTGTAGGAAGACTCCTCAAACGATGGGTAAAAATTAGCTTAATATGGAAAAAATATTAAACAATTTTTAAAATTGATCTTCAGTTCCCTACCAGTATTGAGTTTTGTCTTCAAATGGATATCAAAAAATTCGTTATTTTAAGCGAATTATAGAAAAAATAGTTTAAAAATTTTTCGCAAAAATGTTGGTCCATAAAACGCCATTTTAGTACATCGTGCAAAAAAAAAATTTCGACATTTTTCTTTAAAAATGGATAAGAATTTTAAAATTTTGTCCCCTTTATGGCTAAAATATAAAAAAATGGATTGTAGTAAGTACTGATGATAATATAAAATTTTCAAAATTTTTCCAAAAAATTTTTCATAAGAATACCTTAAAAAGTCATCTAGCAAAACAAAATTCCATGGGAAAATTTGTTTAAATATTTTTTCCATAACCAGCATAAAATTTCGAATTTTTTGATACCCATTTCGATTAAAAAATCCAAACTTTTTTTTGACCAAAATGTATGGGACCCATGATTTTTCAATCGCTGGTAGAGAACTGAAGACCAATTTAAAAATTGTTTAAAATAATTTTTTCGTATAACGCAAATTTTTACGCATTGTTTGAGGGGTCTTCCTACATGGGAATCTCGAAAAAGGCTTTCCTCGGGACACTCTAATGTACATTAGTGTCCGTAGAAAAATAAATAAAAAATTTGTAGGAAGACCCCTCAAACTATGCTTAAGAATTAGCTTAATATGACAAAAATATTAGAAAAATTTTTAAAATTAATCCTCAGTTCCCTACCAGCGATTAAAAGTCACGGGTCTAGAATATTTCGTCCAAAAAATAGTATTGAGTTTTGTCTTGAAATGGGTATCAAAAAATTCTTAATTTTTAGCCAATTATAAGAAAAATATTTTAAAAATTTTTTGAAAAAATTTTGGTCCATAAGTTGTCATTGCGCAAAAAAAAAAAAAAAAAATAATAATAATTTTTTTGATATTTTTCTTGAAAAATTTATAAAAAATTTTATAATTTTGTTCCCTTTATGGTTTTATATTAATATCAAAAATAGCATAAAATTACGAATTTTTTAATACCCATTTAATCGAAACTTTTTTTTTTTTTTTTACCAAAATGTATGGAACCCATGATTTTTAAATCGCTGGTAGGGAATTGAACCAATTTTAAACATTTTTTAAATAATTTTTTCGTTTTAAGCAAATTTTTACGCATCGTTTGAGAGGTGTTCTTACATCGAGATCTCGAAAAAGGTATTCCTGGGGACACTCTAATGTACATATGATTGTGTGGAATAGAATGATGGGTATTAGAACAAACGAATACTATTTGTACACGAAATAAAATATTTTAAAAGCAAAATACACACATAGAAATACATACTGGCACTCATATAAATTCTTAATACTTGCGAATTTAAAGTGGGTGAATTCAAAAGAAAAATTCTGAAAATTAAAATCTTGGATCTAAATAAAAACCTGAAAGCAAATAATAACTTTGCTTCTCATATACAATTTGGATAAGTTTCAACAGCAAATAAACCTGTAGACAATAGCTGTGAAAGAATAATATTTCCAAAAATTTTTTAAATTGTTTACATTTACAACTGATCAATTGTGCTACCAAAAAAATTTTTAGTTGTAAAATAACTAGAAAAATATTTCGATAACACTTAACAAAAGAATGCATTTAAACGAAATATACAAACATACATGGAGCAAGCAACAAAATAAAAGTGTTGAATAGAAAACAAAAAAAGAAAAAATAAAAAAAATAAAAATTGAAAAAATAAAGAAACAGGAAAACTGAAATAAATTGTATTAAGAAGTAACACTTTAACCACTAAAAACAAATTAAATTCATTCCAAAACCTAAAACCAGCGTTTAATTTTAAGCACACAAACATTTTTTTTCAACTGGCGACTGCGCTGAAAACAGTTTAAGTTTTAATTTTCGATCACATGCTTACTTAACAAAATTTGCTGCTCAAACACAAAACTGAAATAAGCAGCAACCAGTTTTTATTTTGTTCAGCAGTCAAATTAAATAAGCAGCGCACACACTCAGTTTTTTACTCAGCCAAGTTGATATTACGTCTTAGTCGTGTGCGCTCAGCACAACGTAGAAACCTTTTTCAGCAACGTAAGAACAACTGGATAGTAAGACTGTATAGTTCTGTACAGTTGATTTACAAAGTTGTTTGGTTTTTGTTTATACATTTAAGAAGGAAAATGAAGTTGATTATTTTAAATGAAAACAAATAGAAAACGGTGCAATAAAATACTACGAATTGTATTAAAGATATTTATATGAAGATTTATTAATTTTAATTAAAAAAACAAACATTTTTTATACATATAATATATTTATTTAAGATAATAGAACTTTTATAAAAATATTAGACAATATTTAATACTAGTAGATGAAAAAATATTAACTAAATATTAAATGTTGTTTAAATTAAATAAAAAATTAAAAACATTTTTGTTATTTGCAATAAGAAGAAAATTTTGTTATTTTGTATAACTTTCTTTGTTTTGGTCTATTACACAAAGTTGTTTGGTTTTCGTTTTTAAATTTTAGAAGGAAAATGAAGTTGATTATTTTAAATGAAAACAAATAGAAAACGGTCCAATAAAATAATATGAATTTTATTGAAGATATTACATACATATATCTTTATTTTATTAATTTTAAATAAAAAAAGTTTTTATTTAACAAATATAGAAATTTTGTAAAGATAAATAAGAAAAGACATTATATTTATATGTATGTATGTATGTATTATGTTACCGAAATAATAAAGATTTGTTGTGATTTTTATTTATTTATGTATCTAAAAATAAAAGTTATTAACTTGTATGTTGAAGACTTTTTGGTTATTAATTTAGACTGTTGAAGACTTTTTGGTTATTAATTTATTATTTTCTTATTGATCGGCTTTAATGTCTTAATTAATTTTTTACTTTTATTGATACCTCAGCCGAACAATAAGTCATTTGATGACAATAATTTTTTTTTATTCTGGCTTTGAAAAAAAAATTGTTTATATATTTTTGGTGATAGTTGTCACCAAAGAATACTAAGAATAGAAGGCTTGTCAAAAAAACCTAACTTTAAGATTGTGTTAGTCAAATTTTATTTATATGTATTAGTACTGAAACCACTTTCACCACACATCATAATCATACATTATTAAATATAATTCATCACAATTATATTCGCAGATTTTTATCTTTTGAATATGAAAATAACTTAAAATTATTTTAAAATCTGTTTTATTTTTAATACCAAAAGTAGCAACATTGTTCGTTCAATATAAATTTCAACATACAAAAAAGGAATGTCAAAAATAAAATAAAAAAATATATTTTCAGTTTGTGGAAAATATTCGTTTAACGGGACTTAAAATACTATAAACGCGTGTGAAAAAATAATAAAAATATCGTGTGTTTGTTGAAAAATGTGTCGCGTGTGTAATTTTCCTTAAATTTTAAGGAAAATATTTTTTTATTTTGTGTTGTTTCTCTCTCTCACAAGTGTGTTGAATTCACACAGAACTTGTATGTGAAGAGAGAAAAATGTTGTTGTTCCCTTCTTAGTATTCTTTGGTTGTCACACTCATAAAAGCATATAATAAGTAATTATTAATTAATGATAATTGTCATTAATTAGAGAATAACACTGTAAGTAACATTTATATAATATTTAAGATTTACGTAAGTATAATGACTTACACGTAAGTTATAATAAATTATCCGCTTTATAAAATATAACCAACTGCTGGAAAATTATATACATATGTAACTCTCTTTTAGTAAAATTATGTCACTATTTACAAATTGGAATTGGAGTTGAAGGGTTGTTGAGTAATGAATTATTTTTTATAATAACAAACGAATCAAAATTAAGCAGATCATCTGCTAATAAATAAAAGTTTTAAACGGAAAAATATAGTTAATTAAACAATTTATCAAAGAAATATTCTATTTATTTCAAAATTTAAATATGCTAAAACATTAACAGATCAAATTATAATGCGCTAAATTTTATTTAAAAAGTCCCAGCAAAAAAAAAAAAAAAAAAACGATCAAGAGCTTCCAAAAAAAGAACATTTTTATCTCTTCAAAAGTAGAACAAAGTGTATATATACTTTTTTGTTACAACTACTTTGTTTCAACTTTTTTAAAATTTAATAATAATTACTTCCAAAAAAATTAAAATTAATGAATTTCTAACGGGAAAAAATAGTACTGCAAAAGAAATGAACTAGAAATATAGAAGAAGAACATCTTATCAATAACAATCATGGGTTAGAAAAAGAACTTCTGCAGCACTTTTTCACCACTAAGTACTTTCTTCAGCTCTTTTTTGTTGGGGTGCTACATTCCATGTTATATCTTTCGGAATAGTAGGTCCATATGTTAGGAACAATTTTTAAATTTCATATAGTTTTTTTTTTTCACTCACACGGATATACTCTAAAATTAAAATTTTTATTTTTTCTACTAAATATGATTCTTAATCAATTTAACAAAAGTTAAGATATTTTCAATTCTGTGATTATTAATATTTAATAATATATATTTTGAGACTTGAAATTCCCTAAATAATAAAAAAAAAAAAAAAAAAAACTTGGGCCATTATGCTCAGAATAATTTCTGTCCACCAGGGGGGTTATTGTTATTCGATTCGAAAGAAAACACTTTCGAATTTCAATGTATAAAGTACACAAATTAGAAAGATTTTCCTTTCGAATTTAGTTACAAAATAACCCTCCAGGTTTTATAGTACTTTGTAATTTTTTGATTAATTTTGTTCAATATTTAAAAAAGGCGACAATTTATTTACAATAATATAAAATATAAACAATTTTTGAGATAATTTACTCTTATTTGTATTAATGATCTAGTGATTATTATTTCGCAAATTCTAGCTTACTAACAATATCGATGAAAAAATACAGAAAATTCAACATAAATTTTACATACTTGTATAATCAATGAGTCAAATATACAATTGTTAGAACTACTTTTTTCCATTTAATAGTCATATGTATTGCAAATTTAAAATATATAATTTTTCTTCCAAATGTACGCCTCCATCTTCAACTAAGCCATAATTTTTACCGAAAGTGTCCAAATTTTTTTTCTTTTATTATTTCGTGATAATATACGATTCTGACCAGTATAATATTGTATATACTTATATACATATTATTAGAACTTATATCAGGTTATGAAAATATATTTATTAGTTTCTCAGTTATTGCATTTTAAAAATGACAAAAAGCTCTTTGAACCACCCTTTATTTAAAAAACAAAAAAATATATAAAATAAAAAGAGTTTCGTATTACAATTTAACGTTTTAATTCAATTAAACATTGCTTTTATTGGGTCTAAAAGTTAAGCTTAACTACAAATTTCTTTAATAGATCAAAACAAAGAAAATTATACAAAATAACAAAATGTTCTTCTTATTCAAAAGAACAAACATTTTTTTTTTTTTTTTTAATTTTTTTCTTTAACTTAAACAATATTTAATATTTAGTTAATATTTTTTAATCTACTAATATTAAATATTATCTAATATTTTTATAAAAGTTCTACAAAAATTTTAAATAAATTGCAAATAAATATATTATACAAAAAATTTTTGTTTTTTTAATTAAAATTAATAAATCTACATATAAATATCTTTAATACAATTCATAGTATTTTATTGTACCGTTTTCTATTTAAAAAAAATACCACTTCATTTTCCTTCTTAAATGTAAAAACCATAACCAAACAACTTTGTATATTGACTGCGCAGAACTGTACAGTCTTACTATCCAGTTGTTCTTACGTTGCTGAAAAAGGTTTCTACGTTGTGCTGAGCGCACACGACTAAGACGTAAAATAAACTGGCTGAGTAAAAAACTGAGTGAGTGCGCTGCTTATTTAATTTGACTGCTGAACAAAATAAAAACTGGATGCTGCTTAAATCAGTTTTGTGTGTGAGCAGCAAAATGTGTTTAGTTAGTATGTGGTGGATAACTAAATCAAGTAAACTTGTTTCAGCAAGATGCTGTAAAAAAAGCAACTGTTTAGAAAATTACGACTGCTTTAAGCAGCCATTCGAAACACTGCCTAAAACAAAAGTTCAATCAAAATTGATAATTAAAGAAAATAAAGTTATAAAAACTTAAATAGGAATAGAAATAGTTATATACTGTTTGAAAAAATGTGGTACGACTTTGAATTATTACGGATTTAATATCAACATTAAAAAAATCGTGGGAAAATGTCCTGATTTCCGCTGAATAACCATAATTTTCAGTAACATTTGACTTTTACAGATGCACTGTGACTGCAAACGCTTTTTTTTTTTTTTTGGATATAATTTTGCAACTTGTGAACGGTTGCATTTGTGTTTTTGATGTGATTTTGAAGAGTCTAGCAGGTCAGATCGTAAGTGGGTAGAACTCCAAAGTTAGAGACTGAGTATGTAATTTAAAAAAAAAAAAATAAAAACATTGCCAAAAATTTTACAGATTTTTTTTTTTTAATATTTATCAAATTCCTTACAAAATTTCCGATACTGCAAGGAAATTTACAAAAAAAATCATTTTTCTTCATTTCAACGTTACAATATTTTTTCGCTTTCAAGTTTGTTTTTTGTTACAGATTTAATAATGATAAGAATTTTCAAAATATATTTTGTGTGCTTGTTTCACATAGGAGAGGTATTAAAACTGATCCAAATAAGAGTTAAAAATAATAATAATTAATGCAGCTCCACGTAGCTCCTTTAAATTTTGGTTTATAGAATGGAAAGAAAGTTAAATAATGATCTTACAATTGATCGGAAACCTGGAACAGGAAAAAATAAAAGACCACGAAATGAACACAAACTTTGTCACAAAGCCAAAAAGGTGAACTAGTTCTTAAGAAGTATTCAAAACATTACCGGATACGAAGAGGATAGATGTGTCAAATGTTGTGAACGCTATGTGCGCAAAGTTGAAACCAATATTGAACATAAAACATTTAAGTGCAAAAAGTTCCAAATAGAAATGCAAAGAAGAATGTTGGACTGAAAAGAGAGCAAAGTTCCTAAAAAAATTCAAAAGTTTAAATGTTGTTTAATGGATGATGAAACGTACGTTATTTGCGATTTCTCACAGCTCCCTGGACAAAAGTTTTATGTATCAGATGTTAGAGAGAATGTTCTAAAAGAGTACCGATCAAAAAAAAAAAAAAAAAAAAAAAAAGATTCTTGTTCTTGATTCCATTTATAAGTCCGGGTTTACACATAGCAATTTTCTTGCCCCTGTCAACAGACAATTAATGAGAACTAATGCTACATCTAAAGCATAGACAAATTTTACACGCAAGTGGGCAGCTGGATCCGAAAATGAAATAGATTAAAAATAGATACCAATATTTATTATTTCGAGAATGTAAATCCAAAAACATTTCCGTTTTATCTGGTATTCCGCAAGGTAGTCATTTTGGTCCTTTATTATTCCTAATATTTATAAATGATTTACCAGTCTGCATTAAGAATTCCAGAATATTAATGTATGCTGATGACGTAAAGCTGTTCCATAGCTTTACTGATTCCTATCAATGTCCTTACTCCAATTAGATCTAGACAACCTTTATGACTGATGCATTATAAATCTAATAGATCTGAATTTAAGAAAATGCAAACACATGATGTTCTACAGAAGAAGTCCAGTACTCTGTAAATACAAAATAAATGAATATGAACTTGAATCAGTCGACGAATTCCTTGATCTAGGTGTATTGCTTGATTGTAAACTGCCATTTAATTCACATGTTTTACAAATTGTTAATAAGGCAATAGGAGTTCTAGGTTTCCTCAAGCGCTGGGGAAAATAATGTATTGATCCCTACGTTTCCAAGCATTTATTTACATCTCTCGTAAGACCAATCCTGGAGTATGCTTCCGTGGTCTGGGATCCTAAATACGAAGTTCACGTAAAGAAAATAGAATCAGTCCAAAAACAGTTTCTCTTATTTTGTCTTCGTAATCTTCCATGGAATCCTAATATTAATTTACCATCATATAAAAGTCGATTACAGTTAATTGATCTACCTTCTCTTAAAAGTAGGAGAAAATATATGAATATAAAATTGTAATAAAATGTAATTAATTTAGTAAATGGTTCAATTAACTCCGAGTTCCTGCTTCGTAAGATAGAATTTGCAGTTCGCAGACGTATGTGTAATAAATTTAACATTTTTTATCCATATATTGATTTTTCAGTAAATCCAATCCGTATTAAGAGGAGTATTTTTAACTTATTAAATAATAATATTGTATGATTAGGAGATATTGTATTGTAAATAGCTTTAAGAATAATATGCTAGCCTGTAAGAAATTGTAATTTCATTGGCTATTAAATTAACTAACTAAAATAAAAAATAAATCATATCAATCTGAGATTGAATCCTAATATGCGCTCCTGCGAATATTAGAATTCATTATAGTGGGACCAAATTTTTCTCGTGATAGAGCATGTGGGTTAATTTATCTATCTGTGCTGAGCTATTCTCGATAAATATAGCAGAATCCAGATCAGCTATAGGTTTGAATATCTCGCAATATCGTTTAGAGATGCCCGTCATTCATGTACCAAATCGGATGTCGAAGAGACACCAGATATAAATTTAATCGCGGCTTGATTATCCGCACAAATTTAGGCAGTTTGCCCCCATTTTTATGCACGAGATCTCTGCTTAGAGAGCACTGCAGTGATCTGGTAATTTGAAGGAAATGTTCTTCCTGAATTCGGGAACATAGACCCCCTCAACCCCCTTAGCTGATCTATCAGTGTAAACCTCAATAGTCCAATTACCAAAGTGGGATCGGTTGTGGTTGACATCGAGAATCTTCTGTCCAAAAAGGGTTTGGGTATACAATAGTCAATATTGTCGGGGATATCTCCTGAGATTTCTAAAATGGTCGAATGCCCATAATTCCTATTATTCCTTGCACCTATGGGATTGAGCTTAGTCGCAGACATCATTGCAACTTGTTTGGCTATTAAGTCAACCGGCAATCAGTTCAGTAGAACGAATTCGCGATTCAGTAAATTTTAACGATTCGAGAATCGACATATTTGGCTTTGTTGTTTGCAGTAACGATAATTCCGTATGTACATTTAAACAATAGTAGACAACATTTGTTTTCGTTTGGCATCTCTGTCAAAATAAACACAAGACTTAAATAGGAGTAGAAATAAAAAAGAATTTGGGAATTATTTGTAAACTGTGCATATATGTACTAACTGCTATTGTATATTAAACATGAGTTTTAGTAGATAAAATAAACAACATATTACAGCCATTGTCCGCATACTCGAAAGTTTTAAACTTCAAGGAATCAAATTCCATGAGCATTGAGTTAACGGCAATGTTCCAAAGAAGTGGAGATAAAACTCCCCGCTGAGAGGTGCCTCTGTGTGCTACTCTGTATATGGTGGCCGCTCCTATCATTATAACCCTATTTGTTAAAAATCTCCATATGAGGCTAATAATCGACTGATGTATATTCACCATTTCCAGAGCAATTTTGATTGCGTCTGGGGTCACATTATTAAAATCTTCCTCAATATCAATATCAAGGAAAACCACTAATGCATAATCTTTATGCTCAATAACATTCTCTATATGCCCTACGAGCGAGTGTTACGCACTGTTAACTGTTGTGACGCTGATAATAGGTTCAATTACCGCCCTTTGGGATCTAGTCAATGATTTCGGGATAAAGAAGCGTGCAAGTCATGCTGAGTATATCCTTAGCAGCAATGGAACTATTATATCCGCATTGTACTGCGGGTATAATGCCATCTCGGCTCGGTGATTTGTATGGGGCAAAACTATTCAGAGCCCATCTTATTTAATTTTCCTTCATTTGAATCTGAACATCGTTGAGAGGATCGTCTGAGAATATCGCAGCATGTTCCACAACAGTAAGGCTGTCCGGAAAATGTGTATTCTTTAAGACATCCAAGGACTCTTGGACTCTTGTAGTACAGCTGCCACAAGGCTTTTCTTTACAACATTGGAAAGCAGGCGAAGATACCAGAATTTTACGAAAGTGTCTCGTCCCGGAATGGCCCTCCATGTCGCTACAGAAGTCTTTTCAAAATTTTCGTTTTGTATTTGCTCATATTAAAAATATGAGAAAAAATTTATTTTCGTAAAGTTTCATTTCGATACCATATTTTTTCAAGAATTTAGAAGGCTTTAGACTAAAATATGACCCGATCTTATTTATATTCAATATATTTATTACTAAAATATATTTTAGTGCAGTTTCCCTATGTAACGATTTCGTCCCGCTAAGTGAACCGCCTCAAGCCTTATCTCTCTTTCAACAGAGACATACAGACGGACATAGCTAGGTCGTCTTAAATTTTTCACGTGAACCCAGAATATATTATTTGCTTTGTTGGTCCAAAATCTTTTTAAATTAATGCTAAGTGGCATCATTATTTTATTGCAATAGTTAAGATTTTATTTTCTCGATATGAACGAATTACATATAAAGTTTATTAAAATTACCCCATAAAAACAATATTTCATACTTATTTTGTCTGCACCATGACATTTTCATATACCAACATTGTTTTGCTTCTTTACAACCCAATCGACCAAGTACAACAAAAGGAATCATTTGTACTTTGTTTAGTTTGTCTATGTATACAAACCAAGTAGTACAAAAGCTTGCTGTATACAGTAGTAAATGTGTAATAAATACCAACTGTTGTAAAAAAACAACACATAAACGTGAAAAAATATTGCGTAATGTACGTTACACATTCATTCTATCAAATTGCAATGCCGACCTTACCTCCTCCTCCTCCTCTTTCTCGTTCATCCCTACTTCTTATTACTATTTATTGGTTTACGTTTTATTGTCCGCCTGTCTGTCCATCTAACAGACTGTTTTGACTTTTAAACTGTTTGGCATATTTTAATTTTTTTTTTTTTAAACTGAACGCAACTTGGCAAGGCTAGTGTTTGTGTGTTGCATGAAGCGAAAAAAAAAAAAAAAATAAGAAAAAATAATTGAAAAGAAATATTAAGACTTGACAAATGAAATGAGTGTTGTTGAAAAAATGCGCTTAAACAAGGATAAGTACCGGAAATAGTACTCTTGTACAAAAAACAACAACAAAAATGCAAACAACACAAGTAACGACAGCAAGAACAATGACAGTTAATTGCATGTTTGTTACTGACATCAATATACTTTCTAAGGACTTTTGCAATATACATACTTTAACATTTCTTTTTTACAAGTTATTAAACTATTTTTATGACAAACAATTTCTTTAGTTTATTAATTGCGAATATTTTTAATATTTACTCTTTAGTATTTACTTTTAGAGTAAAGTATAAAATAAAATCACTTGGTGTAATAAAATGGCAAACAAAAGTTAACACACTATTTTTTCTGAAACTCTTTTAAGAGAACATAAATACCACTCATAATTTTGACTGTCATCCAGTATAAAAAATACAATAAGAAACATTATACAAAAGTATAAAAAAGTGACATTTAAACTGTATATAAGTTTGAATAAAAAATATATTGTATTCACTTTAGTATGAGTATGACAAGGTGTCAAATTATACCATTTAGGTTATGAAAAAGGTTTAAGACAAATTATAAATTTAAAATTTACTTTATTATTTAAATTTCAAATTAAATAATTTAGAAATATATAGCGAGAAGAGCGCCGAGTGAAAAGTAAAATTTCCAGGATTCTATTAAAAATATCAAAATACGGAATAACCAAACATTTGATAACTGCTACAATTCTATGGTGGCACAAATGGTCGGAAACAAATTTTAAATTTTAAATTCATAATATCGTGTTTATGATAATAATATTTATGTTTAACTTACTTAATTATGCTTAACAAAATTATATATTTTTACCCTTTCATGCCCAAAGCTTTATTTTTGTTAAAATCTGTAATTTGCATTAAGTTTTGAACATTTTATTTTTATCGAGTTCCTATATTTAAAAATACCGTTTTTCCACCAATAAAATTCAACATAAAAACATGTTTCAGGTATAATTTTTAAGGTAATTTCATTACCTTTAAATATTCGCCTCAATGAACGTTCTAACGTAAATACTTTGGTAGATATTCATATTTTCAAAAAGACAATTTTTCTTATTTTTGAGATATTATAAATCGCGAACAATTTTTCTCATTTTTGAGATATTATAGAAGACATTTTCGCCATTAACATATATTTTTTTTTAAATTTTTAAAAAGACACTTTTTCGAGATATTTACCTTCGAACTAAAAATAGCGAGATATGGACCATTTTGATGCTGAGAAAAATGTCATGTTATATGTCATATCAAGGGAAATTTTGATACCTTTAATATGACATCTCAATAAATCTTATATACTATATACTTTGAATGATATTTGTAATTTTGTGTATAAAAAATTTTACATATTTTTAGCTATTTTACACTTTCGCGATATTTCGCGAACCATTTGATAAAATTATCTGAAATTTTGAATTAGTCTTCGTTTTGACAAATTAAATCATTAAATTCGGAGAGGTAAAGTCAAAAATTTTAATTTTTCGTGTGGGTTTTAAATGAAATGACTCATATGAATAAATATAAGTGTTATTTATATTGCGAGTGATTCAAACCATATGATGAAATATTAATTGACTATTAAACTTTCGTTAGCAAATAATATATCTGAATTATCTGGCACAACATGTAATGAAATGAATAAATAATTATTGAAAATAATAATAATAAAAATTCAATGATGTTTTATCACAATAAGATATATTTTAAGTATACTATAATAATTTTTGATCATGTTATGATAAAACTGAATCATAATTCGACAAAATACGATCTAATATGAAAAAAACCATATTACAAAATATTAAAACTATTAAATGTCACAAGCTGATACTGGTCTATACAGTTCTATTCGAAAAAGTCAAGAACCTAGTTTTTTATAGTGTCCAAAAATTTAAATTTTGTTCTTAAATTTGTGATTTTCGACCATTAAGGAGTGCGATCGAAAAAATCTTAACACACGTTTTGCCTCATAACTTTTTTCGTAATCAATATTGAATTTTTTTTTTGATTAGTAAACATGGAAAAATACCTCACTTATTAATTTTAATAACAACCATGTTGATTTGTCGTGATTTTCATCAAAATGAGTGACGAAAAGATGTACGTTCTACAAATTAGTAAAAAATTTCAAAAAACTCCAAATAGGTCTTACAAATAATTGGCCACAGAATTAAGTTTCTGCCGTCAAACTATTTCTAATGTTAGAATAGGACACGGAAATTAAAACCAAATTTCATACAAAAATACTAAAGTTGTAAAAAAAAGTTGATAAAGAAACGTATGTGCTGGCAGAATTTTCGCAGAGGCATTGTTAAAGATAAGTTCATGACCCAAAAGCAGAAGAAATTTCTTACGAAATTCCTGGTATAACAATCTTTTTGCAGTTGCGGCAAAACAGGAAAGTCATTTGATACATTCGGATCTATAAATACCAAAATATACATCAAGGAATATTTGCAAAAAAGACTTCTTCCTTTCACAAGGGAGCACAACGTGTTCACACATTTTTGGCCCGATTTGGTATCATGTCACTACGGTAAGAAAGCTCTGGAGTGGTACCAAAACAATAACATAGTTTTTGTACCAAGAGAGGTAAATTTTCCAAATTGTCCATAGCTTAGTCCAGTAAAGAGATATTGAGCTCTTGTGAAACATAAATTGAAGGGTACAGAAAAGGTGTCACGAAATAATGAAGATTTTAAAAGAATATGTGCACACTGTTCCAAAAAAGTAACTGAAGCAACTATCAAATCTCTAACGGAAGGGTTACCAAAAATGGTCCACAAATTCTTAAGTAGTGGTTAGAACTACAAAAGTTATATTTTTCTGTGATCTGTAATAAATTATCAATTAAACTAAAAAAGAATGAAAACTCTATGATCAACCGTTTCCATGTTATTGAATATTATATATGTTAAGATTTCTTCAAACGCACTCCTTATATATCGGAATATATTGAACTTTCTGAAAATTTTTTCTTTAATTCAACTTAAAGTAGCTTTATTTATTATTATTACTGTTTTTTTTTACCTCTTGAGACCTCTTTCAAAGTTTTGATTTTTTGTTTTTACATTGAATTGAGCTATTTTTTGTTTGTAATTCAGGAACTTTTATTAAAAATGTTATGGACAATTCCATTTTTTTAGATTAATTGTCTTTTAAATCATAATATATAAAATTATGCAACAAATGGAGGCTCATCTGATCGTCTCGGATCTTGGGACGAAATCATTCTAACTGTATTCTAATGAATGTATTAAATAATACAAAAACATTTCCCTGGAAGATTATTCGTTTATGGTCATCTAATATTTTTCTTTTACTCAAAAGTATTTTTTAATAATATAAAAAAATAATAGTACAAATATACCAGCTCAATTATTTTTGTATAAATTTATAGAGAATTTAAAGGGGAACATTTCATTAGAACTTTCAATTAAACTTTCCATCATTATAAGAGATTGAAAGTCGATTAAAACTTGAGTCTAATGGGTTAAAATGTTCTACGTAGAATTTATCTAGTAGATTGTCCCCACAGTGCAATGTTAATAATTGATTTTATTTACATGGTTTATACCAACTATATTTTTGTTAACATTTGTCGCATTATTACCCATGTAAGAAATTTTTAATTTATACAAAATAAATTAAAAAATCTTACATCTCACTCCAATATTACCTACAGTATAATAAAATTAGTTTCTTTGCCATTTTTTACAAAAAAGAAAAAGCTAACAACGTTTGACCTACATACATACAGTTTATATATCAAAAAAGTTTTAAGCATTAGCATGAAATTTTAATCAGTTATGTCTATCAAATTCACTTTAAATAACCATAAAATATTTACATATTTTTTAATAAAACTGAAAAGAATAAACTATAATATTAAATTTAAGCTTTTCATCTCTATGATGAACTTAAAAAAATAAAAAAAAATAAATAAGCTTCCCAAATCTCTAGCCATAATTGTTCATTTCTGCATTTTTAACAACAAAACTAAATAATTTTCTGGGAAATTAATAACAATTATGAAGTAAAGTTAAATAAAAATAAACTATTATTATTTTGAAAATAATCCTTTAAGAAGATACCATTTTTGGGGGTAAAAAGGATCAGACACTTTCATAAACACTAATACACACAAAAACACTCACTACTACTTTTGCATCTAGATGAAATGACAAAATGCCTGCAGTAAATGATGTTGGTTGTTTTTCTTAATGCTACAAGAGTTTTATAATTTTTCTTTTTTTGAAAATGTATTTTCCAGGATTATTGTACAAAAATATTTTAAACTGCAATATTGTCAAGTGTTGTTATTGCTGCAAAATATTACCATTACAAGTTCTACAACAGCAATAACAATTGCATGCAATATTATGTATTATAGTGCAACATTGTATGACTTTTTTTTACCAAGTCAAAGGAATGGGCCAACAGAAACAAGCACAGCAACTATCCTTTCAACTAGTTATATCAACCACCAACAGTTTGTTTGTCTAGCTGGCTTGTTGTTTTGTATCTCTGACAGTTTGTCTATACTGTTAGTTTTGGTTTTACAGATACATTTTGCTCTATTCTCCTCACCCTTATGTCTTTCCTTTTTCTTTTTTTTTATGGATCCAATAAAACAACAAATTATTTCTAGTTGCATAAATTCACACCAAGTACATCCTTTTGTTGGTCATGGCCTCACACACTCTTACATAGAAAACGAAAGCTAAATAAAATTTCTAAAAAAAAAAAAAAAGATGAAAAGATTTTTTGCCTGTTTTGTTTAGTTTGGTTTAGTACTATTTTTGACCTCATCCATTTATATCATCTTCTTGTTACACAAAAACTACAAAACTTTGACAATCGTCTATGAGAAGTTGTCTGTGTTGTGTGTGAGTTTTGTTTCAAAAACTATGGACATATTTATCTTTGGAAAACTTTAAATGTTTGTCTTGTTGAGAGAGCATTTTTATGTACATATTTTTTGTAAACTTTTTATTGCTGAGATAAAGCATTTACTTAAATATAGTATTTATTGTGGCCCTTTTAAGGCATATTTAAAAATTCGAATATTAATTTTAGCTCAAAATTACCAAAAGTTTTATAAAAATTACTTGTTTATCAAAATAAAATAATATTTCTGCTATAATCTTTAATTTTTGAGCAATTTTAAATAATTTCGAAAATTCGAACGTAGTTTCGAAAACAAATTTAAGCTTAAATTTGTTAAAATTTATTTGTTAAATGTATATAAATACATTTTTTGTTAAAACATTTAATTTTTGTACCTATTTAAGCAAATTTGAAAATTCGAATTTATATAGAAAATGGATTTTAGTTAGAATTTGTAATCATTTACTAACTTATTTAGATTAAATACAATTTCTGCAAAAAATATTTAATTATGAACCGTTTAAAGCAATTTCGAAAATTCGAACTTAATTTCGAAAATTAATTTAAGCTTAAATTTACTAAATATTATTTATTGTCGATAAAATTTTTAATTTTTAAGCAAATTTAAAATGAATTTCAATTAAAATTGTCAAATTTTACTTACATGGATTAAGAAACATTTTTTGTAAAATATTTCAATTCTGAGCTATTTTTAGCAATTTTAAAAATTCGAACTTAAATTCGAAAATGGATTTTAATTTAAATTATCAAAAGTTTTATTATTTAGATTAAAATGTTTCATTTTTGAGCTTTTTTACTTAATTTCGAAAATTAGTTTTAGCTCAAATTTACAAAATTGTTGTAACTTATTTATATAATTTAAATGTAATTTCAGATTAAATAACATTTCTGCTAATACTGTTCATATCTAGGTGATTTTAAGCGGTCTCGAAAATTCAAAATTAGTTTTAAAAATGGACTTTTTGCCAAATTTTACAAATTTTCAGCAAAAAAGTAGTATTTTTCTTCTTTTGTATAATTCTAAGTAATTTTTAATATTCAAAATTAAGTTCAAAAGGGGTTTTAGCTCAATATTAGAAAAAATTTGATGAAAATTAGTTATTTATCTAGACTAAATACTGCGCACGAAAAATCCGTGCATGCTCTTGGGCTTATAACTTTTGATGTGGTGAAAAATTAATAATTCTGAAAGTTTAACAAAAAACACATTAACACAAATTTTTCATGAAATCGTGCATTGGTCATATAAAATAATTGCCACAAAATACAGTCTCTTGAGATATAATATTATACAAAGAAGTCATGATCATTGAATCGTAACCTGGTAATGGAAGACAAATAGTATCTTCAGGCTGTAGGACTCAGGCAAAATAGAAAGGTTTTTAAGAGAAATTCACCTCATCTTTGGAAGAAAAGTGTCACAAAAAGTTAATTGCTTTGAATTTTTATAAGAAAATTTTAAAGGAAGTCTATAGTGAACTATAGAAAGAAAAAAAATCCTAAAAGAAACGCAAGTAAGAATTTGGAGGTAAAAAATAACATGAATGTTCTTCGGATGAATTCGGACTTTTTTCAACTTCATAGTGAGGAATTCTATGTCGCAGATGGAAAAGGGATTATGGCAGAAAAATTTCGTGTATCAGAGAAATCAAAATTTTCAAGAAAGTTTTTGATTTGGGAAGTCATATGCATACGCAGGAATAACGCATTTCATTCTTAAAAAATGGTTGCATTAAAACAGAAATATACGAGAATGAGTGCCTTTGGAAAAGACTTCTTCTCCCTTTCCTAATAAAATTCAGCGTATCCCCTGTTTTCTGACCTGTTCCCGCTTCTTCTCATTACAACAACAAAACAATGGAGTTGTAACAAAGATACAAACTCTTGTACCGATGGAGGCTAATCCATCAAATTGTCCGAAACTCCGTGCAATTGAAAGATATTGGACTCTAGTAAAAAATAATTTAAAGGACATTAAAAGCTCAGCATAAAATGAAATGGAGTTCAAAAATAAATGGACTTATTCGAGCAAAAAAGTGACCGAAACACAACAAAACCTTTAATTAGAATAATTCTGGAAAATATCAGATATTTCCTTAAAAACCAACAAGAACAAATTTATTCTTTTATGTTTAGAAAAATACCACTTTAAAAAAATTCGCCCACTGGTTTAGTTTCTATAAGCAGATTTGCATGCACGGATTTTTTCGTGCGCAGTCCTTAGTTTATTTCTAAGCCGCTTTAATTGGGAGCCTTTAAGAAAAAACTTATTTAAATTACTCTGATCAACAAAAACATTTTTTGCTAAACTCAAATCTGCTTTCAGTTTTTTCCGATCACTTCGATATTTTTTTAATGGGAGTGTCTAATATTGCGTCCTAAATAAACCGATTACTCGAGTATATTTCAGTATAACTCGAGAACGGTATGAACTATTTATGTAAATGGTACTGTAAAACAACGGTTCTCAAATGGGGGTCCGTACAGACATTTGTAGGGGGTCGCGAAGAGATTCTGAAAAATGTTCTTGGATTAAGAATTTTTTTATGTAAATATTATTAGAAGTTTAAGTAAAAATTCTGTTGAAAGCATGAAACTATTTAAAAATATAAAGATATTTTTATACAAAAAATCCCCAAATTAAGGACAGAAGTCATGTTTTTTTAATGAGTTCTTTTAGGAACCAATTTGCATTAGCTGCAAGAAAACCGATTCAGAAACCCGAGCTTCGAAGTGATGACACAATATAAAGAAAACCACGATGTGGCAGAGAAAACTCTTAATTGAAAAGATAAATATTTCACTCTAACTTGATGAAACTATAAGTTTATTATGGCAATAATTTTTTTAAAAAGTCATTTCAATGCCCTTTCGATATTTAACCATGGAATAACATCCTGTGTAATCACATTATTAAAATTTGATCGAATGGTGTGACTTCTAAATGCAAAGTACACAAAACATTTATTTCGCAGAGAAAGTTGCGGGCTGTAAAAATGAATTTTTAAACGACTATAATTCAATGTGAATATTGATAAAATACCAGATTCATTTAAAAAAGTGTTATAATGTAACTTATGGTTTAAATTTTTATTCTCAATCTGTAGATTTAAAATCATTTTAGTTGAAATATACTAGAGTAATGGCCTTACTATGCGCGAAATATTATACACGTCCATTTTTGAAAAAAAAAAAAAAAACGTGTTTAGCACATCAAAATATATAAAGTCCAACTACTCGTCTTTGGGGGAGGATTTTTTTTTGTCGACCAGTGTTATTTTAGAACCCTCCTTGGAATGAGAAAAATTTTAGCATTATTTTGGAGTGATGAAAAGATCTATTGGATATATATATCATAAGATTCATTACTGACTGGAAGAAGCTTCTTAAGAGTTCATAATTTTTGAAAAATGGAGATTTTTTAATATTTTATAATCTCTACTTAACTCTTTAAAATGTACCAGCACTTTTCATTGCTGATTCCCTCTTAAATATTGTTTTATATTTTTTTTATTTACCATGAACAGTCTTTCATCAAACATACATATAAATCTTTGTCATTCTTTGACAGGAAGTTGTATTTTTTGGAAGGGAAGAGAAAGGGATAGCCTATAATAATTTTCGTTTACGTATAACAACAAGAAAAAATTTAGTTTATGGTAATAGTTGCCAGATTAATTTGGTAAAAACTCGTAAAATTTTATAAAAAAAAAATCGTCAATATGAAAGATGATGTTTTTTTATAATAATGAATGAATGTTTTTTTGATGAAAAATTAAATTTTAAATTGAAAATAAATTAATAAAAATCTTCAAATTAAGGGTAAAAATTGTAAAATGGTAAAATCTGGCAACAGTGTTTATGTTATGAATTTCAGATGGGTATTTAAATATGTTTGTATTGGGTTATATAAAAAGCATCAGCATCCTGGCTTCGTTCAAACAGTCGAGTAGTGATCAGCTCTTCAAATTTTTCACTAATTTTTAAATAAATAATAAATAAAATTAAACCGTCTTTACCAATAATGTAACCTGAAGTATCTCCTTTCAAACACTTGTTTATTTGATGCAATCGAATTAGTCTTACCTTATATAGGGGCATCTACAACAAAAAACCGCCGATACTTTTTATAAGACCCAATATTTATGATTGTATGTAAATTTAAGCCAGCATCAAGACATTACCTATAGCTATACGATGTTTTGTTCTTTTATTTCTTTTTGTTGGATTAAATACATTTAAAGATTCCTGATAGAGCAAACAATTTTTCTTATACACATTTTGTTTGCTTCTATGTATTTAGAAATAAAATTGCCATTAGCATGGGGTTTCTTTATTACATACCATAAATGGAATTCCTTAAATTGGCCCAATTAGCAAATAGAAAATTTGGTGTTAAAATCTTATTTACAAAGAATATTGTGGTAGAAAAGTTTGAAGATTTTAATACATTTTTGGGAAATTTACAAAATTTAAAACACAAAGGAATAAGAAAATTTTCGATAGAAAAAATCGTATAAAAAAATTTCTATTGTTGAAATTGAGCGGATAAAAATTTGATATTAGAACGACTTAAAGCCAATTTTATTTTGCATATTTGTAGCATTTATATAAATCGTGCACACCATTCTCGAGTTATACAGAAATATACTAGAATAATAGGCTTATTTAAGGCGAAATATTGGACAAGTATAAAAAAAATCGAAAGCACATCTTAATATTGCTCGAGCCAACTTGATCAACATTGAGTCCAATTCAACAGATTATGCATTGCAAGACGTCCTAATAGTAATCATTACTTTAAATAATCTATTACATGCATAATTAAGGAGTGCGATCGAAAACATATATAAAATTCAATAATTTAGAAACGGTTGCACCGTGTCACATTTATCGAAATTAGAACGACAAAAATACGAAAATAAAAGCTTATTAATTGGTGTAATTATTTTCGAATTTATTAGTAAATATATCAAAAATTATGGAAAAAATACTTAAAGTATTGTAAAGTGTCTATAGTATGAATTATGAATTTTCAAAGTTGCAGTTTTAAAAATATTTTAAGTTTATTAACAACTTTTGTAAATTAGTTTATCTTATATATCTCAGTTAATACTGCAGATAATGATGTGATTTTTTTTTAAGAGTATAATAATAAATATATCAAAATTATTCTATTATAATTTTCTAGGTTAAAAAATAGATACTGAATAAATTGTTTTTTAATATACCCTTCACCACAGGTGTAAAGGGTATATATAAGTTTGTCATTCCGTTTGTAATTCCCACAATTTTCGTCGGAGAGCAAAAAAGTTTAAATTTTCGGGATCCTTGTAAGAAATGATGACGATAGGACAATGTCCGTCCGTGTGTCGGTTGAAATGACGCTTATGAAGCCCACCGATAACTGACATATATAATATATATATATCAAACGATTGAAAATCCTTTCGAGAATTTTGCTATTGGAATTCAGCAAGATCGGTTCATACAATGCGGAGATATGTTCAAAAAACCGATTTTTAGAACCGGTTTTCCATTTTCTGAAGCCTCTGTATATACTAGGGACTTCGTTTTTGCATTTTTTCCTGAATTTTTGTTCTGAAAAAATTAAATAAATCGGTTCAATAATAAATGAGATATCGGACAAAACGCATTTTTTATTTTTTGAAGCTTTAGGTTTTTATTTTTATACAGATCGGTCATAAATTATATTTATAAAATTTCGGTTTTTTGAATCAGCAAGATCGGTTTATAAATGGTGGAGATATGCTTTAAAAACCGGTTTTTCAGTTTCTGAAGCCTCTGCATATACCAGGGACTTCGGTTGTTTAAAGGGGGCTCGGAAATTATTTTCTGAATTTTTGTTCTGAAAAAATTAAATAAATCGGTTCAGTAATAACTGAGATATCGGGGAAAACGCAGCTCTTGTTCAAGTTATAGATTTTTATTTTTATATAGTCATAAATATTTTTATAAAATTTCGTTTTTTTAATAAACCAAATTCGTTCATAATCAACAGAGTTATGGCCCAAAAACAAATCTGTTAAGAATATAAATACACATATAAACATGTATATTAAGCATTGTAATGACTATTAGTGACGTTTTTTGTTTTTTGTATAAGCAAGTAGTTAGAAACAGCAGTAATATAATGAATAACAGTGCTGTTGTTGTTGTTCTTTGTATATGCAGTCAGTTTGTATATAAACACATACAATAATAAATAAATATGGAATTGTTGTTGTTTATTTTTTTCATATTAAAATTTTTGTAGTTTGAAAAAAATTTGGATTTACAAATGTGAAATCATTTATAAATCTACATTTACATATAAATAAAGGTGAAAATTTAATTATTTGTCGGTAAGATGGTGAAATCTTTTTTCAATTTATTTTTTTCAAAGAAATCATAATAATAAAAAATACCATTTTTGGGAAATTCTATTTTCAAAGGACTAGAACTAAAAAGTTTCAACGAGTTGCAATTTAAAAATACGATTGTTATATAAAAGAACATCCACATAATTATATTTGAGAATATTGGCTGCGACATTTTGATCAGATCTTGCCACGCCTACTTTTAAAATATCCTTTATTTTAATAAAATTTACAAAAATATATCCGAAACTCATACAGATAAAGTAATTTTTTTAGTATGGGAGTGGCAGTGATTCTACCCGCCCATCGCCAAAAATCGCCAAAATTAAATTTTATATATTTTTCTTTAAGAAAAACTAAAAACTTCTAATTTATTTAGTGCTTCAAATTTTACATAATTTTAAAATGTAAATTCTGCATCAACAAAGTCAATGATAATTTTAGTAACTAATAATAATTTGAATAAAAAAATATTAATTTCAATACACTTTTCTGACATACATAGCTCAATTTTAGATCAACAATTTTAAAAATTTATTGAAATTTATTATATTTTTTAACAGAATAATTTTAAAATTATATAATGAACATTTGTCCTATTAAACTTATAAATTGTTTTGAAGAATTAATTTATTCATGAACTTTTTCTTTTCATTATGGCCCATAAAATCTCAATATTCATAAAATCTCAATATTCATTTCTGGAAATACGTATGTTGAATTTCAAGTTTGAATGAAAATGAATATTCATTTGAAAAAAAGTGATACTGTCTCAATTTCATATCAAATGTTATTCCAAAATAATTCTTAGTCCAAAAGTAAATTAATACTTAAAGATAAAAATTAATGGCATATTCTCAATTTGATACCAAATGCATTTGATAAATTAGACTATATTTAAGAAAATAGCAAAAACATTTGATTTCAATTAATTATAAATTTAAGATAAAACCTTTGTATTTAAAAATGGATTTTAAAATTGCTACTAAATGTCTTATTCCAAGGACGAAGTATCATTAAATGTTTTTTACAATTTGCAAAAATTACCAGAATGATAATAAAATTATGCACAAACAATTGTTTTAGAATTTTTACTCTATATTTTTTGCAACTTTACTTTATAAGTATGGAGAAATTAATATAAAAAAAGTGTGTTACCTCTTTTGTCCTCTTCGATTCTCTTTTCACAAAGGCCCAATATTCTCTTGGTACCAGTGTTGCCAAAACGGCGGTTTTCGCGCTAGATCTGGCGTTATTTTGTTGTGCATAGCGGGTATTTTCCATAAAAAACCGCTAAGTGGATTTTCTGGTTGCAACATTTTTCTAGCTGGCGGTTTCTAGCGACTTTTCTTTATTGTAAAAACATGTTTTAAAGCAAAAGTAAGAAAAATTAATTTATTATTATACTTATACTTTTACTTCTAATTTATCTAAAATATGAAGTTACCAGAAACTCGGAAATTGTACATAAAATCAACTGTTTTTCTATAAAAAAGATATTGAAATTAATTAAAGAAAACGTTTTCAAAAATGTATTTAAAATAGAATCGAAATATACAATAAGCAACTGAAACTGATTTTTTAAAAAATTACAAGTTGATTTTGTCTGCAAATGCTCTTAATATCAATGTCAGACGAATATAGTAAAATATAAGCAAAAATTATATTATAAGTTTTTAAATTTGATTTGATGACTCTGAAATGCATTTAGGTATCCAAAATTAAGTTTTTGAAGGATTAGCTATCAATTGTAAACATGTTGGAAGAGATGAAATATTTTAGCGGTAAAAATCGGCGATTTTATTTTAAGTGTAGGTGGTTTCTAGCGGTTTTTCAAATGCAATATGGTGGGACATGGCCTCAAAGTTTTGGCAACACTGCTTGGTACAAACACTATTGTATTGTTTTGGTAGCACTCCAGAGCTTTCTTACATAGTACATGATGCTAAATCGGAACAAAAATATGTAGACACATTGTGCTCTCTAATGAAAGAAATAATATTTTTTTGCAAACATTCTTTGATGTATTTTTCGGTTTCTATATGTTTTCAACTCCGCATTAGCTTTTACTTTTCCCCTCACTGAGCTAACTGGGCTGCTTTTCTACCAGATGTGTTTGAAGTTCTTTTCAATATGCTTTAGATTTTCCTAGTCTTCCCAATATCATGTGGACCTTTTTTTCATCCCGAACCATGTTTCCTATCAATGGTCGAATTCTCCTGATACTGTTTAATAACCTTGGAAACAGTTTGACAGCATACATTTACTTCTTTGGATTGCAGGACCAATTTAGATTTTTTTTTAATAATTTGTAGGACGTACATCTTTTTCGTCTCTCATTTGGATCAAACTCACAACAAATCAACATTGTTGTCATTAAAAATAATAACTAACATTTTTTTGCAAAGATAAGTAGATCAAAAAAAATTTAAATATTGATTCGGAAAAAAGTTATGAGGCAAAACGTGTGTTAAGATTTTTTCGATCGCACTTCTTACAGTTAACCTGTAATTTTTAATTGGAATTTTCATTCACAATTACAGGATAATTGCAATTGAAAATTTAAATCGGGAATTTTTCCTTAATGCACTTTTTTCTGACTACGTTTTTTACATCACTTTTTCATATCTACACTCAGAGAAAAATCATTTCTCAATATGGTTGCCCCAACAATATTATTTTCATTGCAGAGAGATTTTTCCGTCGCAAACATTCTTATTATTATGCAATTATACATTTGTTCTCAATTCACATTATATTTTTGGCAAAACATGTTAAGCAATATGTTTAAATTAGAACCACATTATTGTTGTTAAAATTTCATGTGCAAAAAAAATATTTTCAATTCTTGAATATATTATTTTGTTTGTAATTTTGAATTGACAACAAAATGTTTGTTTTATATTGGCAACAATATACATTATTAGTACTTGACAATAAGTATACTTGTTGATTTTTATTCAGTTTAGTTTGCTTCTTTCATTGAGCTAGTTGTCAGTCGGCAAGTTAAAAATGTATTAGAAAATATGCTGAAGGTATATTTAAAAAAGTGAATTATTTGAAATAAATTATTTTAATTAAAATTAAACTATAAAATTAAACTATACAAAGAAAACTACATAATTGGTTATCTTCGGAGTGCTAAAAAATGTGTCAGCTTGTACGAGTATTCAAGAAATTTCTCAAGTTTCATCATTCACATTTGATAAATTTATCTTTTTATAACAAAGTGATTTATTTTACGTAACTAAATTATAATTAATTTTAATAAAAACTTCCATACTATAAATTAATTGGCTTTTATTTATTTTTAGGCATAATAATTGTTTCTCGACGCTAAGTACCGTTATTGTGATTCAACCATATTATTGCTGTATACATGAATCATGTACAAATACAACAAAAATATAGTTGGAGATCAACAATATTTTTATTGTGATTTAACCATATTATTGCTGTATACATGAATCATGTACAAATACAACAAAATTATAGTTGTAGATCAACAATATTTTTATTGTGATTTAACCATATTATTGCTGTATACATGAATCAAGTATATATACAACAAAAATATAGTTGTAGATCAACAATATTTTTAATGTTATTTAGCCATATTATTGTTATATACATAGATCAAGTACATATAAAACAAAAATATGGTTGCAGACCAACAATATTTTTATTATGATTCAACCATATTATGGTGCTACATCTAACCATAATATAATTTACAAACAACCATAAAATCTAACCATAATATGACAGTACTCGATAATGGTTGCTATTCACCATATTTTTTCTTTGCGTGTATTTTACAACAATAAAGGTTATTTTTTTAAAGCATTCCAGCAAAAAAAGAACTGAAAAAGTAATGATTTTAACATTGTGTTGTCATTGGAAGGAAGTACTTAGTGGTGAAAAAGAGCAGAAGTTCTTTTTTTAACCCATGGTTGTCATTGGTAAGATGTTATTCTTTTATACTTTCTTATACCTCTTGCTTTTGAAGTACTTCCCCTAAAACTATGTTTATAAATTTTTTTATCAAAAATTCCGCTTTAGCCTTTAGCCATTTATAAAATTTTAATTTTGTTTGAAATTATTACCATTTTTTCCCTCTAAAAATTAATTTATTTTCACTTTTTTGGCAGTAATTATTAAGAACTTCCAAAAAAGTTTAAAATATGCATTCTGTTCCACTTTTGAAGTTGTGAAAATGTTGTTTTTTGGAAGAACTTCATCGTTTTTTGCTGGAATTCAATATGTACTATTTTGTTTTATATAAATTATAATTTTAATACAGTTTTACATTTTTACATTATTAATACTATTTGAACTAAACGAAAACGAAACAAAAATGTGAAAAAAACAAAAATGTCAACAAGAATTTGTTGCCAATTTTGTTGGGTAAATATATAAATTAATGTTTGTACATATTTGTATTTTATTTTATATTTTAATATGTATTTTATCTTTCGACTGACAACAAAATTATTAACATTACAGATGGCCCTTCAAAATACATTTTCTCAGCTAGTAAAGTAAACTTTGTACAATTTCACTTCTGCTCTGTTATGTTCTCTTAGACTCAGTATCTTTTGGTTTATCTTTTACGGGATACTCGTGTGTAACAATAACAACTCATTCTCATAATCCTTGTTTAGTTTTATGTTTATTTGAATGCACTTTGAATATGTTGTCAGACACCAGTGTGAAAGAAAATTATTACAATAATGATAATAAATTTCAATAAAATTATATAGGTATTTGGATTTTAAGAATTTGGCTAATAATAACTATACATATAAAATCTAATATAAATGAAATAAAAAGTTATTTTATAATATTTACTTATATTTTTTAAACAGTTTTGCTTGTCATTGTTTTTAATAAAGTATACACACTAAAACGCACTTAAGTTCTAAATAATATAAGCAAGAATGTGTGTAAGTATGTACATTTTAGTCTAAGCTAAAATGAGTATTGTTAATAATCTATAGTGTTGTGTAGTGTTGTATTATTTAGTATTATACTATATACATAGTACGTAGATACTTTTAGTTATAAGTTATATATAGTGTTATATCCATGAGAATGTACAATATTTTACAAAAACTAATTTTTCCCTTAAGATTTTAAACTGATACTTAAGATGCCATAAATTTACAAATATGTATAAATTTACGAGTATGTATGTATGTATGTATGTATGTATGTATGTATGTATGTATGTATGTATGTATGTATGTATGTATGTATGTATGTATGTATGTATGTATGTATGTATGTATGTATGTATGTATGTATGTATGTATGTATGTATGTATGTATGTATGTATGTATGTATGTATGTATGTATGTATGTATGTATGTATGTATGTATGTATGTATGTATGTATGTATGTATGTATGTATGTATGTATGTATGTATGTATGTATGTATGTATGTATGTATGTATGTATGTATGTATGTATGTATGTATGTATGTATGTATGTATGTATGTATGTATGTATGTATAAATTCAATATTTTGTATGTGTATGCAAATTTCAAGGAAACTATAAAATTTAGTATTATAGTGTTAGTACTGCATATGTTTCTGTGCTAAACCAGATTAAGAAAATTGTATTTTCTTGCTTAAACAAATTTTATGAATCCATTAAAATTTGCTTATGATTTAAATGAAAAAATTGTTTAGTGATAATTAAATTGATTTTATATTTTCTTAAATTTTCTCTAAATTATTTTGATTCTTTAACTTAAGAAATTACAAAAATGCAGTCAAATAAGGGTCCGAGTTCAGAATTTGAGGGAGAGATTCACATCTACAAAATTTCGCCCAAATTTTTAGAAGCACATTTTAGTGAATCATCATCAGTGTTGGAGGTATATAGCATTTAAGCTCAATTTAATATTTTTCTATATTTCATGATTACTTTGTGAAATTGCAAGAATAACTGTACCATACGTTAGCTATTGATATTTGTTAAATTTCTGCTTAAAAATCGCTTCCTGGCCATGTTAGGGTGTATGCAAGCGCAAATTTTTTAATGTGGTTACATCGCAAATTGAAAATATAACATCATTCTTTTGTGTTTTTTTATGACATGTGAGTACTTGTTAAAAACATGGACCGATTCAGTCCTCTCAATCTCAAGAATTTCGAGCTTAAGTTATATTTTTATATATTTATTTACTTAACTTGTAACTTCCATTGTAAATGAAGAGAAAATAGCGTGGGTGGTATTATAGTGGTATTATATATCAGGGAAATCCTCTGATGATGTGGTCGGTACTATTGAGGATACACTAGACAGCAAATATATGTATGTTTGCATGCTTTTTAGGTATAGAAGGCGCTTTCAACAATGTGAATATATCGTCGATACTTAAGGCACTAGAGGACCTAAGGGTCGATAGGCGGATAATTAACTGGACAGGGGACATGCCAAAAATATAGGCCCACAAATTCTAGTTTAGGAATAAGTAGTTCAAGGAAGGTTGTAACAAGAGACACTCTGCAGGGAGGTGTTATATCTCCACTCTTATTGAACCTTGTGGTGAAAACAGACCTTTTTGAACTTGTTGCAAAATTTCTCTCCACGATAAGTGCACTAATGGAATCTGCTTTAAACAACCTACTAACATGGGTCAGGGACAACGGTCTGAGTGTAAACCGCACAAAGACCGAACTAGTACTATTTACTAGGAAATATAAAGTTCCAGTTTTTAAATTACCTCATCTTGATAGAAATTACCCTGAAACTTTCAAGAGAAGCAAAGTATCTTGGTGTAATCCTTGAATCAAAGTTATTGTGGAAACGAAATGTCGAGAGTCGGATGCAGAAAGCTCTATGCGCTTTTTACGCATACAAGAAAACTTATGGTAGACACGAAGACTCACATCTCTATTCTGAACAAAGTATAGAGATTGGCTTGCCTCTCCATCACTAGTGTGATGCGCTCTACCCCTCAAGACAGTCTGGAGACAATGTTAGATATTTTTCCCCTTGATATTTTCATCAGAAATATCTCCGCTAAGTCCGCTCTACATCTCAGGGAATCATGCAAACTTAAGCATGACCGGGTTGGTCAACGCACTATTTTAAGGTAAATAGGCATATCAATTCTAAAACGGGAAACCGATTATCTGGTACCAAAGAATAAACTTTGATAGGATCTTCAATGTAAGAATCCCATCTAGGGACGAATAGGCGGCTAATTCCGTGTTTAAGGAATATGCTATCTCAATTTTCACTGATGGATCGAAAACAGAAAATGGCACATTTCACTGTCCCACCGATTACCGAACCCGTGTACAGTATTCCAAGCCGAAATATATGCCATTAAAGTGGCAGCTAGGCAGATAAGAGAATTTCGTTTCTGTGCATCGAACATTGGGGACAGTCTTGCTACAATCAAGTCTCTAAATTCCCATACGATAAAGTACAAATGCACTAACGATTGCGAGCTAGTTGAGCTGGTATGGGTTCCGGGCCACGATTGTATTCAGGGCAACGAAAGGTCCGACGAATGTGCAGTAAATACATCGTCCTTGGACGATAGTGCAGCCTGCGATGACATTCTCATCCCCTTCGTCTCCTTATCTAATACTCTTGATTAATGGTCAATTGGCGAAATGACACTCAGATGGTCTTCATTCACTACTTGTGGAGTAGCAAGGACATTATAGCCCCAACGGTCGCGAAATAGGACTATTGCACTACTATCCCTTCGTTAAGGCTTCTCGTACACATAATCACAGGGAACTGTATAACTGGAGTTATGTCGGAGCATATGGGCTACCCAGGAAACAGCTATTGCATAAGTTGCCTAGACGAAGAAGAAGAAACCGTACAGCATCTGTTATGTGAATGTCCAGCACTACAAGAGCGTAGACTGAGATTTCTCGGTCGACAACTCTGTAACGATCTGGACTGTCTTAACGACATGTAACTAACAAAATATACATACATCTTATATCATTTCTCTTTATGATGGACCTTATGGTCTCCGAGTGCACTCGCTATAGTGAGCCACCCTTTAAACCTAACCTATTTGTTTATTTATTTATTTATTTATTTATTATTCGTATTTAAAATATATGAACTACATTTTGACGTTTTTCTTTTCCCTAATCGTAGTTAAAGATTTGAAGCTGTTAGAATATGATGTGATAATAATGAGAAATCAGTTTTCAATATGATTTGGAGAGCAAAACATGAGTATAGCTAATCAAAATTTCTTAAAACCAAGCAGACCTAAAAAATAAAATAATCGCGAATTTTTGCTCCCTGATAGAAAGATTTGGCTCCGTTAGGATTTGTAGGATGAAAATGTGTATAAGTAAGCCGATTTTAGCATGCCTGGGAGCTTTAGAATGCTCTAGAAAGGGAAAAAATTTTTAGAAAAAGACACATAAATCTAATTATCTCCGCTCCCTGATAAAAAGGATTTGTAGGATAAAATGTTTTATATGTGGGCCAAATTAATTTTCTACATCGTCTGGGAGCATCAGAATGCTCCAAGAAGAGAAAAAAGACTTCGGAAATTATAAATATATAAACCGACGTATCTCCGCTCCTTGATAAAAATTTCAAAATCTGGCTCTATTAGGATTTGTAGTACGAAAAGTTTTATAAGTATGCCAAATTTTCTACGTCGTCCTGGAGCTTCAGAAAGCTCAGGAAAGTGTAAAAATGCATAGCAAATTATATATATAGAAGATAGATTTATTTATTTTAATTAATTATTTTTTATTCGTTTATTTATTTTAGTTTGTGTTTACTTATTAATAAATAAATTTTTATTTGATCTATTTATTTTTAATTTAAAATGATGTCCTCACAATATAATGTTGGAGTGTGATATCATATCTGATTTTGTATGTAGTCAGAGGAAGTGTTAGTATAATCATTGTTATAATTTTTATAAATTAGGAATAATAATAAGACAATTTCTCTCCCTAACAAAATAAGACAACTATTTATATACAAAAAAATGATTCCATATTGTAATTTAAAAATTCCCTTTCTTATTATCTTTATCTTTTTGGACTCAACAACTACACTTATTTCTATGGGAAAAAACTTTTGCCAAAGGGCTTCTTTGAATAAATTTATGATTTTTCCATTTGAGTTTTATTTTATTTTTTCCCCCGCTTTAGTACTAGATAGGGGAACAGACAGAGGAAAAAACTATAAAAAAATACTTTATTTTTTTTATTGCTTCAAAAAACTTTACAGGTTTATATAAGTTTTATTATAATTCCTTTTTAGTTTGCTTAAGGTAAAAGTACCATAGCTAATATTAAATGGGAGTTGTCTTCAATTTTTGTTCTTGCTCGTATTAAGCATTTTTTTTTTTTTTTTGGTTAAAAGCAAACTATATAAGAGAAAAAGTATTAAAAACTTTGTATTATAATTTTTTTTTTTAAGTAGGCGAAGGTATTTCCTTTGTAAAGAGATCTAACTGTAAACAAATTGAGATCAGCAGTTCTATTTGTGGCTAAACAAATAAGAGTTTTGTAAGTAGTTTGAAAATAAGTTTTGTTTATTGATGTTTAAAAAAGAAAAAAGGATATTTGTATTAGATTTTAATATATAAAATTTTAAAAAATAATTTAAGAACTTTAGCTACGAATTCTCAAAGTGTCTCTAACAATATATATTTTTAATTGAAAAAGTATATTGTTAGGCCATCAAATGGCCTAAATAGAATGTATTAAAATTAAAAAAAAAAAAAAAATTTACCAACCTTGTTCTAATTTATTATTTTAATTCTATACTGAGATCATTTAAAAATAACTTCTACTTTTAATACAATTTATTACTTCATCGCCACCACTGTTAAATGGTAATAAACATTAATTAATTATCACTTCATTAATAATAAAAACATTTATTTGTCTTTTATAACAGTAAATCAATATAATTAATACTACTATAAATTGTAATCGACAACTATAAATTGTTGTTTTTTGCAAACAATCATTTAATGAATTTTTCTTTATTTATTAATAAAATAATGATTTGCTTTTAACTCAACTAAATGGATTAACATTTACTAAAAAATACATATTTATGGTACAAGATAAAACAATACACAAATTTAATTACTTGCATACACAATACATACATACACATGTATTTTATCCTTAACAAACTTTACTTTGAATCATAGTAAAGATTTATAAAACAAAACTGTCGTAATTAGAAATCTTTTACATTGATTGAAGAATACTACATAGATAAATTATATTTGAATTAATTTGAATTAAACTTTGTCATGTCAATCAAATAGGGGCGGTATATGGTAAATATCAACATTTATATTCATTATTATACAGTGTATAATTTCAATATGCAAAATACTCCCCTAAAAATAATCTAAATAGAATGAATGGCCTTAAACTAAAAAAAAAAAATAAAATAACATCAGAATGATGTAAATCTCAATAAATAAGGAGGTGCAATAGTCTAAAAAGATATCCTCCTTTAAACATAAATAGGATGAATAAGAAAAGTTCAACGTACTTAATAAGAATTAGAATTAATTTTCTTCTATTACGTACACATTTTTTTCGCCATTACTTATTTGAATTCTTTAATTCACTAATAGAACTATCACACTAATAGAACTAAAGAATGATTCATACTTTTCTAGAGTATTTGTAGAGTATTATATGGTCGGTTAAGCCCGACTATACATTATAATTTGGGGAGGGATCTTTTATTAGACTTGTAGCCAAATGTGGACCGATAGTTATATTAAGTTTAAAATAAATCATACGAATACAGAATATTACGTCGATGCTAACATTTACATAAATTTATTCACTTTTGGGTGATTCCCGAAAAAGGGCCTTATATGGGATGATAAATTATAGACCAATCTTTGTAAAATTTGGCACTATCACCCACCTATGGTTGTGTAGGGTATAATAAAAGGAGTTTTATTTCTTTGTTATAAAATAAAACTCATTTAAGGAGTTTTACTCTTCCCGTTAAAAAAATAAAGCCCATTTTACATAAATTGATACCCAAAGCTTTCTGCTGGTCAGATCTTTTTGATTTCTGGAAGGTGAAAAAATAAATTATACCTACTCATAAGTAACAACCGCGAATGTTATATTCGGCTCGACCGCATCTATATACCAACCATCAACTTTTTAAAATTTCGCGCTATATGGGAGGTGGATGGAAAAATGGGCGTTAAAGAGGGCGGACCACGCCTACTTTTTGTTTCCGAGTTTACATTGGTCCTTGAACTATTTGAACACAATTTGACCTTATTTCGTAGGTGGGCGTTTAAGTGGGCGGACCACGCCCATTTTTAGTTTAGGAGTTTATATCGATTCCCCAAACTATTTATACAAAATTTCGTTGTCGTACATACTTTTGTTAAAGAGATATCAGCAGAAAAGTATGAAATGGACGCCCTGTGTTTCTAGTTTTTAGCCCATAACTTTTTTTTGTTTATTAACCGATTTTGTCCATTTTCAATACCAAACAAACCTTATATAAGACAAATATTTGTGCCAAATTTCGTCCCCCTACGTTGTCCCGTTCGAACCCTATCCTGCTTTCAACAGACGGACATACCGACAGACAGACGGACATAGCTAGATCGACTCAGAATCTAACCAGGACCCAGAAAATATATACTTTGTGGGGTCTTAAATAATTATTTCGACATGTTACACACGGAATGACAAAATCAATATACCCCCCCCCATCTTTTTGATGGTGGGTATAAAAATTAGCAAAAACTGTATATTGTATTCCTGAAACCCAGGTCTGCTCCTAAATTAGTATTGAGTGACTTGCGTTCAAATCTTTCCACAGAAAATTTGATAAAATGCATATTTTTTTAAATTAAATAAATAAATTACTGCAAACATTATATCAGATAGACTCCTGAATAGTTTTATTTTATAACGTTAATTTTGAGATCGTTCTTTAAGATCACTATAAATTTTGAAATCTATAGTGATCTTAGTATAGGTCTCCGTTGACCTTAACATGGAATTTTTGAGTTTCAATTTTCTGGATAGCTATTATTTACGGTTCCTGCTAAAAACTCATAAGGTATTCAAGTATTTTAAATAAAATTGCGTTACCAAAAAATAAGTGTCTGAAAGAAATTTTTTACAATAAAATCTTATTTCATTTTCTAGATTACAAACGTGATATACGTTTGGATTTTTTTTTTTTTTTTTTTTTTTTGTAGATAAAAATTGTAGCAAAAGTTTTAACCCTTCATTCTTAAACAACGTGTAAACTTTGCAATATTTTAATTAAAAATATTCAACCAACATAGATTCAAAGTAAGCTTTGGCACACAATTGATTTTTTAGTTCTATTGTAACCAAATTGTAACGTCAAAAATACCACTTCGTAGCTGTGGGGGTGATTTTGTGTGCAAAAATGTGGCACCAAAAAGTCGCTTAGGTGGAAATAGACAATTATCGGATAAGTCATTACGAAGTAAATTGGTTTGGAGTTTTGGATTTAAGCTTGGGATAATATCAGGAAAATTCATCGTTAGAGCCCAAACACAACCAAGCGGAGTTGGATGTTGTTTTTCGCTCTAAGAGAGAAATGCAAATTAAATGAAGACGGCGTCCAGCAGCGGATTTCATACACACAGAAAAAAGATTGGTTGGAAAATGGTTACTATTATTAAATTTCAGTAGAATAAACACAAAATGTAATACACATACAATAATATTAGGATGTCAACAGATAGTCTTACATTAAAAAGGAAAAAGTTCGGATATAATGGTATTAGGGTTTTGCAATTATAAAGTTAGTTACCAAGATCAATTTGTGCTTTGTTAATATACATAGAATTATATTGGTGGAGATAACGTAATTGAATTTATATTTTAAAACTAAATATTGATAGCTACTATCGATAATTTATTTGTACTTAAATATGTTAAAGTTTAACCATATTATTAGTGGCGGTGCCAGTCGTTTTTATAAAAATTCGGTTATGTTTAAAAATAAAAAATCAATTCGATTATCCCAAGCGACAGAATGTTGTATTAAATAAATAAATTAGTTATTTGATTTGACATTTCTCAAAAAATAATTTAAATAAATATTTTTTTTTTTTGTGAAGAAACAAAATTTTATTCTGCCGATTGTTTTAAAATGGGTAAGTTAATAATTGAACAATTGTGTATTTTTTATATTGCTTTATTATTGTACTTATTTAACAGATATTATCAGATAAATGGATGGCTTAACATTAACAGCTTCCTGTTATTTATCAACGAATTAGGCTCTTGGTGATAGAAGCTCGCTACACACTACTCCTATCATTTCTGCATTATAAGAAATTAAAGATTTGTGGTATATTATCATGTAATCTTTCCCATTTATTAATTAAACTTATTGCCTTGTTTTTATAATGTACGTGTGCTTAATGGCCCTATATCATTTTCAGGTACACTAAACGGTGAACAAGCAGTATGAAGGTCTGATCAGTCTAAGGTCTTGTTTAAAAATTACCTAATTGGTCCCATGAAGGAATTACTTACATGTGTAATAATTTTTCTCACCGTTGAGTTTAGAAAAACTTAAAAAAATATTGTGAACTGCTTCCTATACTTGAGCAAAGCAACTTCCGGCATAAGGTATTTTATGGTTTAATTTGGTTGATTATAAACGTATCAATAATTTTTATTTCTATTTTCCATCTGCAGTTATAATTTTTGAGTCCTGTGGTTTATGGGAGTGTATATAGTAAAGTTCAACGACATAATAACGAAGAGAATAATGAAACAAAATTCAATTAGGTATCCTATTCAGAAAAAACATTGATTTAGCGAAGTCGTTATATGAATTACACCGGAGTTCTTGCCGTGTAGGAAAGTGTTTTTACCCAGATCAGAATCCCACCTAGGAAAGTCCAAAACCATTTTCATCCTAAAGACAGTATATTATAAAATTTGCTGACAAGTCACGACAAGTCATACATAAGACATTTTTATCTATTTTGAACATCTACGCACATATGTATGTAAATGTATTTTCATTAAATTTATAATAAAAATAAAAAATTAAAACAAAAAATAATAAAATTAATTTTATTTTATTTGGTTCAGCCTAATATTCTTTATACATATTTTACAGATGTTCCAAACGAATTAATATTCTTAAATAGTTGTGTCTATCGAATAATTCCAATACCCCAATCGAATTATGGGATAGTACATGCAACCAACCAAATTTGATTGGCAAAAAATTCGGTTGCCACAATGAAACCGTTTTCTCTGTGTATACATTTTGTTTTTAGTAAATGATGAATATTTTTCAAACTTTTTATGAATTAATAATTTTTGAATTTTTATTAGGCTCAAGTTCATTATTGTAATAATTTTTTTTAGTGTCTAATAAATCTTTTTCTGTATTCTAGAAAAATTATTATATTATATTATATTATATTATATTATATTATATTATAATATTATATTATTATTATTATATTATAATATTCATCATTTACTAAAAATCAATACTACAGAGGGCACGCTGTAACTTGTTTACTGACTGTATGTTGGAATTCTAATATAGAACCAACAATGTAACAGACAAAACAAACAACATATAAATCTGCATACTATGCTTACCGACGGTTAGCTAGAGCAGTAAAACAACATTGTAATAATGTAGAATACAATAAAATAAAAGAAAAAGCTTTTGTAAAGTTATTTCAACTTAATACTTAAGAACTTAGAATATGTAAAGTGATGAAGTTATGTATTATAATTCTTCAAAAGTGTTAGTTAAATGAAAGATCTTTACGATTAGCACTAAAAGGCAGAATGGATGCTGAAGAAGATCGTAGTGGATAAGAAAATGCATTCCATCCTTCTAGTGTCTAATAAATCTTTTTCTGTATTCTAGAAAAATTATTACAATAATGAACTTGAGCCTGAATAAAAAATTCAAAAATTATTCATTTTGTTTTTATTTCTTTATATTTTTTGTGTTTGGCAACAACAAAACTACATGTATAAAAATGTTTTTCTTCTTCTCTTAAATTCCATACATAAAAAATATAAGGCAAATCTATCTATCTCTTTCTTTCTTACATAAATTTAATGTAAACCTATGTGATTTACATTAAATTGCAACAACGGCAACACTGACAGAGAGGGAGAGTGAGAAAATGAGAGCTTTTGAGAATCCGTTGTGAAATTAAAATAGATTTTAATTTCCAGCGGATTCCGCTGAGTTGTTTTAGTTGCCAAATCTTCATATAAAAAAAAAATAATCCGCTAGGTTGTGTTTGGGCTCTTAAGTGTGTATTATACTTTTTGTATGTTCTATTTGAACATCAGATGAATCCATATTATCATTCATCAGTGGAAATGAGAAATATTTTGGTAGAGAGAATTAAAAACGTCTTTTTTTTTAAAGAACTTTGGTACATAAAAGCATTTTTAAATTAAATTCAAGGAGAAATATTTGTTATAAAAAGAATCATCGAATATTTTCTATAAAATGAAAATTTATTTTCTTTAAAAGAAAATTTAAAATTTTTATAAAAAAATATAGAAAATTTTCTTTCAAAAGAAAATTTAATTTCCTATAAAAGAAAATCTATCGAACATTTTCTATAAAGGAAAATTAATCGATAATAAAAAATGTATCAAAAATTTTCGAAAAAGAAAATTTATCGAAAATTTTCGGAAAAGGAAAATTCATCGAAAATTTATATTTTTTTTTTTTTTTTATAAATGAAAATTTATCGGAAATTTTCTATAAAAGAATATTTATCGAACATTTTCTATAAAAGTAATGTTATTTTTGCTTGTATAAAACAGAATAAACTACTAAAAATTTTATAAATATAATTTTCTATGTGAGAAAAACTAGCCACACAGACGGACGGAAGGACATCGTTGAATTGATACAAAAAAAAAAAATAATAATTCTAAGTAAATTGGATTATTATACCTAACGACACCATATACATATAGTGCTACATATGTACATACCCAGAAAATGAAAAATAAAAAAAAAAATACTTGATTTAAATAATTTCGTAATTAAAACTTATTTGAAAACAAAAAAAAAAAAACGTGTTCCCACTATAGACAATAGTTTGTTGAAAGTTCACCGACAAAAGTAAATGTAACTTAAAACAACCAAATTGTGGCAATTAAAGCTACCATACCACTGATAACCCAAAATATAACATAACACTTGTGTTGTGAGTTGCTAAAATTATTATTTAAAACTAAATCAAAAGAGGAATAATGCTGGTTGGTTGGCTGGTTATCCCAACTAAATCGTGTCATTAACATATGCAACAAAGAAATAGACACACAGAGAGAAAATTATTTACTTACCCCACAAAAACACCCGTATCCATGTAGTGTGTATAATAGAATATGGTTACAACGGTAATGGCAAATAAAGCCAAAACGCAACGTCGCACATTAATGGCTTTAAGATGTGGCAAACCAAAACAGCAACGGGCAATTAAATTACTACAACAATTACAATTTGGACTCGTTGAAGATGAAGACGAAGAGGATGAGGAAGATGAAGCTGCTGCTTTTGATGAGGAGGGGAGCAGTGGCTGACGTAAATATTGATTATTATACAGAGATGATGTAGAAGAGGATATAGATGACGAGGGTGTAGAGGGCTGGTGGTGGTGGTGATGATTTTGGTTAGAGTTTGTATACAAATTTGTTGAATTTGTATTAGAGGATGTGTTGTTATGTACATTATTGACAGCTTCATAGTTACTATTATTATTATTATTGGAGGATAATGTTGTTGCTGTTGTTGTCACTGCTCCTGATGCTCCTGTTGGCAATTCTATTGATCCTGCTGCTGGTATTGTTGATGATGTGGCTAATAGAGTTGATTGTTGTTGTTGCTTTAATAAGCCGCCAAATGTTATTGAATTTTGTTGTGTCGTTGGTTTGGTTGCCAATAAAGTTGTTGCTGATGCTGCTGCTGTTGTTGTTGTTGCTAAGGATAACGATGAGCTGGATAATGCTGTAGTCGTTGTTGAAAGGGAGGTATGGGAGGAGTGTGATGATGTTTCTGTTATAGACAAGTAGGGTGGAATATTGTGGCAGGATATTGTACTAGTCGTTGTAATAGTTGTTGTTGGCATTGTATTGCCTGAACTTTGGTTAGAGCCATTATATACATTACCAAAATATTTGCTATTATTAAAATGCATATTATTATTGTTGTTATTGCTGTTGTTGCTGCTGTTATTACTACTACTAGTGCTACTGACTTTATTGTTATGCGGGAGTTTTAGCAATTTTTGTGCGCTGTGATGAATATTAGTGGTTGTGGCACCATCACTATTTGCATTACCACTATCACTACTACTGCTACTACAACTACTACTACTACTACTTGTATTAAGGTTGCTATTAGTAGTTGTTACTGTTGTTGCAGCTATGTCTGGTATTGTTGTAATGTTATTGCCATTTAGACTATTTGCCTCACATGACTGTTTGTGTTTCATATGCCGGCTTGTTCTGACATTTTTAACATCCTCTGACCCCACTACCGTTCCTGCTTTGAAGAATTTTGTTGTTGTGGTCGTTGATAAAGATGCTAATGGCGATAATTTTGTTGCTAAGGTTGCTTCAGCTGCTGGCCATGTCATGTTAGTTAACTCACTACTCCTACTACTATTAGTATTTGTACCATTTTGCATATTTTTACCAGGAACAGCATCCATTTTCATCTCAATATCATCAACAATATTATGAGCTCCATTGGTTTCATTTACTCTTGTACATTTTGTGGTATTTGGCAATAGTTTGTCATATTTGTGGCGATTTTTTATTGAGGATGCCAAGGGCAATTTTGTAGATTTCCAGATAGCAACATCATTGCTGCAGCTGTTGATTTTATTGTTGTCATTTTCCAAATTCCAGCCATTGGCCAAAATATTGTTCTTATTGTTATTGTTGAGGCTATTAGTTAAAAGAGCCATATTTTTGTTGCTTTTAAGGGGTTTAACGAAAATTTCACTTTCAATAGTTCTATTCAAAATATTCGTTTTCTTTGATATTGTCATAGTTTGTTGTTTTTGTTTTACGAATTTCTGGAATTCCTTAAGAAATATGGGAACCTTTGTTTTAGCTTTTTTTGATTAAAATATCGGTGGTTGCTTTCTTATCATACGAAATTAAGCCAAAAATGTTTTAAAATTTATTTTGAAAATTGTTTAAAAATGTTTTCAAGAAGGCGTGGCAGCTGGAGATATGTAAAATATGGCACCTACTTTTAAATTAAGTAAAGCAAAGTTTACTCCAGAAACTTTATTAAAATGTTTTGTTATTAAAATATTAAAAAAAAAAATATATATATATATATAAGTACAATTAACACCTTCACTTTTTTGCTTTTGCACTTAAAATCTGTTTTTTTCTTTATTTCTTTTAAATGCTTTAATTTTAAAATATTAATTACTTAAATTTAAGTTTAAATTTAGAATTTCTTTCAAAATTTTTTTCATTAAATTTATTTAAAAGTTAATGTTAAACATTTAATTATTGTATACATGCGTTGCTTTCTTTTTTTTAATTTTTTTTTGTGAAATATTAAAAAATATATTTATTTATCTTCACTGTTATTTTATTTACTTGATTTTTTAATAAATTATTGTTTTTCGCCACTTGATATGTTTCCAAATTTTTATATATTCAACACTTTGTGTGATTTTATTTTGTTTTATGGCCATGATATTTGGTTGCAGCAACAGCATCACTTTGTTGTAAACTGATTTGCAGCAACGGCAGCCCTTAATATGGCAATGCCATACCACACCATTATTGTGGTTCTCTTTCTCGTTCACTCACTATACTTCCGTTATGGAGTTTAAAAGTAGTTATCGTTTTTTTTTTTTTTTTTCTTTCAATATTAATTTTTTACTTTTTCACTCAGTGTTTTATTTTTTAAATTTTATTTTAATTGGCACATTTTGCAAGCAGCATGAAGTAGTAGCAGCAGCAGTCTTTTGTTGTGTTGCACACAATTAATTCCATAATTGCATTTTATTTATTTATTTATCCAAGTTAACTTTGTCAATTTAACAATTTTTATTTTATTTATTTATTTTTTTTTTTTGTCTTTGTTTTTGTTAATATTGCCGTATGCTAACGATATGTAGATTATAATTATTTCTGGAGGGGAATCTGTTTTCTCTTTTAAAAAGTAATATTTTTTATTTGTTTTTATTTAAGCTGGTAATTGTTATCTGCAACGAAAGAACATAAAAAATAACATCAAATAAACAATTTGTTAAACAAATGTATGACAATAAATATTTAATAAAAAATATATAAGAGGGAAATATTATTAAAAGGAATACAAATAAATGGAGAACAAAAGTTATTTAACAAATACTGCTAACAATTTAGTTAACAAACTCTATTGTACTAAAGGCTTTATTCATAATAAAATCTTAAATTTAACAAATGTAATGAACATTTGTTTTATAACTCTTTGACAACAATTTATATAGTATCTTAACTTTTTTTGATTTGATAGATATATGTTTATACACTGAGGGAAAAATGGCATTGTAAAATTGACAACGGTTGTGTTCATATTGTCCACGATGCATAGTGGGGCCAAGCAAAATTTTTTTTGGTGATGAACCTGTATCTACTAAACTACTATTTGGATTGAATTGAAACGTATGGAAGATTTGTAGAGGAGGACCTAAGCTTTCACAAAAATCATTTTGCAGTCACCCTGTAATAACGTTGATATTAATGCGGAACAATGTGGTTGCAAAACCACTGTGTTGGAAATAATTCTGGAGATATCTCAATGAAATTGCACATGAACAGATGATGTTTTTGTTTTGTGTTACTTTCTGGCGACTTTATTCGCCAATTTCCCCTTTTTCAACCACCTGACCACTTTTTTGGCCCCTTTTGTTTACTAACTTTTATATTAATTTTAACAAATAAACTAATCATTTTGAGATTGTTTCACAGTATAATGATATAAAAAACCGAGGAGTATTTTTAAATGAACTGAAACTGTTTGTAACTAAAAATAATAATCAAGGCAAATTTATTTATCAGGTAAAGTCAGTTAATCAGCTGATTTTTTTTTTTACTTTGTTTTGGATATTGCATCTGTCAAACTTTGTTTACGTTTACCAAAGAACAAAGCGGACAGGCGGCAGCCAGTCGCCGCATAATTTTTCTAGCCGTCGCCGACGCTGACTCATACCGGCTAGAAAGGCTGAACAAAATACAAATAAAAATTTACTTAAAATTGCATATGTTAAACGGAAATATTAGTTTTTAGTAATAAACATAAGAAATTTACTTAATTTATGTAATATAATATAAAAAACATTTTGAGCTGATAAATAAGCTGCCGCCGATATGACCTTGTGAAAGTCGCCGCCACCGATCATAATAGGATACACAGCCGCCGACAATTTTGCGTCGGCTTGGTTCTCTGATGCTTACTTTATTTTTTGTTATGTTTACAAATTCGCTTTGTTTCTAATCAGCCGATTTTGACATAACTAACCAGCAAACCATTTAAAAAGTGCCTGTTGTTTTTGTATTGTTGTATTTGTTGTAGAACTGACTTTACCTGATAAATAAATTTGCCTTGATAATAATAAAGTTTATGAACAGCTATTTATATCATTATATGCCGAATCTTTTTGGACTGGATTAAAAAAAAAAAAAAAAAAAACATTAGATGAAAACTTATATCCTAATTTATATTTTTTACTAAATTATCAATAATAAGAAATTGTTTGTCTAACAGACTTAAGTCAATACTTGTGGATCCATGAAAGACTGGAATACGACTGAAGAACTCATATAAAAATGCAGAAATTTAATTAATTAAAAGAGGATTGTATGTTAACTATTTTTGTTATAAATAAAAAAGTTGGCCATCTCGTGTATGTAATTTTTTATTTTTTTTAATCTCCAAAAATTAATTTATGATATAGAGATGTTAAGGTCAAAATAAAATTTTCGTTTAGTTTTTTCAACATGGAGGGCTTAATATTGACTTTCACATTTTTTTTAATATTCATCAGATTTCTTACAAAATTCTAAATAATATTCCTGCAAGCAGAGAACCAAGCCGAGACGAAATTGTCGGCGGCGGCTGCACGGCAAATTTTGGTCGGCGGCGGCGGCTTATATGTCGGCTTGCCGTTTTTTCCTAGAAAAACCACAATTTTTTTGTATAAATAAAAAAAATTTAGTGCGGTAAACATACGTATAGGTGGCAGTAGTGTATTCAATGTATTATAAAAAACAAAAAGTAAAGTGTGTTCTAAAAGCACATAATGGCAGAAAAAAATAAAATAAAAGTCAAAAATGGGTCTGAAGTCCAAAAGTACAGAAAATTAATTATAAAATAGAATTTTTTATCTTTGGCACAGCCGATTGTATCGGCGGCTTACCTTGAGCCGGCTCAGCCGGTTCTCTGCCTGCAAGAATCATTTTAATATATGAATCCGATAAAAAGTTATTTTAATATGAAATTGGAACTTTTAAAAAATTTCATATACATATATTCATCTTTTTTAAAGGTGGAAGCATTTATTCACTTATAAACAGCGTTTGAAAAACTCTAACTGCTATCAAGTTTTTTGGATTGGTTAAAACTACAGCTACTGAAAATTATTCAGTAGTGGCAGCCATTTTTTATTTTTACTGCTACTTTCAATGTGTAGTTAATACTTAAAGAAGAGGTAGCACTAAACTACCAGAGAAGGTAGTCAATAGGTTGCAGAAAAAGTAGTTTTAGGAGCAGCAAGAAAACATAAGTATGCACAATGCGTTGTTTTTGTAATAAGCTTTTATTTATGTTTTGATTTTACAAGGTTACTATTTTTATAAAATGTGTGTCTATCACTTAATTTGCAAAGTTTCCTTTGTAATGCAGTATTGTTTCCAGCTGGGGTATACTCAGTCTGTCCAGTTTCTTTAAAGGTCTGCTTCCTTTGATTGTTACCACAGAGCTTCCTTGTGACAAGAACAACAACGAAATCATACCTATCTATGAGGAAAGAATAGGGTTGGCAATTTTAGTTCTTAGGTTGGTTAACAAGATTAAATCCGACGAGGCGAATTCTTCAACTCTCAATCGGCTAACTACGGTTTTCGTCTCTAAAATACAATCCGACGAGATAAATACTTCTGCTCTCGATCGGCTAGCTAAGATCTATTTTACGAAATAAATACAATCCGACGAGATAAATGCTTCGGCTCTCTGTCGGCTAACTAAGATCGTATGGACTACTGAATACAATCCGACGAGAAAAATGCTTCGGCTCTCTGTCGGCTAACTAAGATCGTATGGACTACTAAATAAAATCCGATGAGATAAATGCTTCGGCTCTATGTCGGCTATCTAAAGGCTCAACTTCATAGAATACTTTCGCTTCAACTGCGACTGACAGCTACGCAACACATAAATGATATTAACCCAGTCATTGCATTATTTTGTTATTAAAATTTTATATAATAAAATATACAGATGTAAAAATTCTATTATGTTCTCAGTTGAAATAATGAATTGCAAATTAAAATTTCCGACTTAACGAAAAAATATTAAAATAAGAATAAAACCGACAAAATATATTTACGTACTTCGCCACTTCAAAGTGGAACATTTTTCATCTTTGAAGTACTTCACGCAGAAGTTTGGCGTACTGATTTGGTTCCGCTCAATATAAATGCATGTATTTAACTTAGCTGTCAGTCGCAGTTTAAGCGAAAGTATTCTATGTAGTTGAGCCTTAAGATCGTATGCACTACTAGATATAATCCGACGAGATAAATGCTTCGTCTCTGTCTACTAACTAAGATCGTATTAGCTATTTTACGAACTAAATACAATCCGATGAGATAAATTCTTCAGCTCTCAATCGGTTAACTATGGTACTAAATACGATCCGACGAGATAAATACTTCGGCTCTTTATTGGCTAACTAAGATCGTATGAGCTATTTTACGAACTAAATACAATCCGATGAGATAAATTCTTCAGCTCTCAATCGGTTAACTATGGTACTAAATACGATCCGACGAGATAAATACTTCGGCTCTCTATCGGCTAACTAAGATCGTATGAGCTATTTTGCGAACTAAATACAATCCGATGATATAAATTCTTCAGCTCTCAATCGGTTAACTATGGTACTAAATACGATCCGACGAGATAAATTCTTCGGCTCTCGGTAGGGTAACTACAAGGTTCGGCCTTCAAAATACAATCCGATGAGATAAATTCTTCAGCTCTCAATCGGTTAACTACGGTTCTACTACAATCCGACGAGATAAATTCTTTGGCTCTCAGTCGGCTAACTACGGATTCGGCTACGGTTCGGAAGAAAGAACTTCGGTCGTGTCTGGTGATACTTTGTTCCCTAAGATCAAAGTATAACAAGATCGGTATTTCGCTCAAATGTGATGTCGTAATCTTGACTATTTATGTTTAAATTAACATAAACTTTTTTTATGTTTAAATTAACATAAACTAAATGAGAATTATAAATTCTCCTACTACAGTAGTTACAATATGTTATTATGTTGGTGGTTTAATATTTGTAACTACACGTTACACCTTTATAATGTAAAGGGAATTTTACCTACTTTGTATTGCTTTTAAATGTTTTTTGTTTCCTTTATATATTTATAAAATTTGAGTTTTGGATTCTATGCCATACATGGATTTTTTAAATTTTCAATATAATTTTCTTAGTCGATTTATCGTCAACGCCTATCGAATTTGATTCTCCATAGTATAGTTTTAACATACAAAAATTCCTTAAAAAGAGAAATATTTTAATGAAATTTGGCAGAAATAAGTTTTTTTTTATAAATTTAAATATGTTTACTAAACTTCACGAAGATCGGTTCATAAACAAATGTTAGTATTGTATTAATATTATACAAATACATAAAAATTTTAAACAGCTTCTTACAATATTTAAAATTACAATACAATAAGAAAATAATGCTTTACAACTGAAATTTACTACATTCTGTAAGTAAAGAACAAAATCCAGTATTTATTTTATTTCTGATTTGAATATTGTTAATGATATATTGAGAATCCATATGACAACTCTAAAATATTTGTAAAATGGAGGGCAATGTAAAAATGTTTATAAAAGCACAGAGAAGAAATAAATAATATATTTTTTACATTACTTTTAATTTTGATATTTTAAGCTACTTCATTTTTTATTAAACTACTTCAATTGCTACTTCTGCTGTTACCTCTGCTGCTCCCTTTGCTTTCTATTTACTACTTTTAAAATTAAAGAATGTAGCAGTTTTCTTTTATGAATATAGATAAAACTATAAATACTTATATGTGAAGGTAGCAGCAGTAATAAGATTGTGAAAACTACACTACTTTCAGAATTTAAGTTTCTGACCACAACTAAAAATACTGCTACCAAAAAGTGAAGGTAGCTGCAGCCGATAAATTGTTTTATTTTTAGTAAAAAAATATTATTTTAAATTTTGATCTCTTTAATAATTGATAAAATTAAAAAAAGTAATCGGAATAGTTTTTCTATTTATTAATTCGTTTAATATAACATATTTTTTCTGTGATTACGCTTAACATATTTTAGCACATTTCTTTCAAAATTAGTTTTTTGTAAAGAAACCATTATAGATAGAGATTTAAATTTTTCATTATTGTTCTACTAATAAGCTCTTTAAATGCGGTATTATCTGTCACTGTATATAAAATTAATTTCATGGAATAATTGATAAATAAAAACACTTTCCTCTCAATATCTTTCCTTATAAAAAACTAGTAGTCTTAAGTAGAAAATATTAAAAAGAATCTTTTCAAAATAATATGTACATATTGTAATGAGCATTTGTTTGCTAAGTATCTTATTCTATGTCTATTGTATTATTTAACTGTCATTTAAATTACTTTACAAATGAACCATTTTCAAACGAAAAAAAAAAAATAATAAAATAATAATAAGTACAAAAATAGATAAAATATATATTTGATATTATTTAAAAGTGAATAGAAAAAACATTATAGAAACTTTTATGATTTGACATTTATTTATCTGCTCTTAACTTTTTACAAATTTCATTGATAACGAGTAATCAATGAACATCAATGTGGCACACGCACGCAACACAAGTCTGATATTTATTTATACACATTTGCATACTTAAGTACAAAAATACTCATACGCACTCAACCATTGACTCCCTCTCAATTCATTTATTCGTTCATTTATTCATTGATTTTGTTTTTGTATTTTTTAAATTTTATATTGAAATTCATAAAAGGAAGAAACGAAGGACTTGTGAACGAGAAGTAAAAAGTTATATAATTTCGTTTTTAGTCTAGAATAAAATGAATTTCAACAAAATTTAAATGTGTTGAGAGATTTCAAAATAAAATTTCTAAGAAATATTTTATATGCGTTGAATAAATATGATTAAAAGTTTATGGGTATATGTGTAGATATTTTCTTTTTTATTTTTTAAATTTCTAATGAAATACTTGATACTTGCTTTTGATATCTGTAAATCTGGGCAGGAAATTTTGTTTATTCAAATGGATTGATTAAATTTATTTGGTAAAATACTCTTATTTATATGAACTAAATTTTTTTGTTTAGATATTTATAGATTTCCTAGAAAATTTATCAATAAATGACATTTTATGCTCACATATGTATGTATGTATAAGAATATGTTCTTTTGAAGTTTTGTAAATATTGGTAAAAAGGTAATGGAAAATATAAGTAATAAAATAGAAAAATAGATTTAACACTTTATTTAATTTTTAAAATCTGTTAAAATAAATTACTATGCAAAAGAAAATATAAATTAAGAAAAAATAATATAAAAACGAAAAAACTTTACACAGAGAAAACAGATTTATTGTGACAACCGAATTTTTTGCCAATCGAATTTTTTCGATTACAAGTACTATCTTAAATTCGGTTACAGGGACTTTTCTATTGCTGAATTAATGATAGGTACAACTGTTTTAAAAAAATCAATTATTAAATAGGAGCAAAAATATCAGGTGATACAATTGAATTTTTCAGTTTTGTCAATTAATATTATTAAAATGTTACATTTTTATTGCGCTTTTTTTATTGTCTTAAAAATGTTACATTCACAAACACTTTCGTATACTTGCCACGATACAGATATTGTTCCGACGCACACCGAGCACAAATTGAAACGCATTTTAGATATCTGTCGGGTTTAATTTATATATTTTTGTTTAAAAGATGAAGTCATCAACACGACTTGATTTTAGAAGACCAATACCACAAATCTGGCTAGGAAAACATTATTATTTGATATATACATATGAAGAAAATCCATTAAATTTACCCTTTTGAAATTTTTGGATGCCATGCTATTTATATTGTAAGTTTTTATTGAAATTCCATAGACCATAATAAAGACTATCTTCAAATACCCACACATTAGCTTAACAATCATTTATTAATTGATATTTCTTTTTAATTCTTCAAAATAATTTTGTATTTAAATTTGTTTTCTTGTTAATTATATTTTATTTTTGAATATCATATTTTTTATACATACAGTATATGAATTGTAGTAATAAAAATTTTCGATTACTGTCACTAATATTTAGTACATCAAAATGTTATGCTGAATTTAATTTGATTGTCGTTTTCAAATTAATCCTATAAAATATACATCTTTTTCAGTTGTACGAACCGTAATTGTGTTCAGTAATTCGATTGGGATAACTGAATAGATTTTGTATTATGAAATATGACCTAATTATTTGAATTATTTGCTACTGTAACTGAAAATATGGTTAAACTTTAAATTCTTTTATTACAAATAAGTTTTTGATAGCAACTATTAGTAGTTCATTTAAAAGCCTGAATTGAAAATGGTTATACCGACCAATTGATTTCAAATTATTTTATTAAATCTCAAATTGATTCAGATAACTAACTTTTCATTTGCAAGAACCTAGATACCATTATAATAATGTTTTTACTCTTATAATTAAGGAATTTAATTTTAATTGAAATAATTTTTATATTTGTAATACACTTTTGGTTTATTTCATTGAATTTTAATAATAGTAACCGTTTTATAACCAATCCTTTTTCTGTGTGTAGATAATAAAATTGTGCGCATAAAATTCTTAAACCATAAAAAGTAGATACTTTTCTTACCTCATTTCTTTCTAACAAAAGTACTGAAAAAATTTTTATGTGTTTAGGTAATAAGGAGTGCGTTCGAAAAAATTTTAACATATATATTATTCAATAACTTGGAAACGGTTGATCTTAGAGTTTTCATTCTTTTTTTATTTTATTGATAATATATTACAGATCACAGAAAAATATAACTTTTATAGTTCTAACCACTACTTATGAACTTGTGGACCATTTTTGGTAACCCTTCCGTTAGAGATTTGATAGTTGCTTCAGTCACTTTTTTTGGAACAGTGTGCACATCTTCTTTTAAAATCTTCGGTATTTTTGGATACCTTTTTTGTGCTCTTCAATTCACTTTTCACAAGAGCTCAATATCTCTCCACTGATCTAAGCTATGGACAATTTGGAAAATTGATCTCTCTTGGTACAAAAACTATGTTATTGTTTTGGTACCACTACAAAGCTTTCTTATGTAGCGACATGATACCAAATCGGCCAAAAATGTGTAGGCACGTTGTGCTCTCTTATGAAAGAAAGAAGTCTTTTTTGCAAATATTCTTTGATGTATTTTTTGGTATTTATGGAGCCGAATGTAACAAATGATTTTCCTGTTTTGCCCAACTGCAAAAAGCTGGTTATACCAGGAATTTGTTAAGAAATTTTTTCTGATTTTGGGTCGTAAACTTATCTTTAACATTGCCTCGAGTATTAACAATATAAAAGTTTTGACACAGAAGCTGTGAAAATTCTACCAGCACATATGTTTCGTCGTCAATTATACATGAGTATTTTTGTATGAAATTTGATTTTAATTTCCGTGTCCTATTCTTGGCTTCCTGTTTGGAACTTTTTTTCTTTCCGAAACAGGTTTCCTATCAATGGTCAAATTCTCCTGATATTGTTTAATAACATTAGAAACAGTTTGACGGCAGAAATTTAATTCTGTGGCCAATTATTTGTAGGACCTTTTGGATTTTTTGAAATGTTTTAATAATTTGTAGCACGTACATCTTTTCATCACTCATTTTGATGAAAATCACGACAATTCAACATGGTTGTTATTAAAAATAATAACTGACGTATTTTTCAATGATAACTAGATCAAAAAAAAATTTAATATTGCTTCCGAAAAAAGTTATGAGGCAAAACGTGTGTTAAGATTTTTTCGATCGCACTCCTTAATATTTTTTACATATAAAGACTAAAGTTTTTAAACGAATTTATTACATTTTTCCGAAATTTGTTAAAGAACAAAATTATCTATCAAATAAAGGAATTTGAAAATTTTGCAAAATTAACAAACAAACGAACGGAAGGACGGACATCAAAATTCTACCAAGAAAAAATTTTAAAATTCCAAAAATAAATTTTTCTACTTTTTAATAAATATAAAAACCAAATATAAATTTTAAAATATTGGTATCACCTTTGCCTGAATTAAGCGCCATTTTCAACCCATTTAACCCCAATATATAGACGGACGGACATTACCATTCTGCCAAAAAAGTTAGAATTTTAAAAATACATTCCTTTTACTGGTTAATAAATAAAAAAAAAATAAAAAGTTTTTATTAAAATACTGATGTCGCCTTTTCCTGAAGTAAATACCGTTTTTGATGCATTTAACAATAATGTATAAACAGACGCACAGACATTATCATTCAGCCAAAAAAAAAAAAAAAAAAACCTATTATTCTAAAAATACATTTTTTATTTTCTAATAAAATAACATTTCACCATTAAGGTGTTGATACTACCTTTCCCTGAAGTAAGCGCCATTTTTAACGCCTTTTACCCCAATGTGCACCGATTTAAATCACGGCAGAAATTTGTTAAGAAAAGCACATTCAGTTCCAAAAGGCACAAGTAAACCTAACACATGTATATGTATGTGTATTTAGGACACGAGAAGAGAGCACTTTAAAAAGTGGGGGCCACTGGCTCCCTTGTATCCTATATGAACATTTTATTTTAACGCCTATATTTTTAAAACCTATAATTTTTTTCCTCTTTCATTTCGAATTTCATTTCATATTCATGTATTTTCTCATATTAATTATTCTGCACACACATACATACTTTTTTAGTACATTTTTCTAGTAATTTACGAGACATATCCTTTTACATTAAGGATCAATAAACAACTGCCAAAGTATGACACCAAATCGACAGTCTGTAAAACAAAACACAAAAAAAAAAAAAGAATACGACAATAACTATAAAAAATAAAACTTTAAAACTCAATCAATGAATAAAATTTATTCCAATATTTTATCAGACTATTGAAAAACAGGAGTGTATGTAGTAAAAATAACAACAATTACAAAAAGCAAAAAACAAACAAAAAATTGTAAAAAATAAATGAATGAAAGAAATCACAAAACACTGATTGGCATTTTTGTTTGTTTGCAAACAGCTACTATAAAAAATAAAAAAAATAAAAAAAAAATTATTACTTTTTGAATTGAAATGTATGACAACAACTCCATCTATAACAAAGAGAAAATATATATAAAAAAAATCTAATAAATGTTAAATGTATCTTATTGTGCCATTATTTTGTGGTATTTTTAACAATTTATAAACTGAAATGTTGTTCACCGTTGCTACTACATCTACTACTGTTGCTATTCATTGTAATTTTCTTTTTATTTCATTTCTAAGTTTATTTTATGGTTTCTATAATTTTAGCCTTTTTAAGAGTCATTATAATAACAATTTGTTGATTTGTCATTTGTTTGTAATGATAATGAAATTCAAAAAGAATTTATTTTATATTAAAGGTAACAGTTTAAGGGAGAACACAGGAGATATGTTGTATGTATATTTCGACGACTGTAACAAAAGACTTTCTTGTTTTGGTGTAACTGCAAAAAGCTTGTCATACCAGGAATTTTTAAAAAAAATTTGTCTGCTTTTGGGTCCTAAATGTATCTTCTACATTTCCTCGAGCATTACCAACATAAACATTTGCGAAAATTCTGCCAGCACATACGTTTCGTCGTCCATGATACAACGATAGTATTCTTGTATGAAATTTTATTTTAATTTCCGTGCCCTATTCTTGGCTTTTAAATTTTTTGCAGCATTCCTGTCTCGAACTTTTTGGACTTTATAAGGAGTGAGATCGAAAAAATCTTAACATTTTTTGATCTAGTTATCATGGAAAAATACTTCAGTTATTATTTTTAATAACAACCATGTTAATTTGTCCTTATTTTCATCAAAATAAGTGACAAAAAGGATTTACGTCCTACAAGTTATTAAAAAATTTCAAAAAATCCAAATAGGTCTTACAAATAATTGGCCACAGAATTAAATGTCGTCCGTAAAACCGTTTCTAATTTTATTAAACAGTATCAGGAGAATTTGACTCTTGATGTGAAACCTAGTTCGGTAAGAAAAAAGGACCACATGATATTGGGAAAGTCAGAAAATTGAAGGCATATTTAAAGGAACTCCAAACACATCTGGTAGAAAATCAACTCAGTTTTCTCAGTGCTTCGACTATTTGGTGCGAAAATTTAAAGCTAATGGGAAAGTTGATAACATATAAAGTTCAAAAAATTCCAAACTGGAATTGTGCAAAAAAAAATTACAAGCCAAAAATAGGACTCGGGATTTAAAACCAAATTTCATACAAAAATACTCAAGCTGTATAATTGACGAAGAAACGTAGGTGCTGGCAGAATCTTCGCAGCTTGTGTCTCAAAAATTTTTATTGCTAATGCTCGAAGCAATGTTGGAGATAAGTTTAAGATCCAAAAGCAGCAAAAATTTCTTACAAAATTCATGCTATGACAAGCTTTTTGCAGTTGCGGCAAAACAGGAAAGTCATTTGATACATTCGGATCTATAAATACCAAAATATGCATAAAGGAATATTTGCAAAAAATACTTCTTCTTTTCTTAAGAAAGCACAACGTGTCCACATATTTTTGGATCCATTTGGTATCATGTCACTACGGTAAGAAAGCTCTGGAGTGGTACCAAATCAATAACATAGTTTTAGTACCAAGAGAGGTAAATTTTCAAAATTGTCCATAGCTTAGACCAGTGGAGAGATATTGAGCTCTTGTGAAAAGTGAATTCAAGAGCAGAAAAAAAGGTGTCCCAAAATACTGAAGATTTTAACAGAAGATGTGCACACTGTTCCAAAAAAGTGACTGAAGCAACTGTCAAATCTCCAAAGAAAGGGATTTCAAAAATGGTCCACAATTTTATAATTAGTAGAACCATAAAAATTATATAATTCGGTGATCTGTGCTAAATTATCAAATGATTAAAAAAATAATGAAAACTCTAAGATCAACCGTTTCCAAGTTATTGAATATTATGTATGTTAAGAATTTTTCGATCTCACTCTTTATGTTTCAACTCCGCATTAACTTTAACTTTTTGCACCAAATATCAAGAGCACTGAGCTAACCGGGCTGTTTTTCTTCCAGATGTGTTTGGAGTTCTTTTCAATATGCGTTCAATTTCCTGGCCTCCTCAATATCTTTGGGCAATTATTGGTAAGTCCAATTTGTATTTTTTTTTTTAATTTTTTAATAACTTGTAGCACGTACATCTTTTTCGTCACTCATTTTGATCAAACTCACAACAAATCAACAAAGTTGTCATTAAAAATAATAACTGACATATTTTTCGATGATAACTAGATCAAAAAAAAAAAAAAACAAATTATTATTGCTTCCGAAAAAAAATTATGATTTTTTCGAACGTAGGAGTACGTACAACACAATAGCAGTAGTTTAGATTATGGATGGTAAAATTCGACATTATTTTTTCATAACATTAGAATTCGAAATATTCCTTTAAGACCCAAAATCTACCTGTCTGTATAAAATTTTTTCAAATTCGTAATACTAAACCTATTATACTAAACTTAATTCACAATTTTGATTATTATCTTAAGTAGGTACTGCGCACGAAAAAAATCAGCTTATAGTAACTAAACCAATGGGCGAATTTTTTCTAAATTATATTTTTATTAATAACTGTTATGTTCAAGTTCTAAACATAAAAGAATAAATTATTTCCTGTTGTATTTTAAGGAAATATCTGATCTTTTCTAGAATTCTTCCAATTAAAGGTTTTATTGTGTTCCGGTCGTTTTCTTGCTCGAATAAGTCCACTTATTCTTAAACTCCGTTTCATTTTACTTTTAATGTCCTTTAAATTATTTTGTACAAGAGACTAAAATCTTTCAACTGCACGGAGATCCGGACAATTTGATGGATTAGCATTTTTTGGTACAAACACTAAAAATTTCTTTGTTATCACTTCATTGTTTTGTTAGTGTAATGAGAAGAAGCGAGATTAGGCTAGAAAAAGCCGCATACACTGTATTTTCTTAGGGAAGGAAGATTTCTTTTCCAATGGCATTCACTCATGTATATTTCTGTGTTAATAGAACTATTTTTTATGAATGAAGTGCTTCTTTCCCGCATATGCATATGGCTTCCGAAATCAAAAACTTTCTTGGGAATTTTTAATTTTTTGATACATGATATTTTTGTGGTATATTCCCTCCAGCATCTGCAACATAGAACTCCTGGCCAGAAAATTGAAAAAAGTCAGCCTGTACGAACATTTCATCGTCTATTATACAATAATCATAATTACGACAAAAAAATAAAATCATCTGAAGTACTTTCACGTAAGTTTTTTACTTCCAAATTCTTGCTTGCGTTTCTATTAGGATTTTTTTGTACTTTATACGTCTTCAGGCTAGATTTCCATTCAACTTTCTTGATAAAGATTCAAAGCAATTAATTTTTTATGACACTTTTCTTTCAGAGATGAGGGTGTTTTCTCTCAAAATCCTTTCTATTTTGTCTGAGTCCTATAACCTGAAGATTCTATTTTTTTTTCTACTACCGGGTTTCCATTCAGTGATCATAACTTCTTTGTTCAATATAATGATCCAAAAAACTGTATTTAGTGACACAAATGCCTTCCTAGTAATTGTTTTTTATGACCGATGCACGTTGGGGTAAAATGTGTCAAAAGTGGCGCTTAATTGAATATTAAAATTTAAAGTTTTGTAATAAAGTTGGGTACCGAATAAAAATAGACAAAATTATGTATCAATATCAATTAAAATCTTTAATCTAGGTTGGGTTGTTTTCTTATAAGGAGCTGTCAAAGAATTTTTTTTACATCTTTGAAAAATAGTAAAAAAATCAATTTCCATCAACTTTCAGTGTATTTATTTTAAATAAAAAGTCTTTTAAGGTAAAAATTTAAAATAAAACCATCAACTTCAGATATTTAAGTGTGCTTTTCGTCAAGTATTTGTAAATTATATTTTGTTCTAATATTTTTGTTATTTTTTCGAAAATTTTCCTAAAATACACTAATTTCAAACTTTCATACAAAAAACAGCTTAAGTGCAGACATTTGCTTTATCAAACATTAAACAGTGGGGAAGAATCGAAATAAATCTGTTACTTCTAATCGGCTGGTTGGATTTGCATGAAATATCACATTGGCGTAGCAGAGGACAGTAGCACTTTGTGTTTAGAAGCAGGATCCAATATACGCATCAGGAGCGGAACTATGAGGGTTCAAAATAGGGCACTAGTGTCATTGAAAAGGTTTAACCACTAGCGAATTTTTGTTCTTTACCCGATTTCCATGATTTTTATATCAACTTAAAGTCCTTGATAAACGAACATTATACTTCTTTAAGAAAAATCTTAAAATACTAACAATATTTTTTTTCCACGTCTCGATTAATATGAAAACTAAAAGAAAGTATTCAAATTTTGATATCACCTTTCCCTGAATTAAATGACATTTTCGATCCATTTAACCCAAATGTATAGACGGACGGACGGACGGACATTACCATGCTGCCAAAAAATATTTTAGAATTCTAAAGGTGCATTTTTCTACTAACTTATAAACAGAAAAATGGAAAGTGCACATCAAAATTTGTATATCATTTTTTCCTGTATTAAGCGTAATTTTCGTCCCATTTATCCCAAATGTATAGACGGACGGACATTACCATTCAGCCAAAAAAGTCTTAAAACAAATATAACTTATTAACCTAAGGCACTACTGCAGCTATAAAAAACCCTGCGACATTTATTTATTATACCCTACGCCACCATAGGTGGTTGGGGTATTATGGGTTTGTGCATTATAATGCAGAGGAAAAATCTTCGGACCCCAACCTTAAAGTAAACCGTTTGACTCAAAATCACTTTCTGAGTCGATTTAACGATGTCCGTTTGTCTGGTCGGCTGGCTGGCTGTCGCAATTTTGAATATAATTTGATGATATTTGGTATATATGCTTTCTTCAACGATTGAATTTGATTATGATTGGACCATTATTTCATCTAGCCCCAATACAAATGTCCCCTCGGAATAGAGTTTTAACACTTATAGATACCTTAAAAATATCACTTTATCCGACAGAAATGTTACTATTTTGTTAATATTTAACACAAATAAGGTTTATATAAGTAAAAAGAAAATTATGCGGATCGGAATGATGTAGGGTATCATATGATCGGACTATACTTTTCTCGTTTTTTTTTTTTTTTTTTTTTTTGGAATGGTTCCACTTCGTTTTTAACTTAATTTTCGGTCAGCTTTAAATATTTTTTTCTATGACTCAATGCACTTAAAATGAACAAAGTTCTAGGCATTGAAATTTTAACCAACATTTCACATTCATAGACAAAGTTAATTTCGTCTCCTTCCTTATTTGCCGTCCACACGAGCCTTTTTCATGCTTGCACATTGAACAAAATGTTGTGCGCACATGCATTTGGATAGTGTGGACCCAAGTTGTTCATGTTTTGTTCTTGTTCGCACACCGTTGTTCGCACAATTGTTTGAGCAACCATGTCTGCCATCAAACGTCATTTTGTATGTGGAAGAAGAGGCGCTGCATGTAAAAGTATCGAAGCGACACTGACGGCAAACAAAAAATGATGATTTGTTAGACAAATGTTCTGTCCACTGAAAACAAAAGGAAAAAAATTGGTGTGTTGCTCTGCCGACGTTTTGTTCTTGTGCGAACAAGAAAAAGGATAGTATAGACGGTACGTTACTTCACATTTATTTCCATCGTTCCCATTAGGATGTTTTACTTAATGAGTTTTCAGGGCAGTGTCTTTTAACATTCCTGATAAAAGATGCAGAGAAACTTAAAAATGAGTCACATTACATCCTAAAATATAGAGATTTTCTCTTACAATTTTTATTATTTTGTCTTACAGTCTATAAAACAACCTTTTCTTCGTTTCTCAGGGGTTTCTTTCGGTGATCATGAACTCACTGTATTTTTATGACTTAAAAAATCTGAATTTTCTAATTCACATGCACTTCACGCAATTGTTTTATACGTTCGGCATGAGTTTTGATTATAAGTTTTTATGTGCACCGGTTTCTTTGTACACAATCCTTAATTTGTTTTTTAATATTTTTCTTTTTTTTTTAGAGTGAATTCGTTGAAATTATTACCAGAGGGTATTGAAAGTTCGACTTTGCCAAATATAACGTTCTAACTTGTACTTTTTTATTTGATTTGAATTTTTTCCAACATGCTTATTTGTATCATTATCAGTACTACTTACTGGCAATGACACAAAAATAAATAAAATAAAAAATAAATATATGCCCGCACATACATACATATAATTTTAATATAGATTTTCACTTTTTTTTTGCTGTGTCCTCCATAATAAAAAAAACTATTTCATACGTGTTTGTGTTTCAATTTCAGAGATGAGTTTTATTTTATTTTTTTCTCTATTACTTTTTCATGTTTTATTTTAATACTTTTGAAATTATTATCACTAAAAAAATAACAAGAAAACTACACAAATTGCCAACTCTTGACATTTTATTTTACTTTTGCTGATAATAGACAAAAAAGTATTGCTACAAATTCCTATTTCTATTTATACAAACATTTTGGAAAGAAAAAAAAATCAAAGTCATAAAAATTTAGTGCAACGGTAATCAAACACATACGCGCACACACACAGTTCTTTCAACCTTTTTTTTTAGCCATTTTAACATGTTGTAATCGTACCATTAAAGTTGTATTTTTATCTATAGACAATTCTTAAGATTTTATTTGATTTGATTTTGGATTTTTATTATTTTTTTATCAATAATATTAGTTTGTTGGTACTTCCCTTGTTCATAGTGTTTTCATTCCACATTATTAACCCTTGAAATGCAATCAAGTTTTCAAGTATTATAAACTCATTGATAACTGTCATTAACATTATCTTTTTTATTAAATGTCAGTATAGCTACTATATGTATTCCATGATTGTATGAAGCTACTTACTTAAGAGTTTAGTTCATACATGTCTCCTCTACTTAATTGTATGAATGTTATTGGTATGCAGAAGATTTTTAAGTATACCACTTATGTTGAAGAGAGGGAGAGTGAGAGGCAGAATAGGTAAGAGTTTTTTCATTTGACATGTTAAGGTTGTAGCTATAATTGTAAATTTTTAGAATTACGATTATAATTGGTTAAAGAATTACTTATAAATATCAAAATATGTATTATCAAAATCGACATCGGATAGAATAAATTTATTTTTCTCTATACAACCTCTACCGTTAACAGTTATTCAATAAGATTTTGACAGAGAACGTAAACTATGTTAATATCGTGTCTTTAAAATCTGACTTCCCGATTGTTATAAATGAATAGTTATAACATCTGGGAATCATTAATATGACACTAATGGATGTATTGGTTCATTATAGACAAATGAAAAATTTGTGAAGATTTTAGATTTCCTTTTGAACAGGAAAGTGTTGTACGTCAACGTTGATGCATTTAATTTTATTATTTAAAATAGCAGAGGGAAAAAAACTTCGCTATGTGACTCAAATTAAGAGTCAAAGAGGAATGGATCGGTAATTAATTAGTTACATTTTTCATTTAAGGACTGCGCACGAAAAAATCCGTGCATGCTCTTGGGATTATAACTTTTGATGTGGTGAAAATTAAATAATTCTGTTAACTGGTTTACATTTGGCGTTATACTCACTAGCTATGTGCTAAGTTTCATGGTTATAGCGAAACTAGTTTTCCTTAAAATGGAAATTGGACAAAAAACACCAAAACACATAATAGAAATTTTTCATGAAATCTTACATCGGTCATATAAAACAATTGCTAGGAAGAGAGTTGTTTAAAAAATACAGTTTATTGGGTCATATATTATATTATAGAAGTCATGGTCACTGAATGGAAATCAGGTAGTGGAAGAAAAATAGTATCTTCAGGCTCTAGGACTCAGAAAAAATAGAAAGGATTTTCAAAGAAATTCCCCTCATATCTGGAAGAAAAGTGCCACAAAAAGTTTATTGCTTTGAATTTTTATTAGAAAAGTTGAAAAGAAATCTAGCCTGAAGACGTATAAAGTACAAACAAATTCTAATAGAAATGCAAAGCAAGAATTTGGAGGTGAAAAAATAACGTGAAAGTTCTTCAGACGAATTTTTCCATAATTATCATCAGGACGATGAAACGTTCGTACAGTCTAACTTTTTTCAACTTCCTGGCTAGGAATTCTATGTTGCAGATGCTAGAGGGAATATGGCAGAAAAATATAGTGTATCAAAGAAATCAAAATTCCCAAGAAAGTTTTTGTTTTGGCAAGCCATATGCATATGCGAAAAAAAGCACTTCATTCATAAAAAATTGTTCCATTAACACAGAAATATACGCGAACGAGTGACTTTGGAAAAGATTTCTCACTTTTCTAAGAAAATACAGTGTATCCACTTTTTTCTGGTCTGTTCTTGCTTCTTCTAAATACAGCAACAAAACAATGGAGTGGTAATAAAGAAATTGTTAGTGTTTGTACCGAAAGATGCTAGTCCATCAAATTGTCCGGAACTCCGAGCAATTGAAAGATATTGGGCTCTAGTAAAAAATAATTTAAAGTACATTAAAAGCTTAGCTTAAAATGAAGCGGAGTTTAAAAATAAGTGGACTTATTCGAGCAAAAAATTGACCGAAACACAATAAAACCTTGAATTGGAAGAATTTTGGAAAATATCAGATATTTTCTTAAAAACCAACAGAAAATAATTTATTTATTTATTTATGTTTAGAACTTGAACATAACAGTTATTAATAAAAATAAATTTTAAAAAATTCGCCTATTGATTTAGTTTTTATAAGCTCAAGAGCATGCACGGATTTTTTCGTGCGCAGTCCTTATATAATGTTACAATATATTTACAATTTATATTCTCACTTAATTGCCGAGAGGAGTAATAAAAGCCTTAAAACCGTTTTAGTGAATCAGACTAGATTCTATTGAATATTTGCTACCAAAAACAAAATTTTACTAAAACGAAAAAATATCATTATTTTTTCCTTGTTCCTAAAGCATATTTTGTTTTCAAACCATAGGATTTTAGAGCAAGAAATTATTCCCATAACAATAAAATGTTACAAATAAATAATCATTTCAGAAATATGGTTGAAAAATTCATAACTTGTTTGTTTTTTTTATATATTTTGTTTTTAACGTTTGTTTACCTCCTTCATTATAATTCTCATTTAGTTTATACATGAATAAATAAAAGTAAATAAGGTTTCGTATTATTTGGCGTGATTCAACACAGATAAAAATATTTAAAATTATTTTTTTACTAAAGTAAAATAAACTAACTTTATATTGAAATTTAATTATAAAATTAATATAATTAACTTTCTAATTGGTTTACAATTTTAGCTCCGCCCTTGAGGGGTCTGTTCGGTCCTCCTTCTAAACTTAACATTGTACACTCCTCTGCTATGCCTATACCAAATTTCATGCAAATCCAACCAGCCGATCAGAAGTTACAGATTTATTTCCAAAAAATTTCGTTTCTGCCCCACTGTGCAATGTATTTCGTTTGAAGTGTTGCCCATCGGAAAATACGACTTTTTCCCATCTTTCTGTCCAATTTTGTTTTGAAATGAAACGAAGTCTTCCGTTATCTTTTTATATCAGACGACACCCTTCTGGTGGCATCAAATTCAGAGCATTATCTTGGCACCATAAATATCTAGCTTTATTATAAGTTTTCCTAGTTGGCTGATCTCGCTTTGATACACTGAAGCATTATTTCAGATATGAAGGTTGGCTTTCGTCGTCTCTTGACTTCAGTTCGTGTGGATCCCTATTTCCTTGCTTTTGGATGAATCCAAGTGCTTTATAACATCTGGAATTGGTGCACGATTTAAATTTGTCTTTCATTTGAGAAGAGTCTTACAAAAACACTGCTTAAAATATAAATGATCTTTAATCAACATTTTTAAATTCCACAATGAAAAGATATCTTTTTTGGAGTAACATTATTTTAAATAAACAAAATTTTCAAAGACTAATATTATTACAATTCCGAGAAGAGTTAAACATCGTTTCTTCTTATATTAATAACTATAATTAATAAAGACAAATTTTAGTTAAAAAAAAAAAAACGAATTCTTAGAAATAACGCAAAAACACAAAAGTTTCCCTTAACAGGAAAAAGTTAAAAACACTTTGTCTTTCTTCTTTAAGTCAATAAAATTTTATTTCAAAAATTCCATTCTTATTACTTCCCCCAATTTTTGCTACTCAAAAATTCCAACAACAACAATTCATAACAACTTCCATTAATAAATAACTTAAAACAAGTAAAACTACAAGAAATTAATTTCAATTCACACTTACCCATAATTGAAGAAATAAATATTCAAAAATTATTAAACGAAAAAAATAATAATAAAAACACACACAACCAAATCACTCAAAAAATAATAATATTTTATGTCGTTAACGCCTGTCGTCTCAAATGATACTATAAGAGTGTATTGACTTAGTTCACTGCTCTGACCACTCATTCACTTTTCAAAAGAAATAAAACAAACAAAAAAATTCAACTATAAATTACAACAAAATTTAAATTCAATTATAATTAAAAAGTTTTTTGTCTTGTTTTATTTTTATTTTATTTTTTTGTTTAACTGAAAATAAACACATAATTTTAAGAATTAAATAATCAATAACAATAATACTTAATAAGTGGAAAAAACAAAAAATAAAAACACAAATAAAATTTGTCAAATTTCTAATATGACAACTACAACTACATAACAGTCAACGTCACGATAATGGATTTTATTTTGTAGTATTTTCGTACATTTTTAATACTTTTTTTTTTTTTAAGCTCCGCATAATGTTGTGCGAGTACAACCGTTTGAGAATGTTATTTAATAATTGATATTGACACTGAAAAGCGAATCAAGCGTTAATTAATGTGTCATTAATATGAAAAAAAAAAAAAAACAACCACAAAAATATTTTAAATAAATAAAAAAACAAAACACAAACACACAAATTTAATAAACGGAAGAAGAAATTAACAAAAAACATTTTTAAATTTAAAAAAAAAAAAGAGAAAAATAAATGACACTTATAGACACAACACGAACGTGTGCGGTATGAACAGAGAACAGTTTTTTGTTTTTGATTAGAATCTAAAAAGACAAAATAACTGTACGCAATATCAGTGCATACATATAGAATTATTTATATATACAGTGAAGTACAAAAAAAAATTAAAAATTTTCAATAAAAATCGATTTCTAAAAGTTTTAAGGACAGGCCAAAAATTAATATAGGGAAAGTTTTGGTGCAGTTTAATGTTTATTTTAAAATCAAAATTAGGGAATGAAAAAATAATCAAGGGTATGAACTGTTTTGATTGACACTGTATAAAGAGAATATACATATGTATTGTGTTTACATTCATTCATTAATTCTCATGTAATTAAAAAGTATGTACAACAGTAAATACTTGTAAATGTTTGTTAAGTTTACAAACATTAAGGTGGCGCTATGGTTGTCAAAGGCATAGGGATTATTTGATCGATTAAATATATTTCATGTTTTTAAGCTATGCTGTTAAAATTTGTTAAATAACCCAGCAATAACTTGGTAATGGCATATAGTTACAGATGTACACTGAACCAAATCTGGTAGGTAATATTGACGAAAATTTTTCGTAGAATTTTAACGAAAAAAAAAAAAAAAAAAAAAAAACATTTAAATTAACAAATTTTTTCTTCAAATCAATCGAATTTTTTTTCGAATCAACAAATTTTCTTCATTAATTTTTCTTCTTTTTGTAAAATATGTTGATTTGAATAAAATTTCGTTAAAAAATTGATGAAAAAACTGTTAAATCGACGAAAATTTAGTTAAATTTGCAGTAACTCTTAAACAATTGGCAGTAAGAAAAACGACACACAATTTTATTCAATTTAACATCCCAAAAAGAAGTTAATTTGAAGAAATTATCTGTTAATTTAACTAATATTTTTCGTAAATTTAAAAATTCACTAATATTTTTTAGTAAATTTGAATAAAATTCTTCAAATTGACGAAATTTCTTCAAATTTACTAAATACATGTAGAATTGAAGAAAATTCTTCAAAATAAGTTTGTACGTCTTTACATAATTGATAATATGAAAAAAATATAAAAATATCGTCCATTCCATGAAAGAACGCCCAAAAATATTTTGTATGTCTTCCGATTTTAATAATATTTGGTATACGCATACCCTATGGAGCATTTTAAATATCTCTATTTTTATTTTTTTGAATTTTGAAAAATTCGCGAATTTATTCGCTATTTTGATTTTTCGAAAAGTCAAAAAAATCGCAAAAGTGTCTAACTTTAAACACCAATATCTCTAAAAGTTGTTAACGAATTTTAATGATTTAAATTGCATATTTAAGAAGAATATGTCCACTATAAATGTAGTAATTTAAAAATAATATTATCATTTAAAAATGCATTCATAATGCAAGTGCAATTTTAATATGCATTTTTGAAAAATTTATACCCTCTCAATTTTTTTCTTCTTCTGATATAAAAAACATTATTATGTTTGCTAAAAATTACAATATAAATTGTTCTGGGACAAAATGGTTCACTATTTTAAAAAATTTGTTTAAAATATTTCTTCAAATTTTTTCATACAAAATTTTTTATTTTTTTAAATTTTGTATTTTTTAATTTTTGTCAGCTTATTTTAAAATTAATTTTAATCATTATATTTCATAATTTGTTATTTGCGCTAGAAAACCTATTTGTCCCAGATTAAGTGCTAATGTTTTATATAATATACATATTTGTCTTCAATATTAAGCAAAAATATTCAAAAACAAAAGGGTAGAAATTTCTTAAAAATGCATCCGAAAATTGCATTCTTTTCGTGAGTGCATCATTAGCAAAAAAAATTATATTTGATTCATACAACATAATTTCCAATATTTATAGTAATAAACTTTATACTAGTTTTATAAACATTTAAAGCTACATATTACTAAAAGAGTATAACTAAAAAAAAGTTAAAAATCAAGATTTTTTGAAAAATTTAAATTTTTGTATGAAAAAATTTATGAAATTTAAAAAAAAAAAAAATATTAAAAATAGTAGATCTTATTGTCCCAGAACAGTTATTTTTGCATTTTATAGTAAATATATTGCTTTTTAACATATTAAAAATAAATAAAATCGAAAGGGTAGAAATTTTTCAAAAATGCATCCTAAAATTGCATTTGCATTATGAATTTTTAAATCATAATATTATTTTTAAATTACTACATTTATAGTGGACATATTCTTCTTAAATATGCAATTTAAATCAACAACTTTTAGAGATATTGGTGTTTAAAATTAGACACTTTTGCGATTTTTTTGACTTTTCGAAAAATCAAAATAGCGAATAAATTCGCGAATTTTTCAAAATTCAAAAAAATAAAAATGGAGATATTTAAATGACTTCATAGATTATATGCGTACAAAATATGAACAAAATCGGATGACCCTCCGTAAAAAAATTGGCATTTTTTATAAATCTCTCATGGAATGGACGATATATATTTCTTATAATTGTATTATTTATTAAGTTTTTACTAGAAATGATTGACTGTATTATGTATGTATATGAACGATATTTAAAAAATTTTATAAAGTAATCGTAAAATTCTTAACACACGTTTTTCATTAAAACTTTTAACCCAAGTATTTTTTTTTTTTTTTTTTTTTTTTTTTTTTTTTGATCAAGTTACCTTTGTAAAACATGTCAGTTATTATGTTTAATGTCAATTATATTCATTTCTTGTTAATCTGATTTAAATGAGTGACGAGAAAAAAGTGCGTACTAAAATTATTAAATATTTTCAACAAAACCCAACTTGGTCCTACAAAAAGTTGGCCAAGCATTCAAAGGTCTGTCGTCAAAACTGTTTCCAATGTTATTAAACAGTACCGGGAGAACTTGTCCGTTGATAGAAAACCTGGTTCAGGTGGAAGGAATGGTCCACATGATATTTCTAAAGCCAAAAAAATAGAAACCATTTTCAAAAGAGCTCCCAACACATCCGGTAGGAAAGCAGCCCGGTTAGCTCAGTGCTCGGACTATTTGGTACGAAAAGTTAAAGCTAATGCTGGTTTAAAAACATACAAGGCTCAAAAAGTTCCTGACAGGAACCCTGCTAAAAATTTAGAGACCAAAAACAGAGCACGGAAATTGAAGTCAAGTTTTATAAAAAAGTATTCTTGCTGCATAATGGATGACGAAACGTATGTTCTGGCAGATTTTTCGCAACTTCCTGGTCAAACATTTTGCTCGAGGGAATGTTGAAGAAAAGTTTAGGACCCAAAAGCACTAGTGGTATGGCAAGCAATATGCAGTTGCGGCAAAAGAAGCCAATCATTTGTAACAACGGGCTCTATAAATACCGAAATTTACATCAAGGAATGTTTAAAAAAAAGACTGCTTCCATTCATAAGACTTCATAATATGTCCACTTACAAGAACAATAATGTGGTATTTGTACCAAGAAACGCAAATCCTCCAAACTGCCCGGAGCTAAGGCCAGTGGAGAGATATTGGGCTCTTGTTAAAAGAGAATTGAAGAGCACAAAAAAGGTGTCCAAAAGTGTGGTCGATTTTAAACGGAGATGGACTACCTGTTCGAGCAAAGTGACAGAAAGCACTATAAAAACGTTAATGGAAAGGTTTCCGAAAAAGGTTCAAAATTTCATCACTAGTGATTAAAACTATAAAAATATATTTTTTTTTTTTTTTTTATAAATTGTAATAATAACCAATCAAATAAAAAAAAAAAAAAAAATTAAAACTGTAAGTTTAGTGGTTTCGTTTTTATTAACATATATGTATGTTAAGAATTTTTCGATCTCACTCCTTATGCTAATACATAAACTAATTTACTTTTACTAAATTTAATAAAATCAAGTAGTAAAAATAAATAAAAATTCTTCAATATGATTAAAAAATTTAGTAAATTTTACTAAAGACATGTAAAATTGAAGAAATTTTGTTAAAATTAACTAATTAATTTTAGTCAAATTGAATAATATTCTTCAATTTGAATAAATAATAATTTACTAAAGACGTGTAAAATTGAAGAAATTTCGTTAATATTAACTAATTAATTTTAGTCAAATTGAACAAAATTCTTCAAATTAACGAAATTTCTTCAAATTTACTAAAGGCATGTAGAATTGAAGAAATTTCATTAATTTAAATAATTTCTTTTAGTCAAATTGAAGATACATGTGTAGAACTGAAGAAATTTCTTCAATACAAAAAACGCATAGTGAAGAAGATCATTTGAATGGCAAACAATAAAGCTTGTGCACGTGTTTTTGTGTCAATAGATTTAAAATTTGTTTAAAATTTCTTTATACAAATACAAAAATACTCGAATAAATAAAACATAGTGAAAAATAAGTGTGAATTTGTGTTAAATCAGATATACTTCAAGAACAAACAAGTTTCGATCAATAAATATATAATTCTCCTGCAAAAAATTTTAACTCATGTATACCATAGATGGAACAAAATGCAACGACAGAAAATGCAAAAGTATTGTTATGAGAATGGACATTTGGAGGACTTTTTCATACTTTTCAAGGTAATGTTAAGCATTTAAAATTTTTAATATTTTAGGTATATTTACTTATTTTATAAATCATTTCGATAGCAAATATAAACAAATTAAATTAATCAACTGCTAGACTACGGTCATCATTATCTCAAGGAGCCGTTTTGGCTTATGGAGAACTGAACGACAAAAATTTTCTTGGAAAACCTAAAAACAAACCTACTACAAGTAAGCATAAATGATTTGCAAATGTAGGTAAATATTTTTTGTACTTTGTATATAAACTTTTTTATTTATATTTTCGTTTTCTTTACATTTTTTTATATGTTGCTATAGATCAGGGGTTCTCACAAGACCTCGCTTCGCGACCCTCTTTTGACATTGTAATGGAAGCGCGACCCACTACAACTAAAGTAATAAAGTAATTTTAAAAAATAATATTAATAATTTTTACATTGTTTTCTTAAGAGACATTTTCGTATAATATATCTAATATTCTCTGCGTCCACAAAAGATCGAATCTCAGTTTTGAGGGACAAAAAAGTAAAAAAGATATTTTTACATAAAAATTTTTGTTGAAGAAAATTTGTTTAATATTTTTAAGGCTTCGGAGCCAACAAGCGGATATACTCTGCTATATTTCAACTATTTAAGATGCTTTTAAATCTGTTGATTCAAAATTAAATTCAACGAACTTCAACTCTTTTTTAAAATGAACCTGGTGCTTTCTTAATACTAATATTGATAGTACTTTCTGTTTTTAAACTATAAAGGTGCTTAAGCAATTTTATCGATGAATAAAATTTTTGTGTACTAAAAAAAATTTTAAAAAAAGATAAAATAAAAGTAGAATTTCATGTGAAAAAACTATAGTTTCATCAAATTTAAGTGAACTACATATTTATCTTTTTAATTAATTGTTTGATAATTGTCTTTATACTGCGTCATTGGACAGAAGTGTCCCATAGACAAACATTTTGTAGGAAGATTTCTCAAACGATGCGTAAAAAATTACTTAATATGGGAAAATGATTAACAAATTTTTAAAATTGATCTTTAGTTCCCTACCATCGATTAAAAGTCACGGGTCTAGAGAATTTCGTCTAAAAAATAGTATAGAGTTGGATCATGAAATGGGTGTCATTTGCCAATTATAAAAAAAAATATTTAAACAAATTTTCACAAAAATTTTGTTTTCTAAACCGTAATAAAATTCGATGTTTTTTTTTAAATTGATAAGAATTTTATAATTTTGTTCCCTTTATGGCTAAAATATTAAAAATTAGCATTGTAGTAATAAGTACTCTTGATAATATATATATTTCTAAATTTGTCCAAAAAATTTTTCATCAAATGTCTTAAAACGTCTTCTAGCGAAACAAAATCCCACAGAAAAAAATTTTAAAATATTTTTTTCCATAAGCAGCATAAAATTACGAATTTTTTCATACCTATTTCGATTAAAAAATGTTTTTGACTAATATGTATAGGACTCATGACCCAAGCAAATTTTTACCCATCGTCCGGGGGTGTTCCTATATCGACACTCTAAAAACTTTAAGCTTGTCTTATTTGGATATATTTTGTAAAAAGATGTATTTCCATTTTTAAATAGTTTCATGTTTTTATTGGAATTTTCATTTTAACTTGTAAATAATAATTATATTAAAAACTTGTGTGTTTAAGAATATGTTTCAGGAACTCTTCGCGACCCCCCACGAATGTCCTTACGGACCCCTTGTGGGTCGCGGACCCCCATTTGAGAACCGTTGCTATAGATCATCCAAAAATAAACTTTAAAAATATTTAGTTATATGTATGAGCTGAAATTGGTTTTTGATCACTGAGTGCACATCTAATGTACTTAATAAATGGTACAAAAATAGTTTGTTATGATAAATAAAATTTTTAATAAATTTTTATTTTTTATGTTCTCAGGCCAATATCGATTAAACACTTTTACTAAAATCAGGGTTGTTTCCATTCGAATTATAAAGCATTTTCATAAAACATCATCTTATATAACGATCATATCAAGGATCCAGCAAACAAATTTTTGTAACAAAATATGAAACAAATAGAGAATATACCTGAAGATAATATATTTCAATTGAATTATAAAATAACAGAATTGCTTATTTCTCAAATATATTTTTTATATTTCAGACAGTGGTTTATTTTACATTATTGAAAGGGTCTAACCTTTATCATAATATTAATTTAATTTAATTACGTAAGTTTGTACAAAATTTAATTAAATAATTTTATTTCAAACATAAATTAAATTTTTTTGCACAACAAATATTATTAAAGTGTTTAAAATTTCTTATTTGTTTTATTTTTGATGATAGTAATTTATAGTAAATTTTCCTACAGGGGTTTAAACAGCACTTTGGAATTGACAAAATTTTGTCAATTTGAATAAAATTTAAATGTTGAAATGAATAAGCATTCTTCAATTTGAAGAAAAAAATTAGTTAATTTGAATAAATTTTTTATTCAATTTAACTAAAATTTAGTAGAATTAAATAAAATAATTTAATTGAATAAAAATTTTTCAATATGAATACAATTTTTAGTTAATTTGAATAAAATTTTCTTCAATTTGACTAAAAATTTGTCAAACTAACTACCTTTTAATTAACTAATTGAATTAGTCATATTGACGAATTTTCGTCGATTTAACTAACTTACGAAAAATTAACAACAAAAAATTATGTTGAATTGAATAACGATGTTGTTGGTTGATATTTAACTTACTTTTCTTCAATTCTACACCCCATTTTACTGTATTTACTATTTTTGGTTCAGTGTAGTTACATTTCAATGATAACACCATACTGTCCGCATTACATGAAAGTAGATTAATAACTACTTACTTTTAACCTGATATGTAATCAATTACATAAGATTAATTACATTTTATCAATATTTTCATTTTAATTATAAAAATTTTATATTTTAAGAGTAGGTAAAACATGAAAATACATAATTTACTAGTTTTTTTATGTCGAAAGAAAATTTCATTTCAACAACTCAGTTTCAAATTATGTATAACCAAATTTTAACGTAGTAAAGTAAATCAGCTTTTTATTTTTTCATATTTCAGTAACCGATAACGTAACTACCCTGCGCGAAATTTGTGGCAATTGCACTAATGGACCGGTCCTTCAGTACCGGTAAAGTACCAATTGACACATAACGCATCACTAAAATTATAGTTGAGAACCAGTTGACACAACCACTCTCACGCGAAATAACAATATGTGGCTGAATGGTTAGAGTTGAAGATTATAAAGCCTAAAATACGTCAGAAGAACGTGGGTTTGATTCGAGGTACTGCCATCGAGTTAACGGAAAATTATAAAATAAAAAAATAAATATAATTTAATAAAAATAAATCAAAAAATAAAGAAATAATAAAAAAGAGTTTAAAAAGTAAACATTTTTAATAAAAATTTTGATTATATTAATCGATTCTGAACATGTCCTCTTGGACCAGTCCTATGACCCAAGGGGCTAATTAGACACCTCCAATGAAAACCCCATGTAAAAGTGACAGGTTCCTCCCATATAAAGTTCCGGAACTGGAACCGGTCACTAGCGCTGATTACCTGTCACGTGACTAGTTTTGAACCGGTTTTCTTTTCTCTAGGGTAGTTACTATTCATTTTGCTAATAATGATTTCTCTAATACTTTGAAATGAATGAGTTATTGAATAGCTTCAAAGTAATTAATCTTGTAATGATATCTAAGTAATGACTTTCTGTAATAATATAGAGTAAGTAGTTGCCTCTAATGACATCACCGTGTTGAAATAATGAGTTATTCATCTAAAGTGTAAGTAGTGAAGGGTCATTATATTAGCTTCTTAACTCATTACATGGCAAGCAATGTTTTTGCTGGAAATATTTACAAAGTTGCAAACAAAAAGTTATTATCTTTTGTAAAGTTGTTAGACCAAAATAATCATAGGTAAAGAGATTGTAAAAACTTAATATTACCTTCTCCTCTCTTTCTTATAAAATCAGAATTTAGGCAAGAAAAATTACTGTGTGTGAACTCCGACTGATATTCTTTATTTTTTTTTTTTTTTGCAAACGTTTTTTCTAATTTTGTAAAATAATTTAAATTAAATATTTTCCTGTAGTATGAAATTTTTTGCTTCCCTATTTTTCTTCCTATGCTACAATAGCATAAAATATTTAATTATTGTGCAGCTGTAATTCAAGAAAACTAACAGAATTTCATGAACCATTAAATTAGTTTTATTTTTTATTTCTTATTCGAAACATTATTTTAATATAAAAGTAAAAACAGATTTGTATAACCTATTCTTACTCAAAATTTTGTTAAAAAAGTAGCCGTGATTAATCTTAAATGACCCTTACTTTTTATACCACCACATTTAGGTTAACTTGAATTTAATAAATTTCGTCACTTCATTTCTCCAAAAGTCATTCACTCCATTAACATATTAATTACGAAATATTTCATTTCCTCACCAAATAATAAAAAACATTTAACTTGTAATTTTTTTTTTTTTTTTTTTGTTAATGTCATTTACATTTATTTATACACAAACAAAAATGTCATTAAAATAAATAGAAAATAAAGCATAAAACTAAATTTTATAACTCAATATTTCTAAAATGAATGAATGAATGAATTTTGAAAAGTGGTCTTTAAATAAATTTGACAGTTCAATTGAAATGTTAAAGTGAAAAGGGTACTAAAATATTGTTTATTTGTGGTTTTTAGGGTTTTGTGAACTTTTGTGTTCAAACGAAACACAAAATTGTGGGTTTAAGAATTATTTAAGAATTTTCATATACATAGTAAAAGAGAAAATGCTAATGGTCATTTATTAGAAAGTTGAAAATAAATTTCATAATAATTTATGTTATGTTAAAGAGTTAAGAAAAAATAAAATTATAGTTTTGATTCAAAACAAATAAATAAATATAAAAAATAAATTAAAACAAACAACCTGTAACATTTTATGTTCTTTTCCATCGAAGTTTAAAATTAGTTTATGTTAGAACGATATTAAAAAAATAATAATAAAATTATTTGGAAGAAACAAAATTTTCATATACTTGAGAAAAAACACACTGAAATACCTTTATTTGTTGGTTTACTTTTTTAAAATTTTGCTGTTAGAAACATTTTATTTAAAAAATTTTTCCTAAGGTCCATTAAATTATATTTTTTCTTTTATTTTATTTTTTTCTTTCAATAAATCGTCACTGTTAACACGTTTCAACCCAACGTGTAGCTTAGGAATATACATGTGTTCTACGACCAAACTGGTAATTTGTTCAACTTTATTAAAAAAAATTATAACCTTTTCCAAATGACTCTACTGTACATAAAAGCTCTGAGATTTATAAAAAAATTTTAATCGGTGCAGCTTTTCTAAATAACAATTTCCTGTAAATTAAATTGGCTGTCAAATAAATTGCATAAATTCCTCACCACTCCTTTGACTTGTGTTTAAATTTATAAACGAATTTCTATAGACATTTCTATAATCTTTAAAAAAATAAATTTTATTGTAATTTATTATTCATAATAGTGAATGTGACACATTGATTTGCTTTCAAAAAGTTTGACGACAAATTTGAATTTAATTAAAACTAAAGTCTGGTCAAATCATTAAACAAACAACAAATCAAATCAATGTTTATTGTTATTTTATTTTAAATTTAAATGGATTTTCTATAACAATAAAACTTAAAACAAAAGGAAAATATAATAAAACAAAAGTCACACTCACGCTCATAAACACTCATGTATAAATGAAGTACAGTGGTAATGATAGAAATACTAGGTAATACAAATTTTACAATATTTTATATGATCGATCCATTAAAACTTTTTTTTTTCTTTTTTTTTATATGATTAGTTTTTATTGAATCTTTCTTTTTTAGAAATTTACAATAAGTTTTAAAATCTTAACCTAAAAATCTGTAAAGTTGTTATTGCCACTGCAACATCTAACGTAGATTTTTTTTTATTAGTAGTAAAACTAGCAAAAAAAATAAAAAATAGAGATTATGCTAAAATTACAGAGACAAATTAAAAATATCATATTTCTATTTTAGACATAATTCCTAAATGCAGCATTTTTCAAACTTTTATGATATTGATTACACTGGTCGACAAAAAAACTTTTTTTCGCGCTACTTCAAAAAAAAAAAAAATAAAGTAAAATATATGTGGACTAGATGGAATTCTGCATGCTAAACTCGAATCTGCTTTCAGTTTTCTCCCATCAGGTCAAGATTTTTTTTTTTATGGGCGTGTCTAATATTGCGCCCTAAATAAGCCGACTACTCGAGTATATTTCACTATAACTCGAGAACGGTATGTACGATTTATATAAATAATACACCAAAATATGTGAATATGAATAAAATTGGCTTTAAGTCGTTCACTAACAAATTTTTATCCGCTAAATAGTTTTGGAGATATTAAGAAATAAGTGTCCGAAAAGAATTGTTTCATGCTAAATTCAAGATTTCTTTTTTTACTAAAACTTCTTTTTAAAAGTGAAAACATCAAAAATATTTCAGTTTATCATCTTTATCTCAAAGCTGGCAAAACTACGAGTAAATAAAGCCACGTGTCATAAAAATTGATGCACAAATTTTGATTGGATTCACAGTTAAGTTGGGATACCCACGCATACCTACAGTTAAGTGGAAATAGCTTAGTCGGCAAAATTAATTTTTTTTGTCGTCTTAAATATAAAAAAAAAATAGGTGAATTAGATGGAATTTAATGTGCTAAATAAGAATCAGCTTTTATTTTTTTTCTATCACGTATTGATTTTTTTTCATGGGCATGACTACTATGACCCCGTCTTTAGGCAGTCACACTTGTATAACTCGAGAACTGTTGGTCCAATTAATTTAAATTAAAATCCAGTAGATAGTGATCTAAATTGTCTTTGAGCTGAATTTCCATAATTTTTTTATCCAGTTAATATTTCCGTAGTTATTCGGTAATTAGTAGCGAAAAATTAATTTTTTTTTTTTTTTGAAAAATCGTGAAAATCCATTACTCGAAAATTCTTGAGCGAATAAAAAATATTGTCGACAAACCTTGAAGACAATTTTCGTATGCATCTTTCGATGTATCATTTATCAAAATCGTGTAAACGGTTCTTGAGTTATAGTCTAAATTTGACAAACCATTCTCGAATTTTATAGTGTGACCGCTGAATAAGGTGATGATATTAGTCATGCACCTAAAAAAAATGAATGCAGATTCTTGTTTAACTCGTCAATATCCACCTAGTCCACCTATTTTTGTTTCAAGAAAAAAAATATATATTTTTTTTTCCACCACTGTATTTCTATGCAATTGTATGTATACATGGGCATTTTTACTTAACTGTGAATAAAACCACGAATTGTGCATCAATTTTGAAGATATATACCTTATTTGATCAGCTTTAAGATAAAGATAATAAACTGTAACATTTTTGATGTTTTCATTTATTAAAATAAATTTTAGTAACAAAAAAAATCTAAAATTTTGCATAAAAATTATTTTTTTGGGCACTTATTTCAAAATAACTTCGAAACTATTGAGCACATAAAAGAAGTAAGTTTACATAACTTTAAGATATTTTTAGTACGCTTCTTTTGGTGTATCACTTATGTCAACCGTACACACCGTTCTTGAGTTACGGAAAAATATACTAAAGTATTGGCCTTACTATGGGCGAAATATTAGACACGCCCATAAAAAAAAATCCAGACCTGATGTAATTAGTAGCGAAAAAAAAAATAAAAAATATATATTTTTTTTAAAAATGGTGAAAATTTTGATCCATAGCTCTGAAATATTGTTGGCATACCATGAAGAAAATTTTCCTATGCATCTTTTGATGTATAATTTATCAAAATCGTGTAAACGGTTCTTGAGTTATAGTCTAAGTTTGACAAACCATTATGATAAACTGAAATATTTTTAGTGTGACCGCTGAATAAGGTGATGATGTTAGTCCTGCCCATAACTATGGGCGAAATATTAGACACGCCCGTAAAAAAAATCCAGACCTGATGGAGAAAAACTGAAAGCAAACTAGTCTTTAGCACATCAAAATGCATCAGGTTCAACTATTCGTCTTTGGTGGAGGATTTTTTTGTCGACCAGTGTTAGCATCCATTTCATTAAACAATCTTATTAAGGCCTTATTTCTTTTAAAATGTTAAGATTTATACAGTTTTTATATAAAGTTTAAAATATGTATATTTATAACCATTTATTTAACAATCTATCCCACTGTTAGACAGTAGAAATATATCACATCACAAGATCTCACGAATACCAACATCATCATTATCATTATCGTCACATTCAAATCAAATCACAGTGAAGTAGTTAAATGCATTAATTTGTTGTTTTTGTTGTTGCTGCAACCATGCACCCAGCGTGTGTGATTGTGGAACTGAGACTACAGCATTTTCAATGATCAGTATGTTTGAGTGTTTATTGTTTTATACTGTTTTGTTGATTTTACTTTTTTTTGTCTGATAAAAACAATATATATATTTTTTTCCTTTATTTTTGTTATTGAAAACCAATATCGACAACAAATTGTTTCCCATTAAATAAGAAGCACTTTATACATGTTTCTTTGGGTTTGAATGTATATGTAGTATAATAGAGCTACAACAATGATGTTACTCATTCAGCTACACACTATCTGACAGACGGACGGACATGCAACATTTGACTTGACAGAGACACCCACTAAAACGAAACCTGCTGTTAAAGTGCAATGAATAGAAAACTTGTTTTATTTTAGTATAAAACATTTCAAGAAATTAACACCTTTACTTAAAAGAATTAAATCATAGAAAGTTGGGAATATTTTTTATTTTATTTTTTTAATAAAAAGAATTTAAAATCAACAATTTGTATTTAGAAATAAGGGAACAATTTAAATTTTTATTGAAATTTCCTATTAATCGAAGAATATGAATCAATTAAATATTTAATTAAATCTATTGCTATATAGATAAAATAATTTTTTAAAGCTTCCCATAAATTTCATAGACCTAATATTTTTTATGTTCTGCTTAACATTTGCAGCCATTTAATGTGTGTACACACTTGTTCTTTTGCACTTACTCTATCCTCTCTCCTTTCTTCTTTTTTTTTACTGTTTGATGGTCAAATTACAAAATTGTCCAAGTACTCTTTTACTATACAGTTCAAATATACTAACAACTTTTTTTTATACACAAATATTTTCATTTGTTACTCCTCTACCAAAGGCAACATTCAAACGCAACTGTTTGGTTGACTGTTGGAGGGAATGTAAGCAAAATAAATTTTACTTTTACTGGGTGGACAGGTGGTATGTTTGGCTGGAAATAATAAATGGTACAAGAAGATACAAAAGGTAAATTAATAAAGATTTTGCAAAAATAGTAATGATGCATAAATATTAGTTTTGTGTTATGTTGTGAATGTAACATTATAATATTAACAGCTTGTAAAAATAGAGATGTGATCTCGTTGGCTTGTTTTTCTTTTTTTTTTTTGGGCCGAACGGAAATAAATCAATTACTGTTGTCAGTGGTATAGGAGTTGGAGTAAGTTAGAAAAGAAATTAGAAGTATAATGGGATAAGCTGTATACATTCACACATCTAGGGTATTTTAAGATAGTAGAAAATTAGAGAAATAATAAATTGAAAACATTTGTTATTATGCACAATAAATAATAAATAAATTCTGTATAAATGTCATCTTCCTATGCTTCCTCCAACAGGGATGTGACAATATTACATAGCAAATACACAGGCTTGAAAGCACACTAAGAGTTTCAGACAGGAATGCTGCAAAAAATTTAGAAGCCAAGAATGGGCCATGGAAATTACAAATAAATTTTATACCAAAAAACTCATGCTGTATAATGGACGATGAAACGTATGTACTGGCAGATTTTTCGTAGCATACGGGTCAAAATTTGTATGATGCTAATGCTCGAGGAAATATTGAAGATAAGTTTAGGACCAAAAAGCAGACAAAATTTTTTAAAAAATTACTGGTATTACAAGCTTTATGCAGTTGCGGCAAAACAAGAAAGTCTTTTGTTACAGTCGGCTCTATAATCATCGAAATATACATCAAAGAATGTTTGCAAAAAACGTTTCTTCCTTTTATAAGAGATCACAATGTGTCCACATATTTTTGGCCCGATTTGGCATCATGTCACTATGATAAGAAAGCTTTGGAGTGGTACCGAAACAATAACAAAGTTTTTGTTTTAAGAGAGGTCAATACTCCAAATTGTCCGCAGCTAAGACCTGTGGAGAGATATTGAGCTCTTGTTAAAAGAAAATTGAAGAGCACAAAAAAGGTGTCCCAAAATATCGAAGAATTTCAAAGGAGATGGGCGAACTGTTCTAAAAAGTAGACTGAAACAACTATCAAATATCTAATGGAAGGGTTACCAAAAAAGATCCACCAGTTCATAGGTAATGGATAGAACTATAAAAGTTATATTTTTCTGTGGTTTATAATATAATATTAATTAAATAAAAACTCTAAGATTAACTGCTTCCAAATTATAGAATTTTATATATGTTAAGATTTTTGTCGATCTCACTCCTTACTTAAAGCTGGTGGTAAATCTGAACAATTACCAAAAAGACCAATAAGGCTCAGTTGGTTTTTCTCAAAAACGATAGAGAAAGCTTTGGATAGTTACGTTAGGGAAGCCTATATCTTGATGAAAAAGACTGTATCTTATTTCTGTACGAACTAGAGACGAATAACTTATTAATGCTTGTTGAAAGGGGGTTAACTTTTGGGTAACGTCATCATAATGCCACGGGACAATGACAGTCCAAAGGTTTGATATATTGTGCAAAATCCTAAAAGTTTCTATTGTTCGAGAAAAAGCGAACTAGGAGTACTAACAGGGTTTCTCACTGGTCTTCGGAAATATTTTCAGCATTTCTGAGGCTATGTCAGTGCATGTTTCAAAGCGAAACATCAGCACATATAGTTTTTGATTACCAGGAAAACCACAATATGCTCTAAAAAATGTGTTTTATGAGTATTAAATATGCAGTAAAAAACAAAAAATATGCTCTAAAAACGCGAAAAATATGCACTTAAAAAAAAAAAAATGATTTTGTATATTTTTTTCTTAACAAAATTATGTTTTTCATTAAAACAAAGAAGGGTTTTATTAATATTTCAACGTTATAAAATAAGTCAAAACTAAAATTTATCAAACGCGACGAAATTTGACTCCCCATTTTTACTGTATCTCATAAAAATGTTATTGGTTCAGGAATTATCCAAAAGTGCCTAAATACATATGAATGTTAATATTGATATAATATTCTGTATTAGTATGTTTTATTTTACACTTAATATAAGTATCGATCCACAATTTATCCCTACCCGAATATTGGTACACATAGGCAATGTTGTAGAGTATCATATGGTCGGGCTTGACTGACTATATTTTTTCTCTCGTTTTTTTTTTTTTTTTTTTAATTAGATAAATCTACACCTGTTATGATAGAAACTAATAGCTCTTAATTAAAACACATCCAGAATTATCTACCATGAGAATATAACCTCTGGAGATTATAGAAACAAAACTATGTATCATTCATTAGTCGCATATAATTTAAAATTACTAATTATTCCTAATTGAAATTAATAAGTCACTAATTTATCAAAAAAATTCTATTAATAAAATATAAATAAATTCATTTCTTTAAGTGTATTTTACCAATTTTCAATTATAAATTGAATAGTGAACATCAATGTACAAAAAAGGGGGGAATAAATAACAACAACAAGGTACATAACACAACAAAATATGTATATATGAAACCACCAACAACAACATCTACTCGTACAAATAATATGAGAAACACTATTATAAAGAGTTTTCCTAGAATGTTTTTTTAATGGTTTTTGCATGTGTTTATGAGAAAGGAGTAATATGAATGTGTTAATGAATATGTATGTATGTTAGTTCTATTATGCTCAATGAAGTGTGTAGTGTGTAAACAAAACTCCAACAACCATTACAACAACAAAAACTACAAAAGCAGGAAAAAACGTCCAAATGAATTGAAATGTTTATTTATTACAAAATGCAATCAGTTTAAAAAAGAATACAATAAATTTCAGTGTAAATTGTTGTTATTTTTGTTGTTGCAGTTCTTTGCTATTCCTTTTGTGTTGTTGTTGTTATTTGTATTTATTTGAAAACAACTTCTTCATGCGTACACTGGTGTTGTTGTGTTTTTTGTTTTCCTATTTGTTTTGTTTGCCATAAATATATTTTTTTTACTTCTTTCTCTTTTTTTAATAATATTTTAGACAACAAATAATAATTGTTGTTTGTTTATTGTTTTAAATGCTTTTACGTGTATGATTGATTGTTTGTTTGTTGTTGTTGTATTTGGTATTTAAAATGTGAAATCGACTACGAACAATGATGATTCCTTTTGTAAGTTCAATAGGTTTGTTTAAATACACTTGTTTGAACATTTAGTTTTGTGTAGTTCTACCCTACACTATCATAGATAGGGTTTTGTTTATTTATGCTAATGTTTGCTGCATTTTATAATAACAATTTCACAATCACCTTTAAATATTCCTATAGTTTTCCATCGCCTTGCAGCATAACTAAACAGAAACTACTAAAACTTATTTAATTGTAATATGTCCATAGTTGGCCATTGTTACTGCTAAAGGTTTAAATACGGTATTGTATGTTCGGACTCGATCGACTGAAGTTATTCTATTTTTTTTTTTTTTTTATTTTTTTTTTTTTCACCGATTGCTTTTGTGTTTTTGTTTTAGTACCAGTACAAAATAAATAAATTCCCTTTATTCACACATTTAAATGCCCTGTTGGAACCCTGTTGAACCAATTTTTTATACATTACACATAAAAAAATTAAAATGGAATGGAAAATGTTTACTGTTATCAGGTTCTCCCCTCTGCCCCGAGACCAACTTGTGCTCCGCTAGAACAGTTGGAAAATACCTCACCAATAACTATCTGAATCAATATTTCGGATCAATATTTCCGTGACTTTTTGAACTTCCTTCATAGTTATATGAAATGCAACACTGTTTCCATCAAGTACCACCTGTTAATACACTACTGTCAAATTTTGAGCAAGTGTAGTCATTTACTTTGCGTTTAACAGCTGTTCAAAACATACAACCTCGTGTATTTTTTCTAAAAATAGAAAAAAGTGAATTTCGAGTGCTCATTAAACATTATTTTTGCGAAAAAAAAAAAAACCGTCAATCAAACCAAGGAAAAGCTCGATAAATACTATGGAGACTCTGCACCATCGATTTCAATGGTAAAAAAGTGGTTTACTCACTTTCGTTGTGGTCGCACAACGTTCGACCGCTGAACGTTCTGGATGGTCAATTGAGGTCAGTACTCCCAAAAATGTCGAAAAAATCCACGATATGGTGTTGGCCGACCGAAGAGTAAAAGTGCGTGAGATTGTTGATGCCATAGGCATTTCATATGGCAGTGTGGTTTCGATTTTAAATGATCAGCTGGGTTTAAGAAAGTTGCCTGCAAGATGGGTGTCACGTTTGCTCTCAATTGACCATAAACGTAAACGTGTGACAACTTCAAAGGATTGTTTGGAGTTGCTTGACTGCAATCCGAATGAGTTTTTGCGGCGTTTTGTAACTGTGGATGAAACATGGATCCATTACTATCTAAACAATGGGTTTCTCCGGGTGAACCTGCTCCGAAGAAGGCCAAGGTAAGTTTGTAGGCCAACAAGGTGATGGCAACAGTTTTTTGGGATGCACGAGGGATAATCCATATCGATTACCTTCAAAAGGGAAAAACAATAAATGGCGAATATTATGCCAACTTATTAGACCGATCTAATGAGGATTTAAAAAGAAAACGACCCTATAAAAAGTTATTTTTCATCAAGATAATGCGTGTGCAGTCTCAATGGCAAAACTCTATGAATTGGGCTACGAATTGGTACCACATCCGCCATATTCTCCGAATTTAGCCCCTAGTGGCTTTCTACTTCCTATTTCCAAACCTAAAGAAATGGCTCGGTGGAAAGAGATTCAGCTCCAACGAATAAATTATTGACCAAACAAAAGCCTATTTTTAAGACCTCGAAAAATCCTATTTTTTGGAAGGGATACAAAAACTGGAGAAACCTTGGACTAAGTGTATTGAGTTAAAAGGAGATTATGTTGAAAAATAAATTTTTGTTTTGCAAAAAACACTGTGTTTCATTCAAAAAGTCACGGACTTATTGATCAGCCCTCGTATTCAACGGTTCAAAAGTTATAAAAAATTATTAAAAAAAAAACGTTGAAACTGCTGTGCACTTAGGTATATAGAATGCTGCAGCACACATTTACTATAGAAATGAAGGAAAATGCGTAAATTTTGCTGAATGGGATCAAGTTTCAGTTAGTTTTTGAATGATTACTCTACATAATCATTATGTAGAGTAATTATGCAAGTATTTGGTATTGTTGGAAAGGTTATTGCTTGAAACATAATATATAAACAAAATTTCTTCATTAAATTGATCAAAAAATGAAAAATTTTTTGTGTATAGTGTTATTTTGTAAAAAAAATTTAATATTTGAACTTTAATAAAATCTATACTAATTAAGCTATCATTAGGAAATTTTAGTATAATATAAAAAAAAGGTCCTTAAAAGAAGAGTAGAAATAGATTCCCACTTTTTTTATTCCGAAATACCCAAAATTCCAGTTCGGGGAAAGCTTGCTTAAAACATGACTGTTTTCAATAAAATAGTCACCCTGTCGTTATAAGAGGCGTGGCTTATTAAATATTTTTTGTATGTTTGGCGAATATATGTAGGTCTGTAATTAAGATATATTTTTTTTTTAATTTCGGCTTTGACATTTTTGAACTCCACAAAAAAAAAAAAAAAAAAAAAAATTAAAATTAACGAAATCCTGAGCGGAGAGACTGTTACCCCAACAGCCCTCGGATTTACACGCATTTACGTTGAGCATTCTTTTAGGAACATGAAAAAAATATCTAGAGGAATTTTTAAGTGAAAAAACGTTACCAGCTTTTTACAAAAAAAAAAAAAAATAAAATTTTTTTAAAATTTTTCTATTTTAAAATAATGTAATTTTTTATCTAAACCACATAGGTATATGATTCTTGTACGAACACTTTTTTGAATTTTGTACAGAATCCAGAGAATATGTTAGAAAAATTTTAGGACTCAAATTGAGTCCGCCAAATTAAAAAACTAAAAAAAAAACATGTCCAAATTGGGTCCAAATTTTATTTCGGTCCAAATATCTCTTGAAGTAAAAGAGATATCCCACACATGTGAGCGTAGAGAATTGTAAGGACTATCTATATGCAAATTTTTTTTTCAATCAAATCATAAATGAAATCTTGGTCATTTTTTTTTTTTTTTTTTCTTAATTTTCATACCCGAGGTGACCAAATTTGGAGGTCCACCGCCATCCCCCTACTCCTCAATTGGAATACACCTCAGAATTGTTCATGTGAAATTTCATTCAATTACATCCAGCAGTTCTAAAGTTACAGAATTATTTCCAACAAAAAAAAAAAAAAAATAAAAAAATCGTTTTCAGGCCACTGCTTTAAACGAATTTCATCGATTGATGGCCCTTGATCTCAGTAATTGTGCTCATTTTCCTGGTGTTTAGATGAATGCAAGTACTTTTAAATGTCCGGAAATTGTTGCTTGATCTACTCCCAATGATTTTGCTATCACTCTCTTGCTTCACCTGAGAATTCTATACCTAATATTTTGAAAATATAGGATACTTTAGAGATAATCTGACTGACGCAGACAAATATTTTTCTATGACTCTGAAAAGTAATTTACACTTTAAATTTAATGCCATAGAGAGGATGGGAGTAGCAAGTGCGTTTTATTTATTTGAAAATCGTTATTTCTTTACGGAGAGCTTCTTTAAAATTCTAAGGGAATAAAAACAATTTCCTCCATACTTTGTACTTGCAAATTCGCCTGCTCACAGTGAAATGAAAGCCACCTGCAGTTGTTAAGTGGACTTGGCGTCATGTACTGACCAAAAAGTCTAACCTTAAAAATAAATCCATTATAATTTAATTTAAATTTAAATATCGTTTAGTTTTTCTTTTTGTCGAGTGTATGAGTCATAGTTTAAAGTGCTTCTTTTTACATACACATTCATATTACACTTATAGGCTGACTTCCTAATCCAGCTGTGTATGCACTTCAGCAACTCCAAATGTTTGTTGTTTTTTCCATTCTATTTAATTCAACATCCAAACACATACTTATTCAACTGAATATGTAGGTGTGTATGAGTGTAGAATATATTTGATTGTGATTGTTTATTTCATTTGTCTGTTTATAAATTAGATTTTTTTCTTTTATTATTGTTGTTACCACCTTTAGATTGTTGCTGTTTTTGTTTTAACTTAAAATAGAAAGATACAGAGTATGTAGATGGTGTATAGTCAGAGTGTTAAACAACCACAAAAACAAACCAAAACCCCCCAAACCATACACAGATACACAATAGCTCACTCCCTGCTCCACCAACAGGAGCAGTTTGATTTATGTGTGAAAAATAAATCTTTTTTATTTGTTTCTCTTAACTTCACTTTATGTATGAATGGTTGTTTGTTGTTGTTTATGTATTGTTAAATGTAAAATAGTTTTAATGTTATTATTGCTTTTGTTGTTTTAAAATTTATTTTTAATTTTTTTTTCTTCAACTCATTTCCTTAAAACAACAACAACAGAAACGAAATGTTAATAAAGTAAAAATATATATGCATGTTTATATGTAGTTGTTTTGTTTCCTTGAAAAAGAAAGAAAAACAACAAAATAAAAAAAAATATAAAATAAATAACAAATAGTTTAAAAATTTATATTCTTTGAAACAGCTACAACTGTAACAACAAATGTGTGAGCGTGCAACTAACTAATGGTCTCAGGCTGAAATAATTTATTACTTTCTATGTTAATGAAGTGGTCAGATTGGTATATGGGAAAAACATTGCTTTACATTTAATATTTTAAAGTGTATGTGGGTACTTGAAATGGTATGGGAGGATTTTTTTAATAAATCAAATCTATTCAATTGATAGACAATTAAGACACAATTAGAAGCCAATAAATTTAATTATTACTTAAATTTAATTGAATGGGCGTGATGCTTTTATTTTTAATTGTGTGCAGCGTAAAATAAACCGGAAAAACATTAATATTGCAAACATATTTAATGAAATATTAGTGTACTTATAACTCGACCTATTTGTATTACATTTATGCTATTTAATGCATATTTTAAAACTCTTTTATTGTAACAAAATTACATTTTTATAGATCAGAAGATTTGGGAGTGCGTTCGAAAAAATCTTAACACACGTTTTGCCTCATAACTTTTTTCGGAAGCAATATTTAAAATTTTTTTGATCTAGTTATGTTTAAAAAATATGTCAGTTATTATTTTTAATGACAACCATGTTGATTTGTTGTGAGTTTGATCAAAATGTGTGACAAAAAAGAAGTACATGATACAAATTATTAAAAATTTTTATCTAAATTTGTCCTACAAAAAATTGGCTAAAGAATTAAAGGCTTGCCGTCAAACTGTTTCCAACGTTATTAAGCAGTATCAGGAGAATTTGACCATTGGTAGGAAACCTGGTTCGAAAAGAAAACAAAGGTCCACATGATATTGGGAAGGCCAGAAAATTGAAAGCATATTGAAAAGAACTCCAAACATATCTGGTAGAAAAGCAGCCCGGTCAGCTCAGTGTTCTGAATATTTGGTGCGAAAAATTAAACCTAATGCAGAGTTGAAAAAATACAAAGTCCAAAAACTTTCAGGTAGGAATCCTGCAAAAAATTTAGAAGCCAGAAAAAGGACACGTAAATTTTTCATACAAAAATTCTCATGTTGTATAATGAACAACGAAACGTATCGTATGTGCTGACAGAATTTACGCAGCTTCTGTGTCAAAATGTTTGCTAATGCTGCAGTCAATGTTGAAGATAAATTTAGAATCCAAAAGCGGACAAAATTTCCTTGAAAAAATCCTGGTATGACAAGCTTTATGCAGTTACGGCAAAACAAGAAAGTCTTTTGTTACAGTTGGCTCTATAAGTATCAAAATATACATCAAAGAATTTTTGCCAAGAAGGCTTCTTCCTGTCATAAGAGAGCACAATGTGTCCACACATTTTTGGCCCGATTTGGCGTCATGTCACTAGGGTAAGAAAGCTCTTTAGAGGTACCAAAATAATAACATAGTTTTTGTGCCAAGAGAGGTAAATTCTCCAAATTGTCCGGAGCTAAGACCAGTGGAGAGATATTGGGCTCTTGTGAAAAGAGAAACACAAAAAAGTTGTCGTAAAATATCGAAGATTTTAAAAGAAAATGGGTAAACTGTTCCAAAAAAGTGATTGAAACAACTATCAAATCTCTAATGGAAGAGTTATCAAAAAGGGTCCATTAGTTCATAAGTAATGATTAGAACTATAAAAATTATATTTTTCTATGAACAGTAATATAATATCAATTAAGTATAAAAAAGCCAAAACCCTGCTTAAAGAGAAAAAAAAAAATGATTTATAAACTGTTAGATCCTAGACAAAATAAAACGTATTTTAAGGGAAAATTCGTATATCTCTGGATGAAATGAAACTCAGTTATTAAACTGCTCAGCATTTTTTATCAAAAAAAGCTTCAGAAATGCAGTCTGAAGATGCACAAAATAAAAAAGTGGCTAATAAAAACTGTAGAAAAATATGAATGTAAAGGAGAGGACGAAAGTTATTGGGATACTTTTAATAATGTTGTAAGAAATGGAACAAATAAATATAGTGTAAAAAAATTAAAATTGTCAAATTTTTCCTTTGGCAATACTCTTGTACGTGCAGGAAAAATTACTTAATTCATAACAAATGATACTTTTAACAGAGAAATGCACGGAAACGAGTATTCTCGGAAAATATTCCTTTTCATCATTAGAAAGCACAACGAATTCTAATTTTTCTAGCCTGATATCGCACCTCATCAGTACACCAGTAAGATCAACTCACAAAACTACCCAAAATTATGTCCATTTCAAATATATTGGGTTGTAGTAAAACAATTTTTAAAGAATACTTACAGCTGAGTAAAAAAAAATTAAATAGATTTAAAAAACGAGAGAGAGAGACTATAGTCGGTCAAGACCGACCATATGATACCCTACACCATTAGACCTATGTCCAATTGTAAACCAACACTTTTACTAAATGTAAAATAAATTATACAAATACAGAACAATGCATTGATACTAACATCTATATGATTTTATGCCCTTTAGGGTGATTCCCGGAAGTGGGTTTATATGGGAGCTATGGTAAATTATGGACCAATTCTCATAAATTTTAGCAATGTTGTTTCTACTTACATAAAACTTATTTGTGTTGAATATTAATTTGATACTATCATTCGTATGGGATTTATGCACGTTTAAGTGATTTTCGGAAAAGGGGTTTATATGGAAGCTATGGTCAATTATGGACCGATCCTGATGAAGATTAACACTTATATAAAACTCCTTTGTACCGAATTTCATTGAAATATTGCTACATTTAAGGCATTTATGATCGCTAAATCCCTATTCCGGGAGGACATTTGTATGCGGGCCAGGTGAAATAATGGACCGATCATAACCAATTTCAATAGGCTTCTTCCTTGTACCAAAATAATTATCTGTGCCAAATTTCATCAAGATATCTTTTAAATTGCGACCTGTACTCTGTGCACAAGGTTTACATGGATATACAACCAGCCAGACGGACGGATATCGTTAAATCGACTCAGAAAGTGATTCTGAGTCGAACGGTATACTTTAAGGTGGTGGTCCGATAATTATTTCTGTGCGTTACAAACATCAGCACAAACGCATTATACCCCAACCACCTATGGTGGTGTAGGATATAAAAACATATATAAAATTATTTAACAAGACAAAATTTCAAAAATGTTAACCCACTAGTTTAATTTTTATAAGCTGAATTACATGCACCTACTTTTTTCGTGCGCAGACCTTAAAATATAAATAATTTCATGTGTTTTATTTTTCATTTATTTATTTATTTATTTAGTGCTTTAATTTACGAGATATGTTTAAATTCTGGTTCCGAAATATAAATTTGTATTTTATCTGAACCTTGTTTTACGTGTTTGTTAGCCACGTAAATAGAGGGTTGCCTGTATAATAATACATGAACAAAAATCCTTGCAAACTCACCAATTATCTGAAAAGAAACAAAAAAAAATATTTACAAATATTAATTTATCAAATTTAAAATAAAATATAAAAAAATATATAGAAAAAATTGGAAAAAAAATATTTAAATTATTACACAAGTTAACAAAACACAGAGGTTCCAAAATGCTTTTTTTTTTGGAAATAATTCAGTAACTAAAGAACCGTTAGAGGTATCTCAATAATCGTCAGAGCTGAAGTGTTTTCGAGTTGATTTAGAGGAGTACAGGCTCCTAGAGGGTCAGGGAGGAAGTGGGTGGCCCTTCAAAGTTGCCCATCTCGGGTATGTTATTTTTTTTTTTTTTTTTTTTTGAAAAATCGCCAAAAATTCATTCATGATATGACAGAAAAGAAATTTTAAATATAGATAGTCCTTGTAAATCTCTACAAAAAATACTCTTTTAGTTTAAGAGATATTCGGGTCGAAATAAATTTTCACCTCATTTTTAGCCTCGTTTTTTTTTAATTTTTCTTTTCAACTTGGCGGACTTATTATTGCCCCTAAACTTTTTCTAAAATATTCTCAAGATTCCTTACAAAATTCTAAATAATTTGATATGAACAAATATCAATTACAATTGCTTGTATTTGTAATTAAAAATATTTAATTACAATTACATGTAAAGTAGTTTAATTGAAAAAGTAATCATTAACCCCCAACCCAGGTAGGAATTACAAACGGAATAACAAACTTATATATACCCTGTGGTGAAGGTTATACAAATGGTAAGTTATTTTTAATTTTTGCAACAAAAATTCGACTCGAATAACTGACAAATCTACTATATAATTTATTGGCAAATAAACTAATATTTTTTAATTGAAGTTATTTAATTGTCTTATGCAGTTATTTAACTATATGAATAATGTCTATTTATATAAATCGTTTTAAGTCCTCTGAGAAAATGTAATACAAAACAGATTATTTGTAATAAGATATAAACTAATATCAATATTCTTTAATATAAAATGTTACTAGTATCATTAATATTTGTACTCAATAGAATATTCAAATAAGTCTATAATCGTATAAACTTTTAATCTCATAATTACAAAAATAACTCAATTCCCTTAACTAAACTTTATAACAGTAAAACTTTTTAATAACTTTCATACATAAATACTTACATATCTATGTATGCATGAAACAACCACATACAAACAACTAAACAACTAATATTGGTTTAATTATAAATCTCAACTAAAGTCAAATGATTAGTTGTTAGATTTACCTCTTGTTACAATATTATTTCATTGTAAATGAAAGACTATCTAACAGATACTCTGCAGGAGTCTTCATATGTTTATTTGTTTGTTTGTATCTATGTATGTCTGTCGATGTATGTTGGAATAAAATAATTTATATGTGTAATGAATTGTTATAAACAATAATCTAGGGAGAAATTTTATACACTCGTAATCATCATCAGCAGTATTAAATGTTATTGGCTGCAGCAACTTCGTCATTGTCATCATTATCATCAGCATAAGAATTATATGAATATAATTTCCCTTAAGGAAATCTTAATGTTAATGTTCCGATGTAAAAGGCTGGGTATTTAATACTATAAAGATAATTTAAAACTATTCATTTGCAGTATTGCAAAGTAAATATTGGAGTCCTATATACACATACATACATATCGTATATGTATAATTATATTTATATTTGGATTGTAATTCGTATAAAAATCAATCGATTAATCTTAGCAAAATTTTTAACTGTAATCGAACGAAAACAATTTTCTAGTTTAATTTTAAAAAATATTGGATCAATATTGAATATGTAATTCAATACTCGAATAAAAATATTTATCAAAATTATATCAACCCAATATGGTTGTAAAATGAAAGCTAAGAATCCCTGCAATATAACAAAAGTTTTTATTTAAATGTTGAAGCCCAAAATGTCAAAAAAAAAAAAAAAAATCGAATCGAAATAGAAGAGGAAATATGACATCGCACATAGGGCCATAGGTATACCAAACGTGGCACATTGGGGTAAAAGGGGTCGAAAATGGCGATTTATTCTTGGAGAGGTGATATCAAAATTTTAATGATCACGTATTATTTTTTTTTACTGAATATTAGGTAAAAAAAAAATCAGTTTTAGAATTTTAATATTTTTGTCTGGTAGAATGGCAATTTCCGTTCGTCTATACATTAGAGTTAAATGGGTTGAACATTTTGCATTATACAGGGAAAGGTGATATCAACACATTAATGATCACGTTTAATTTTCTTATTTATAAGTAAGTAAAAAAATTCATTTTCAGAATTATGAGATATCTTCTGGCTGAATGGTTATGTCCGTCCATCTATACATTTGGGTTAAATGGGTCTAAAATGGCGATTAATTCAGAAAAAAGTGATATCCGAATTTTTTATGATCGCGTCCTATTTTATTATTTAGTAAAAAAATTCATTTTTAGAATTCTAAAATATTTTTTGGCAGAATGGCAATGTCCGTCCGTCCGTCTATACATTTGGGTTAAATGGTTCGAAAATGGCACTTAAGGTGATATCAATACTTTTTAATATTTAGATATAGTTTTTATAAATACCAAAATATACATCAAGGAATATTTGCAAAAAAGACTTCTTCCTTTCATAAGAGAGCACAACGTGTCCACACATTTTTGGCCCGATTTGCTATCATGTCACTACCGTAAGAAAGCTCTGGAGTAGTACCAAATCAAAAACATAGTTTTTATTTGGAACTTTTTGGACTTTATATGTTATCAACTCTGCATTAGCTTTAATTTTTCGCACCAAGTAGTCAAAGCACTGAGCTAACTGGGATTCTTTTCTACCAGATGTGTTTGGAGATCCTTTCTATATGCTTTAGTTTTTCTGGCCTTCCTAATATCATGTGGACCTTTTTTTCTTTCCGAATCGGGTTTCCTATCAATGGTCAAATACTCCTGATACTGTTTAATAACATTAGTAACAGTTCTTTTCTAAAATCTTCTTTTAATAAATGAAGACATCTAAAATGTTTCAGTTTATCATCTTTATCTTAAAGCTGGTAATGCTGCGAATAAAGTATGTAGGCATGTATCTTCAAAGTTGATGCAGAAATCTAAATTTTATTCACAGTTATGTAAAAATACCCATGTTACATACAATTGAGAAAAAATAGAGTGGTGGCCAAAAAAAATTGTTTTTTTTTTTTTTTTCGTTTTATCTTGAAACAAAAATAAGTGGACTGAGTGGATTCTGACGAGTTAAACAAGAATCTGCATTTACTTTTTTTTCTATCGCGTACTGATTTTTTTTATGTGCTTGACTAATATCACCTTATTCAGCGGTCACACTATTAAATTCGAGAATGGTTTGTCAAACTTAGGCTATAACTCAAGAACCCTTTACACGATTTTTATAAGTGATACATCAGCTCAAAGACAATTTAGGTCGCTATATATTAAAGTTCAATTTATCTTAATTGGACAAACTGTTCTCTAGATATACAAGTGTGACTGCCTAAAGGCGGGATTTTATTTTTTTATTTACTTCAGCTACATATATTACAAACAGCTGAGAAATGTTTACAATTTTGAATTTTTATAAAGAAAAATAGTTACTACCACAAAAGTTAGAATACTTATACTAAAGATGCTTATACTAGAAATTGTTGGAGTTCAAAAAACTAAGAAGCTTCATTTTTATATTATAAGGTGACTCTGAAAAGTCCACATAATTGTATAACGAATTAACTTCCGAACAGATTTTATAAAACGGGTCAAGGTTAGCAAAATGGTAGGATCTCAACATCCGATTAGGAACACTAATGGAAATTTTACCCAGAAGAAATTCTGAGTCAATTTTTTCTTGAAGAAGGTCTATTATAAATGATATATTAGAAACCGTTCTTCTTCCTTTTAGCGTTGGCAGCCTGATTAGAGCAAGTCGACTTCGGTACAGTGGAAGGCGAATATTCGGATTCCAGTTTAATCCACGAAGACAAAACAACAATAATTGTTTTTGAACAGATTCCAGTTTATTTATATAAATGTTGTAGTAAGGATCCCAGATAACGGATGCATATCCCAAAATTGGCCTTACTAAGGATGTATACAGACGTCTAGTGACATAAGGATCTTTGAATTCTTTTACCCAACGCTTAACAAAGCAAAGTACGCCACTTGCTTTGTTAGCAGTTATTTGAATGTGAGAGTTAAACGTTAATTTCATATCAAAAAGTACTCCCAAATCTGTGAAACTATTAACTGTACTTAACTCAACTCCCCCAAGATTATAAGCAAATACATTAGGAGTACGCCTATAATAAACCATGTGTTTGCATTTTATGAGGTTTAATTCCATTAAATTTTCGTCACACTATTTGAAAAAACAATTTAAATAATTTTGGAATAGTTTTTGACCATTAGGATTAGTAATTGTTTTAAATATTTTAACATCATCTGCATACATCAAAATTTTGCAGTGATGAATATTTAGAGGAAGATCATTAATAAAAAGTAGGAATAGGATCGGACCAAGGTGACTACCTTGTGGAACACCAGATCATAGTAGTCATGCCCATTAAAAAAAATCATTGCGTGATAGAAAAAAAGTAAAAGCTGATTCTTATTTAGCACGTTGAATTCCATCTAATCCACCTATTTTTTTTATTTAAAACGAAAAAAAAAAAAAAAAAAAAAAAATTGTTTGGCCCACTAGTGTATTTCCACTCAGCTATAGGTATACATGGGTATCCAAACTTAACTGTGAATCCAATCAAGATTTGTGCTTCAATTTTTATAATACGGGGCTTTATTTACTCGTAGTTTCGCCAGCTTTGAGATAAAGGTGATAAACTTAAATATTTTTGATGTTTTCACTTTAAAAAAAAAGTTTTAGTAAAAAAAAATAAATCTTGAATTTTGCATGAAAAAATTTTTCTCCGACACTTTTTTCGAAATATCTCCTAAACTATTGAGCGATTTAAAGCTAATTTTATTCCGCATATCATGGTATATCATTTATATAAATCGTGCAAACCGTCCTCAAGTAATAGTGAAATATACTCGAGTAATCAGCATATTTAGGGCACAATATAAGACACGCCCATAAAAAAAATCCCGACCTGATGGATAAAAGCTGAAAGCAGATTCGAGTTTAGCATGCGGAATTCCATCTAGTTTACATATTCTTTTTGAAGGAGCTCGAAAAATTTTTTTTTGTCGGCCAATGTTATTTAAAGGTATTTATGAGTGTTAAGACCTTTTTCGGGAGGACCTTTGTATGGGGGCTAGGAGAAATAATGGACCGATCATAACCAATTTCAATAGAATTCGTCCTTGTGCCAAAATAAATATTCGTGTCAAATTTTATCAAGTTCAAAAGATTTATATGTACAGAAAGTTGGACGGACATCTTTAAATCGACACATCGACTTTTTTTCTGTGCGTTACAAACATCAACACATACGCATAACACCCCAACCACCTATAGTAGTGTAAGGTAAAACATTATTTTAAAAAAATTTAATTAAATTTTTACCTAATCTATAACAAATATTGAGTGTTAATTTTCATTACTTTTTCCCTAAGTAATACATTGTGGGATTAACTGACTCTGGCTGGTAAAAAAAAAAAAAAAAGTCTAAAGGTGTGATACTAATGAACCCTATCATGACAGCTACAATTACTTTTATAATACTTAGATGTATATCACGCAACTGCTGATCAAATCAAATAACTGGTCTGCAAATTTGTCTCTCACAAAATATATTAGTTTCCATTCACTCTACCAAATAAAAGTGTTGATAAACTAAAACTACCTTCACACTAAAGCTTAGGGTCATATATTGTTTGGCATAAGCAGAGTTTTAGATCCGATGCTTATGGTTAAATATTCCATAAAATTAAACAGACTACATATAAGAACAACTATAAAAATGAAGGGAGTTAAATGGGTAAAATGAAAATATAGGGAATATTTATAAAATCAACAGCAAAAAGATGAGTAAAATGTGAGTAAGTAATAATATGAAAGTACAGGAACAACAACAAAGTAAAAATAAAAATGTATAAGTATCTCTACATACAAACAAACAAATATAAAAATATATGTATCTATGTTTATAAATACTATAGATATTAAAATGACTTATTTCCGGATTATGTTTTAATATGACACTATAATGGGTTGCCTGACACTGCTAGCACTGTTGTTTGACTAAAATGTTGCTGCTGCTGTTGTTGCTGACTTGCACTAATACCTATCAACAAGAGATGTCAGTAGGTTTTGCTTTAAAACAGGAAAAAAAAAAAAAGAAGAATTCTGAAGAACTCAGCATCCAACCATCTGCTAAAGTTTTGTGTTTTTGATATAAAAGTAAATGAGAAAAAATTTCATTTTCATTTTATGTAACACTTTCATTAAATAGAACAAAATAAAAAAAATAACAAAAAAGGGGGTTTTAAGAAGAATTCAATACATCAGCTCTAAGGAGAGGCAGTATTTAAAAAATAAAAACGAGACCCACATCGAAACTCATAAGAACACTGAAAGAGCACTTAACATAAATTATAGTCACTCTAGTTCTATTCTTTTTACTATTTTCTTTATTTTGTTTAAATTACATTAACGATATTAAAATATAAAAAAAATGAAATAAACTACAATTATTAATAACAAAAACGTATAGTAAAGATAATTATTTTAAGTGCAAAAGACATAAGGAGCGAGAAATACAGATAAAAAAGGGAACTGCAATACTATCAGTATTGCAATAAAATCTCATTAATAAAATTAAATCCTTTTCAAAATGTAAAGAAGGTATTTGAATTAATAAATGGAATATTTTTAATGGGATAATATTATCAGGTCATTTGTATTTATATAAGTTGCACCAAAAAATGGCAGAAAAAGCAATAGATGACAGGGAAAAAATAAATAAGTAAATAAATAAATAAATAAATAAACAAATAAATAAATAAATAAATAAATAAATAAATAAATAAATAAACAAATAAATAAATAAATAAATAAATAAATAAATAAATAAATAAATAAATAAATAAATAAATAAATAAATAAATAAATAAATAAATAAATAAATAAATAAATAAATAAATAAATAAATAAATAAATAAATAAATAAATAAATAAATAAATAAATAAATAAATAAATAAATAAATAAATAAATAAATAAATAAATAAATAAATAAATAAATAAATAAATAAATAAATAAATAAATAAATAAATAAATAAATAAATAAGTAAATAAATAAATAAATTAATAAATAAATAAATAAATAAATAAATAAATAAATAAATAAATAAATAAATAAATAAATAAATAAATAAATAAATAAGTAAATAAATAAATAAATAAATAAATAAATAAATAAATAAATAAATAAATAAATAAATAAATAAATAAATAAATAAATAAATAAATAAATAAGTAAATAAATAAATAAATAAATAAATAAATAAATAAATAAATAAATAAATAAATAAATAAGTAAATAAATAAATAAATAAATAAATAAATAAATAAATAAATAAATAAATAAATAAATAAATAAATAAATAAATAAATAAATAAATAAATAAATAAATAAATAAATAAATAAATAAATAAATAAATAAGTAAATAAACAAATAAATAAATAAATAAATAAATAATTAATTTGAGTTCCTATTTATTAGGGTATTCACTCGAATATTATTTGCTCGATTAATCGACAAATTAAAATCAAATATTGGTTCGATTAAATTAAAATCAAGATTTTCGAGTAAAAATTTATTCGAGCAAATTATGCCGATTAATCGAATAATTCGAGTAAAAAAATATTCCTTTCTTAACTATTTTTTAGAATGTTTTAATTTTAGTTTTTAAAAAAATTAAGCTTAAAAACAATGTTTCTAAATGAATGTTTAGAATCTAAAAGTGGCACCACAATTCGGAAGTTTATTACAAAAAAAATTGTATTTAGTAAAAAGTACAGAATATATGCCTAAATTACAACACGTAGTTAGAGGTCGTTTTTCGATCACAAAAAATTCGAAACAAAAATACAAACGTCCCTTTAAAGAAATATAATGTAAAATTCAAATAATTTTTTATAATTTTAATAGCTTGAGAAGGATAAAGAAAATGGATTCTCCTTTATATCAAATGTTTTATAAGAAATAAATTGGAGGATTTTAAACTTCATTTAGAAAAACATATCAATAAATTCTCAGTCTGGTGTGGAGGATATGATGGTGATGGCTTGGATGAAATTAAAAATAGGAAGAAAGGAAAAATAAAATATTGAACATTTTGGGAAAAAATTATGGTTATGGTTAATTTCAAATTATAATTCTTACGCGTACATTTGGGAGAAAGAATTATATATTTTAAATTTCAAATACAATTGCCTATTAAATGGAGAAAAGTTGTTCTAACTATATTAAATGACTGTCAAAAACTTAATTTATTTGGCTATGTCTGGCGATGAGTCATTGTAGTATTGGGCAAAATTTTTCCAAACTTCAATTTATAGTCACCTTTAATCGGGTATTAGTGTAAAAACTAGTCATTTTATAGCGTTTCAAAAATGATAAAAAGCCCTTCGAACCACACTTTAATATAAAATTTTGTTCAAATTAATACACCAAAATTGTTACACCTATTTATTTTACTATCAATGAATAATAATCAAAAAAGACAAATATTCATAAATATTTGTGCAAATTTTAATTATATATTATTTTCGAAAGACTATTTCTTGTTTTAAGATATATTTTTGTTTTATTTTTTAATAATCATTGAAAAAACGAGTAAAATTTTAAGATATAATTTACTCGAATAACTCGAGTAACTTAAAAGTTTTACTCGATTATTCGAGTAACTTAAAAACTGCATTTTCGAGTTATTTGATTATTCGAACAATGAAAAAGTCGAGTAAAATGAATACTCTACTATTTATATGACACATTATGACACTAGATTAAATTAATACCTTTAGATAGATTCCAACAAAAAAATGGTGCGTTAGTTATTTCAAATCTATTAAAACAAAAGGATGTTGTTAAAATATTTAAATAAAAATATTGAAACATTTTAATAATTATTGATTAATATTTTTAACCTACTTTTAGTCAACAAATTTTTAATTAAGCAAGCTATTTGTGCAAATAAAAAAACTTCCATTTCATCAATAGATTCATATCCAGAACATCAATTATTTTCGCATAAAGATACAATTTAGCAATTGTTGTTGTTGTTATTGTTCTTGTATTTGTTGTAGTCATCAATATACTATAGTAAATATATAAGATATTTTATTGAATTTTTCGCTATTGTGGCAACGTCATTGTTTAATTTTTTTTTTTTTTTTGTTTTTGCTGCACTCAAAATCTCTCGGTTAATTAATGTTTAACATGTGCACACAACAATAGCAATAACAAATTATAGCAATATATTTTATAAATATTATAAAATAAATTGTTACATATATCCCTCTATATAATTACAGTATCGGAAATATTTATAAAGTAATACATAATGGTAAATGTACAACAGTTAAAAACGAAATTGTTAACTGAATTACTGAATGTTTTTTTATTTTCTCTGTAGGATTTGTTTGCATTTATTCATTCAAGTATAAAAGGAATAGTTTGTTTATAAAATTTATAAGTTTCCATTTATTATCGATACCGTGGTGGAAGTGTTGGGAAAAAGTTGCAGAATCTCTCCGCAATTGTAATTGTTTTAAATTTGACATTAACACGATTATCATTTGCAAAATTTAAAATGTTAATTTCCATTGGGGAATAATAAAAATGTACCATTTCAGTGGTTATTTTGTCTTATTGTTTTAACTTTAATTGGAATTTAAAACACATGTTAATTTTTTAAGTAAATAAATTATTGCAAAATAAATGGGAATATTAAATGATTACACTGGTCGACAAAAAAATCCTCCCCCCTAGACGAATAGTTGAACTTGATGCATTTTGATGTGCTAAACACGAATCTGTTTTCAGTTTTTTTCCATCAGTTCTGGATTTTTTTTTTTTTATGGTCGTGTCCAATATTTCGCCCATAGTAAGGCTATTACTCTAGTATATTTCCTCATACACCAAAAGATGCGTACTAAAAATATGTTCAAATCACCCAAACTTTATTTTTTTATGTTTTCAATAGTTTCGAAGTTATTTTGAAATAAGTGTCCAAAAAAAATCTTTTTCATGCAAAATTTTAGACTTTTTTGTTATTAAAATTTCTTTTAATAAATGAAAACATCAAAAATGTTTCAGTTTATCATCTTTATTTTAAAGCTGGTAATGCTGCGAATTAAATAAGACATATATCTTTAAAATTGATGCACAAATCTTTATTCAAAGTTAATTAAAAATACCCATGTATATGTAACATGAGTAGAAATACAGTGGTGGGCAAACAAATTTTTTTTTTTTTTTTTTTTTTTTCGTGAAACAAAAATAGATGGATTAGGTTGATTTTGACGAGTTAAACAAGAATCTGCATTCACTTTTTTTCTATCACGTACTGATTTTTTTTTATGGGCATGACTAATATCATCACCTTATTCAGTGGTCACACTATAAAATTCGAGAATGGTTTGTCAAATTTAGACTATAACTCAAGAACCGTTTACTCGATTTTCATAAATGATACACCAAAAGACGCATACGAAAATTGTCTTCAAGTTATGTCACCAATATTTTTTATTCGCTCAAGAATTTCAGAGTTATAGATCAAAATTTTCACCATTTTTCAAAAAAAAAAAAAAAATTTATTTGTTCGCTACTAATTACCGAATAACTAAGGAAATATAAACTGAACAAAAAAATTTTGTAAATTCACCTCAAAGACAATTTAAGTCGCTATATATTGGAGTTTAATTTATCTTAAAAGGACAAACCGTTCTCGAGTTATACAAGTGTGACTGCCTACAGGCGGGGTCATAGTAGTCATGCCCATAAAATATAAAACAATACATGATAGAAAAAAAGTAAAAGCTGATTTTTATTTAGCGCGTTAAATTCTATCTAATTCACCTATTTTTTTTTTTTATTTAAGACAAAAAAAAAAAAAAATATTTTTTTTTTTGCCCACTAGTGTGTCTCCACTTAACTGTAGGTATGCATGGGTAAACTAACTTAACTGTGAATGCAATAAAAATTTGTGCATCAATTTTTACGATACATGGCTTTATTTACTTGTAGTTTTACCAGTTTTGAGAACATTTTTGATGTTTTCACTTTTAAAAAGTAGTTTTAGTAAAAAAAAATAAATCTTGAATTTAGAATTAAAAAATTTTTTTCGGACACTTATTTCGAAATATCTCCTAAACTGTTGAGCGGATAAAAATTTGATAGTAGAACGGCTTAAAGCCAATTTTATTCCGCATAATATGATGTATTATCTATATATAAATCGTGCATAGCGTTCTCGAGTTATAGTAAAATATACTCGAGAAATAAAAAAATCTCGACCTGATGGGAAAAAACTGAAAGCAGATTCGAGTTTAGCATACGGAATTCCATCTAGTCCACATATTTTTTTTTAAAGGAGCACGAAAAATTTTTTTTGTTGACCAGTTTTATTAAATTTGTATTCTTCACTTTTATTCGTATCCAGTTAATTTTGTATGAAATTCAAACAAAGTCGCTAGTGAGTCGATTGCGAGTGCACTCGTAGGCCCTGAGGCCCATTGTAAAACACCCTAAGGTAATCATTTCAGTCGTGGTCGCAGTAGCTCCGTTGGAACTCAGACCTGTGGAAGACCGTAGGAGGTAGGACTGTTTTATTTGTTAATTTTCATATGTTTGGGGGGAGTTAGCAGTTAATACCTGAGCTTAAGGTGAAGAGATATGCTGTCGGACCTGGACCAGAGTTTGAAAAATCGTTGCCCAATCCCGGACAAATACTTAGTGCGGATAGAAACCAAGTAGCCGAACTGGCTGGGACACTTACTTTACAGACCGCTCTTAACATAGATGACAGATGTCGTGGAGTATGCGACGGGTGAATCCTAAGCCATTGTAAGCCAAGCGCTTGTGTATAGCCTTACATTATATCAACTTTAAAAATACACACATACGACGCTACATTATAATAGACACAACAAAGTCCAATTGCCGCACAGAATGCGTCACACACACGATTAACTAACCCAGGCTTTAGTTTGCATTTTGTGGATACTTAAGCCCCTGGACCGTATCTTAAGAGAGGTGATCACCTTGTGACTTTTTATAACTTTTAGAAAGTTATTAAAAAAAAAAGGCCTTTTTATAAGCCCATCTACGATATAAGAAATTTAATTTTGATTCAAATCATCAGAAATATCTTTGGATCCTTTGTATTTCTATTTAAAGGCAAGGTTTTGTTACAATTTAATGGTTTTTGTTTTTTAGTTTAATTACCGAAACCTTATAAGTGGACCATTTACATTGACTAATATTTTTATTTTAATTGTTAATTTCTATGCAAAGAAAAATATATAAAATATGCTGAAATAGTTGAGTCTGTTGTTATAAAAAGTCTTCAAATTTGGTACAAAAATCGTCAACAGATCAGTTTTATAACCACAAATCATCAAATGTGACAACAGTGATTGTGAGTTTACAAAAGTACCACTTAGTAGCCGTAGAAATGATAATGTATGTCAAAAAATAGCCACCTCGTATTCGTGGAGGTGGCAGTTGCCATTTTACTGACCTATAGAAGTCGTCAAAGTGAGTGTGTATGCAAAAATACGCCACCACGTAGTTGCCGTGGTGGCAATAGACTTCTTCCTAATAAATTCGAATGTTTAAGTGAATAGCTAGTGATATTATAATACCACCGAACCAAAACGGAACCAAACCAATTCTAAAACTACAAAGCATCAATTTCCAAAACTATCTACTTAGTGCAAAATGTTAATGGTAATTAACATCTATTAAAAAAAACGGTTAGTCTTTGTTTGTTTTTCATAGAAGGCTTAGCTCAGTCAATTGAAAATTCATAGAACGTTAAAAAATATTTATTCATGTATCACAATTCAATATGCCTCAACCCTTATGACAAACTCATTACAAATAACCTCCCATTAAATGGTTTGGCAGTGTTATAAAACTGTCTAAGACGATTTGCATATTTATTTTTCTTTTTAAACAGATTATAACACTTATTAACGAAATTATGACACATAAAAAAGAATGACAAGAAATATATTTTGCATAAAATAAGAGACAAATGACAATAAATGAAAAAAAAAAAAATGAATTAAGAAATACATTTTAAAAATCCTTAATTATGCAAATTTTCTACACACAATTGCAAGTTTTTTATATAGAAAAAAAAAAGAACAACAGCAACTTAATACTTGTGGCATTTATTAATGTGACCCAGTTTTAATGGATATTAGACTACAGCACAGTCTCATCATCATTATAATCAGCTATAGTAAATGACTAAGCCAATGTTCTACAGCAGAAAAAAAAATAAAAATTAAAAACCACACAGACATTAGAAATGGTTTTTAATAAGTGGACAAATAAATAGATGAACCAATGACTGGATGGACGGATAGACTGACTGCTTTACCAGAAGTTTTTGAATAGTTATAAATATTTATAGTCACATACATAAGTACTCCTTGTTTAATTGTTCACCCCATTAAATGTAGAAAAAATATGTATTTGACACATAATAGAGGTAAAAGTCCACTTAAACAATATTATTAGCCCAGAGCTGGTAACAAAAATAGCATACTTTTTCTAAAGCCTTATTAGGTACCTAAATAAAATGTCTGTTCGTTTTTCCGATAGTTTTTACTACTCCACTATAGGTGGTTGGGGTATAATGCGTTTGTGCTGATGTTTGTAACGCACAGAAATAATTATCGGACCACCATCTTAAAGTATACCGCTCGACTCAGAATCACTTTCTGAGTCGATTTAACGATGTCCGTCCGTCTGCCTGTCTGTCTGTCTGTCTGTCTGTCTGTCCATGTAAACCTTGTGAACAAAGTACAGGTCGCAATTTTAAAGATATCTTGATAAAATTTGGCGCAGGTAATTATTTTGGTACAAGGACGAAGTCTATTGAAACTGGTTATGATCGGTCCATTATTTCACCTGGCCCCCGTACAAATGTCCTCCCGGAATAGAGGTTTAACGATCATAAATGCCGTAAATATAGCAGTATTTCTATGAAACTCGGTACAAAGGAGTTTTATATAAGTGTTAATTTAATGTGTCAAATTTCATCAGGATCGGTCCATAATTGACCATAGCTCCCATATAAACCCCTCTTCCGAAAATCACTTTACGTGCATAAATCCCATACGGATGATAGTATCATGTTAATATTCAACACAAATAAGTTTTATATAAGTAGAAACAACATTGCCAAAATTTATGAGAATCGGTCCATAATTTACCATAGCTCCCATATAAACCCACTTCCGGGAATCACCATAAAGGGCATAAAATCATATAGATGTTAGTATAAATGCATTGTTCTGTATTTGTATAATTTATTTTACATTAAGTAAAAATGTTGGTTTATATGGTCGGTCTTGACCGACTATAGTCTCTCTCTCATTTTACTTGTTTTGGAATTTTTCAATACAAAAAATAAACAAAATATTGGAAAATAGTAAAACTAGCAAGCAAACGAACAGTCATAAAGTTTTTATTATTAACCAAAATTCCAAAAATAAAGACCGTTAGTTTTTCTATTATTTTTGATATCTTTTCAGTTTTCTACTATCGCTGCTAGTAGTTTTGACCCCAGCTGTGTTGGGGATGTTAAAAAAAAAAAAAAACATCTTTACAAAACTAGCATACATATCTATACAGAAATGAAAGTCTCGTCTTTTTTCTTTCATATTTTTGCCTTAAGTGAAGTACAAATCAAGAAGAAACCCAAGTACCACTTAACTTCCGAACTAAAGGGTATGAGTGTTCACACTTAATGTCTGTATGGGTATGTATCTGTCTATCTATCCGTCTGACTATTTATGTAAGTGTATGTCTGTCTGTCTAATGGTTTTGAATGAGCCAAGAATGAATGATCGAATAAAGAAATATACAACGAACAAGAAACAAGTTAAAAGTGCTATAATTTCTTTGAGTATGTGAATGACAGAGAAACAGATTTTACAACAAAATGTTTGTGTTGATAATGTTAGTTATAGTAACTATTGACGTTGATGTACATAACCATAGAAGTTTTGTTATAGTTCGGTAATGCCAACGTTAACTAAATATTCTTTTAGTTAAACACTTATTTAAACAAAGTTACATTTTTATACATTTGTAGCCATAATAGTTACTGTTAATGTCATTTACACATGTAGTGTTGGTGTCATTTACAAAATTCTAATACGCAAAAATAATAAATATAAAGACAACGAAAAAAAAAAAAAACATTGTTATTATCAACATTTACAACCAGCAACAAAAAGTATTTATTGGTTGGCTGGCATATGGATGTTGGAAATAAACATTAGACTGAAACAAAGAAATTAAGTTGTAAATTTTGACTGCAATTGTCAACTTTTTTATGGCTATATTACTGCTTAATAAAATTACCCACTAGCATTATTGAAAATAAAAAAATGCTTGCATTGAATCAATTTTGAATCCATAATGGATTCACATTCTGGTTCATTTTAATAAAGCATTACTTTTATTTAAGATGAGGACTTAAAAAGCAATAAATTCTGTTACCAAATAACGCATATTTAGGAGGTTACATACACTGATTAAAAAGTTATTTTGCAAAATCGACAACGTTTGTGGTCACATTGAAAATTTACGGTGACGGATTTTTGACACCGTTCGTTTACTGCTTTCAAATGCACGCAAACGAATGAATACTGTTATTTCGAAATTTGCACTGATATATTGATAATACATACAACTCCAGAGGAACGATCGATAATTTAGCTTTGGGCTGAAAAGTGCTAATCAAATAATGAAATAGCGAAAAGAGTTCAAAGGTCAGAATACCTAGTACCTATCTGTTTGCAAAATCAGGTAAAAAACAAGATAGAAACTATAATCGGACCGACCATATGATACCCTACACCATTGTGTAGAGCCTAAAAATTTTGGAAGGGGACTTATATTAGACCTGTGGACAATTGTAGACCAATACTTTTACTAAATGTAAAATAAAATATACAAATATTGAACAATGCGTTGATACTAACATCTATATGATTGTATGACCTTTAGGGCGATTCCCTGAAGTGGGTTTATATGGGAGCTATGGTAAATAATGGACCGATTCTCATAAAATTTGGTAATATTGTTTCTATTTATATAAAATTTTTTTGTGTCGAATATTAACTTGATACTATGGGGTTTATGCACGTTAATGTTATTTCCGAAAGAGAGGTTTATATGGTCAATTATGGACCGCTCTTCATGATATTTGGTGTACTTCAAGGAGGGGTTCCGACCATTTTTTCTGTGCGTTACAAACATCATCACAAACGCATAATACCCCAACCACCTATGCTGGTATAGGGTATAACAAATGAAAGAGATGAAGAAGTTAGTCAAGACTGACATATCGTAATCTAAACCATTTTGTATTAAGATTTTTTATTTCTAACAATATTACTAAAAGAGCAAAAAATCGAACTTCAAGAGGCCATAAAATCAAAATTTTAACTAACTATGAAAAACTCTTTAGGGGTTTTGTTAGGTTACTTTAATTTTGCGAATGAATTTTTGATGGAATTTTTTCTATTATACTGTATTTTTTTAAGAAATTTAAACAAGAACATGACATTTTACCAAGATATAATACAAGTAACATTATTTTCATAGTTTTCAATTTCTATTCTAAACTGGTTTACTAGAAGGCTGCATTTGAACCCAATAGAGCATATCAGGGAAATCATGTCAGGATATTTTAATGGTAACTGAATGCAATATAACGTCGCAAATGAAACTTACTATAGTAATTTAAAAAAATTTAAGTACGCCCCTAAAAAGTTTGAAGAAACTACTTAAGTAGCTTTTCCTTGTTGGTACAAATGTATCATAAAAGATTTTGAAGTTTATTTTTTAAATATTTTAAACCAACAGAAAACCTAAAAGGTTAATTCTTATAAGCCAATTTAATTGCTTAAAGCTTTTCAACCATATTTATTTTTATTCGATTCAGTTTGCACTTTTCGACTATATTGCTTTTAAAATAAAATAACACTGAAAAAAATATTTCAAATAATTTTTTAATAAAATTATTAATTAACTTTATATTGGAATTTAATTATATGATTTATTAATATAATTCATTTTCTAATTGATTTACAGTTTTGTTTTTTAATAAATTGACAGCTGTTAATAATATATTAAGGAAAATTAAATATTTGTCTATAAAAGTACAGAAATAAAATAAATTTAAGTAAATTTTCAAAAATTTTCAGCTCATTGCATCCATTTAAGGAAAAAAAGTAATAATAATATCAATTATTCTAGTTATTAATATTATCATTTTGATGATTGGAGCAAAATCAATTAAAAATTAATTAATATTACAAATTTCATAATTGAAGTCCATTTTTACTTTTTTCTGTGAAAGTCAGAGTAAATGATTACCCAAAATAATTTTTCTTCCGATTTTGGACCAATCTAATAAACACTTATGCCCACAAAAAAATATGTAACACAAATGTCGATATAAATATAAGGGTATTCACATTTATCATTCAATTAATGTCAAGAAATCTATAAGAAAATATTAGAGAAAAACTATGAATGTTTTTTATATCCTACATCACTTTATATAGTTCGACTCAGAATCACTTTCTGAGTCGATTTAACGATGTCCGTCCGCCCGTCCGTCCGTCCGTCTGGCTGTCTGGCTGTCTGTCTGTCCATGTAAACCTTGTGAACAAAGTACAGGTCGCAATTTAAAAGATATCTTGATGAAATTTGGCACGAATAATTATTTTAGCGACGAAGCCTATTGAAATTGGTTATGATTAGTCCATTATTTCACCAAGCCCCCATACAAATGTCCTCCCGGAATAGGGGTTTAACGATCATAAATGTCTTAAATATAGCAATGAAACTCGATACAAAGGATTTTTGTACAAGTGTCAATCTTTGTGCCAAATTTCATCATAATTGACCATAGCTCCCCTATAAATCCCTCTTCCGAAAATCACTTTAACTTGCATAAATCCCATACGAATGATAGTATCAAGTTAATATTCTACACAAATAAGTTTTATATAAGTAGAAACAACATTGCCAAAATGTATGAAAATCGGTCCATAATTTACCATAGCTCCCATATAAACCCACTTTCGGGAATCACCCTAAAGGGCATAAAATCATATAGATGTTAGTATTAATGCATTGTTCTGTATTTGTATAATTTATTTTACATTTAGTAAAAGTATTGGTCTACAATTGGCCACAGGTCTAATTTTTAGCTCATACACATTGGTATAGGGTGTCATATGGTCGGTCTTAACCGACTATAGTTTCTCTCTCGTTTTAATATACAATAGTTTCAATTACGAATAATACATATTCAATTATTTTATTAATTTAAATTCAACCTTTAAAAAAATATAATATTCAATCATTCAAATTATCACTTATTTAATTTTGATCAATTAAATAATTTATACAATTAAAAAAGTAATTGGATTAGTTTTTATCTTTGATAAATCGTTTAATAGACTAAGGTTTCCCAAATGGGGATCCTTGGACCCCTGCAGTCCGTAGACACATTCCAGGGGGACCGCGAGAGAGACCGAAAATGTGTATAAAATTATTGTACATTCAGGTTCTTCTCATATATAAATATTTGCTGCGAAAATTTAATCTGAATTTCATAAAAAACCTTAAGAAATATAATTCCATGATATTTGGAATTCCATGAATTGACCATTGGATTTCGAAGGGCAAACTGCAGAAGAGATTTTACGACTTAAAGACAGTTGACATTTTCCTTTTATACAAATATGTAGATCTTTATGAAAAACTTACAGAGAACTTTGCTTATATTCCAAAAAAGTTTGAGACGTTACACAATATAAATATTGATGACAGGGCAGACAAGTTAATAAATTAATTGAATTTAAATCAAAATGTGCTAAAGTTCTTTAAAAATCCCCTCTACAAACTTATAAAAAGTATAACACAATTGGAGTCATTTAGCGAAGAACTTTTCCGATATTATCCGAAGCTTAAATCCAAAACTTAAAACCAATTTACTTCGTAATGACTTGTCCGATAATTTTCTAGTGTCACTTAAGTCACCTAAGCGACTATTTGGTGGCACATTTTTGCACTCAGAATCACCTCAACAAAAAGGATCACTCGTACTCTTTTTTAACACACAGAATACGAAGTGACACTTTTGTGGTTACAATAGAACTAAAAAATAATGAAGTAAGATTTGATTGTCAATAATTTCTCTCAATTTTAAAAAGTTAGTAAAAACAGACATTTGTTCTTGGTAATGCAATTTTATATAAAATACTTAAATACCTTATGAGCTTTTACCAGGGACCGTAAATAACAGTTATCCAGAAAATTTAAACTCAAAAACTCCATGTTAAAGTCAACGGAGACCTATACTGTTATATACCAATAGATTCGTATATCAGTGCGTTTTCAGAATCTGGAATGATCTTAAAAACGATCTCAAAACTAACATCATAAAATAAAACTCTTGAAGATTTTGTCTGATATAATGTTTGTAATAATTTATTTGTTTAATTTAATGAATATAAATTTTTCCAAACTTTTTGTGGAAAGATTTGAACGTTACGGTCCCTGGTTTTTACTACTTTTCATTTCTACGCGAAGAAAAAAAAATTCTAAAAGGATCCGTGAAGCATGAAGAGGTGGGAACCCCTGTAATAGACCATATTTTTTCTGCGTATTTATGGAATTTCTTTTTGTTTTCTTTCAAAGACAATTATTTGCAATATTAACTACACAGGGAAACACTATCTTACGGCACGGGGTTTCTCATTCAATTCGGATACACCCTTTTAATAAGTACTAAGTACTAAGCCTCTAATATTGATTTTCAAGGTTAAATTTTTCTACTATAGTAGCTAGCATTTATTATGAATATCAACTACTAACAAACGCCATACTAAAAAATATATTCATACTTTAACATTTTGTGTTCCATACTACTACAAACTGCAGCATTATTTTCATGTGGTATACTAAAAATTGCAGCGTTTGTTTACAATTTAAAGCAACATACTTAAACAGCATTCAACTTGTTTGTCAAATATATAAACTACAACCTCGTGCTGCAGTGTGCTCGTAGAATTTTGCCGAAAACATATTACACACCAGTCAGTGTTTTCTTTGTTATGATGGATATTTTTCTCTATTTGAAAATTTGCGCTTTGATTTTACTGCTATAGTAGGTATTTTAGCAGTCTTGTTTTTGCACTTTCGTTGCTTTGTGTGTAAAATAAAACACATAAGGGTTGAAATGTAACCTAATGTACATATTGTATGTTGGTATCTACGTTTGTATATATGTAGTGCGTATGTTCGTAAGTATGTTTATGTTTTTTTATCTTTCTCAGAAGAATGTCTAGCAGCAATGAAATTGTCAACAAAAAGGCTGCTAAACATTGTACTATAGCAGCAAAATCAAAACGAAAATAAATAATACTGCACAATATGGGTTCAACAAAATTGTGCGTGCGCAACTCTACAGAAATATATTTTACTTCGTGTGCAATGGTTTGCTTTTGCTGCTGCAAATTGCAGAGAAGAGTCACAAATTTAGTAGTTTAACGATGTTATGGTGTGGATATTTCTAGTTGTTGTGTATTGTATAAATGAAACATTTGTATATTTATTGAACAGTCGTAAGTGAAAATTTTTTAGCTAGAACTGCATATTTAAACCTTGTTGATTTTGACCTTTGAACTTTCGAAGTATATAAATGTTTTACTCGTCGTTTAAAAGACAATGTGCTTTTCTATGAAATGAAATAAAGTTAAGAATTGTACCATGTATATTTTAGAAGCAATAAAGTTTAATTACTTTTGGAAAAAATTCAACCGCTTTTTGATTTTTGAAACATCATATTTTTGGACCAGAAGGATGCTTTACTCAGAAAAATTGTGGTTTGAGAATCATTTGCAATCTGTAGTGAATTTTATTGATATCGGAGATATCAAATCCGAAAATGTCTGTTTTTTGTCCGTTTTGATATGGAATCACTCATAAAAAGAATCTAATTAGTCTTCAAGTCATTCCTACTTTACTTTCTCATAATTAGTTATGGGGATATTGAGCCTATTTTCGGAAAAAAAAAAAAAAACATAAAATTTAGACATCAAAATGGTGTCAACTTGATGCCAATGCGGTATCAATTTTCGTTTATAATTTGTACACGCAATGTTGAATTTGAACACATACGGACGTATGTGGTTAATTTTTTTTTACTAATATTTGAATACCCTTACTAAAACCCCATTATATACTTATGTTCATTTCAGTATGTTTGGTGGCATTTTAATGACTAAGTGAATGTGTATGCACACATACCAGCTCATATATTCGTAGCAATTTAAGTGATTCAGTTAACTGTAATATAAACCTCCCTAAGTGTCATTTTAAATCGATGGCTTGTTTCGTGTTAGTATCATTTAGAAAATGTCTATGTATGCGTGTGTTACGGAGAGAAAGAGAGACCAAGAGGCATATATAGCTGGTGTTTTGGGGTGCTCTACCATTAATTGACATTTAATGTGTCAATATGCTTTTTCATTGACATTTTGAGGAAAATTTTATTAATATTTATGCAACTAAATTACTTAACACCATCATGTGTTCATACAAATACATACTTATATTTCTATGTATGTATGATTTTAAGCAAGTGTGAATCTATACATGTGTTGGCGTATACATGTGAATATTGTTATGGCAACACCTAATCAATATATATGTATTTGTTTACTTATACATTCATACATATTTAAAGGGTGTTATCAATAAAAAAAAAATATTACTACATAAGGAATGAGATCGAAAAAATCTTAAAACTTTTTTCGGAATAAATATTCAAAAATTTTTTTGATCTAGTTATCATGGAAAAATACTTCAGTTATTATTTTTAATAACAAACATGTTAATTTGTCCTTATTTTCATCAAAATAAGTGACGAAAAAGATTTACGTCCTACAAGTTATTAAAAAATTTAAAAAAATCCAAATAGGTCTTACAAATAATTGGCAACAGAATTAAATGTCGTCCGTAAAACCGTTTCTAATGTTATTAAACAGTATCAGGAGAATTTGACTATTGATGTGAAACCTAGTTCGGTAAGAAAAAAGGACCACATGATATTGGGAAGGCCAGAAAATTGAAGGCATATTGAAAGGAACTTCAAACACATCTGGTAGAAAATCAGTGCTTCGACTATTTGGTGCGAAAATTTAAAGCTAATGGGAAAGCTGATAACATATAAAGTTCAAAAAATTCCAAACTGGAATTCTGCAAAAAAAAAAATTACAATCCAAAATTAGGACTCGGAATTTAAAACCAAATTTCATACAAAAATACTCAAGCTGTATAATTGACGAAGAAACGTAGGTGCTGGCAGAATCTTCGCAGCTTGTGTCTCAAAAATTTTTATTGCTAATGCTCGAAGCAATGTTGGAGATAAGTTTAAGACCCAAAAACAGCAAAAATTTCTTACAAAATTCATGGTATGACAAGCTTTTTGCAGTTGCGGCAAAACAGGAAAGTCATTTGATACATTCGGATCTATAAATACCAAAATATGCATAAAGGAATATTTGCAAAAAAGACTTGTTCTTTTCTTAAGAAAGCACAACGTGTCCATATATTTTTGAACCCATTTGGTATCATGTCACTACGGTAAGAAAGCTCTGGAGTGGTACCAAATCAATAACATAGTTTTAGTACCAAGAGAGGTCAATTTTCAAAATTGTCCATAGCTTAGACCAGTGGAGAGATATTGAGCTCTTGTGAAAAGTGAATTCAAGAGCACAAAAAAGGTGTCCCAAAATACTGAAGATTTTAACAGAAGATGTGCACACTGTTCCAAAAAAGTGACTGAAGCAACTATCAAATCTCCAAAGAAAGGGTTTTCAAAAATGGTCCACAATTTTATAATTAGTGGTTAGAACCATAAAAATTATATATTTCTGTGATCTGTGCTAAATTATCAAATGATTAAAAAAATAATGAAAACTCTAAGATCAACCGTTTCCAAGTTATTGAATATTATGTATGTTAAGAATTTTTCGATCTCACTCCTTATTACCAACGTAAAGTAAACGAATTTTGTATTTTTGCACCCTATTTATGTTTATAATGAACTTGAGAAACCATTTAAATAATTTCTATTGCATTTTGTGATAATTTAATTAAATTTTGCTTTTCAAAATGGAAAATACATATGTATTGATTTGTATGTACTTAAGGATATGTACAAATAAATTTGTTAATTGCTTTTCTTTAGCACTTAAAGTATTTATTTCTTAATTCAATTTTCATATTTTATGGTTTCCTTAATTTTTGCTATTTGAGTTGAACAAACAAAATAAATAAATTTCAATAGAAATTTTATTTATTTTTCTAATAGTCATCATCATAATTCATATTCAAATGTTAATATGTTTTAGTATTTAATATATGATATACATAAATATTTCTTTTATCTTGTTTTTCTTTTCATTTTTTCCTTTTTCATTATTGCAAGTTACAAATTCTTATTATTTTGTCTTGTGCGTGTTCATCGCCTTGAACATGTCTTTATAATTTCTATTCTAACTAAAGTTTCATTTAGTTTCTTATCAGTATTTAACAAATTGCCACATGCACACAGAGAATATACACATACATGCGAATGTACTTAAACATGCACGCAATACATACTATTTACATCATTTAAATACTTCCTAGTTGGTTTTTGTGCGAGAGTTGTAATGAAAGTTGGAAGAAATTGTAATTGTTTTAAAAGAAAAAACTCCTTAAATAAATTGTGTAAATTTAATTATTTACTTCAAGTAAATAATGTAAAAAATTAGTTAGATTGTTAATCCATAACATTTACCTGTAATAGATATTTATCTATAGGAAATCAGAAAGTTTTTATTATTTACATAAGTTAAAGGTTCTAATCACTATGTAAACGAAAATATGTTTGAAGAAAATAAAAAAATTAGAAAAATAATGATTTATACACACAAGGTAAACAAACAAAAAAGATTGCAACAATGTCCACATTTCATTTTAGACATTATGTAAACAATGTATAAGTTATATTTAATATTGTAAAACATAACTTAATCATTCATAATAATGTAAATATAACTATTTTCTTTAAGAAGTTCTTAAGTTTGCATTATGTAAACAATAAAGAAACTTTTTTTAATTAGTGTAAAGTATTCTCAAATCATCGTTATCTCTTCAAAAATTTTAGTTTTATTTGCAATTGTATAAAATTTTGAATTTTGACATAGTGTAAACAATGAACAAGATATTTTACTTAAGAGAATTATATATTTTTAATTAAGTTGTAAAAATTAAGTCAATTACATTATTGGGATTATTGAAATCGTATAAAGAATTGACGTTGTGTAATAAATTGTGTAAACAAAAGTTATTGGAAAGTCTGCGATAACATTAAGTAAATTGGGCAATATTAATTGTTGACGCAATGTAAAGAATTATGTATTTAGTTAAAATATTACAAACATTCTACAATCGACAAAAAATTGGAAAATTTTAATTAAAAACAACTCAAATTGTTCTTATTTTACAAAATAAGTAAATTGTTGACATTATGTAAATATTATTATTCGAAAAAAAGAGAATGATTTATATTTTATTGATGTTTTAAACAATTTAAAAAACTGTGTAAACAAAGTAAATATCGAGAAAATTTCTTGACACTAAAATTGTTGAAGAAATCGTAATTTTCTTTAAAAAATATGGATAAATTCAATGGTTTATATTACGTAAACTTTTGTAAAGAAATTTGTAATATAATTCAACAATGTAAAATTCTTTTAAAACATCATTGTTTTTCAAGTTTATTATTTTCTTTCATTTAATTGTTAACAACATGTAAACAATTGCCGAGATGGTTTAAATATTGTAATATATGCTTCAAAAAATATTTTATAAAGAAATTAAGTAAATTAGAATTGCTGATATGATGTAAAAAAAAATTATATAATTTATGTAAAAAATTCGAAATATTCCAATCATTGTAAGAATTATCCTTAAATAATAAATTTTAAATGTTTACCTAGTGTAAAATGTAGAAAAGTATAAATTCAATTATTTACATCATGTAAATTTTGTTAGGATATGTGTAAACTACGTAGATAGTGTAAAATTATTACAAAGCATCATTGTTAACAAGTAATTATTCGAATTTAATTTTTGACATCATGTAAACAATTGCACAGGTAGTGTTAATATTATTATAAAGTATAAGATAATTATTTTATAAAGAAATACAAATACAAAATATTTCTAACCTTTATCAGAAGTAAAAAAAAAAATATTAAATTTTTATACTTGACCTAATGTAGACAATGTACAAAAATATAATATTAATTGTTCATATTATGTAAACTTTGTAAAGAAATGTGTAAGGTACGTAAATAAGGCAAAATTCTTTTAAAAAGTCATAATGTTTCAAATAATTACTTTAAAATGTAAATTTATTTGTTATCATCATGTAAACAATTTCTGAAACAGTGCAAATATTACATAATTACATTAAGATAATTATTTTATAAAGAAGCTAAGCTAAAATGAATTATTGACATTACGTAAAGAAATTAAATAATCATGTAATTCATATAAAAAATGTAAAAATTGCTAATCCTTATAAAAAGTAAAATATATTGGCCATCTTAAAATATTATATAAAATCACAATTGTTGACCTAATGTAAACTATGTAGAAAATTATAAATTCAATTGTTTAAATTATGTAAACTTTGTAAAGAAATATTTAAAATATGTAAAGCGTCATTATTTTTCAAATCATTATTACTAGAATTTAATTGTGTACGTCATGTAAACGATTACACAAACTGTGTAGATATTGTAAAATTAATCTGAAATAATCGTTTTATAAAAAAAAAATCAAACAAATTGGAATTGTTGACATTATGTAAACAATTGTGTAACTTTTACAAAAATGCAAAATATTGTTAATCTCCATTTTAAGTAAAAATGTTCGTTATATTAAAAAATTTATTTAATTTTAATTATTGATGTAATATATTGTTTAACTTCATTACAAAAAATGTGAAAACTATTTAAATAATTATAAATTCTTAAAAATGTAATTTTTGATAGTATGTACTATTTGAAAAAAAAAAAAAAAATAATAATAATAAAAATTGTTTACATTATGTAAACAATTGTAGAGATAGTACAAATCATAGAGTAGCATATATAGACGAAATTCTCTATTGACATTTAAACAAAATTGTTGTTTTGTGAACAAAAATGTGTTTTTATTTTCTTTTGGCAACAACAAAATGTATTTGATTACATGTATTTTGTTGTTGCATGAGTTAGGTTTTTGACAACCGACTTAGGTTTTTGACAATTAGTTTCGTCTCTTGTTACTCTTTGGTACAAATATTGTAGAAAAAGTCTAAGTCATTATTTTGCAAAGAAATTAAAAAAAAATCAATTATTTACATTATGTAAACTATGTAAAGAAATACGTAAACTATGTAAATAATGCAAATTTCTCTTAAAGCGATGTTATTTTTTAAGTAACATAAATTTCATATATAAATTTTATAGTTGGCATCGTGTAAACAAAATATTCGCAAAACATTATTTTAAGAAGAAATAATACAAATTGGAATTTTTGACACTATGTAAATAATGTAAAGTATTGTGCACTTAATCTAAATATTGTAAAATATCGAACAAATAAATAAACAAATTGTTTTTAATCTGAAATAAATTATCAATAGTTGACATCATGTAAACTATTGTGCATACAGTGTAGATATTGTAAAATCAAACTCAAACAATTATTAAGAAAGGAAATTAAAAAATTTTGATGTGTTGACAACATGTAAACAATGTAAAGATAAACATTGTTAATCTTTATCTTAAAATAAATTTTAAAATATTAATTATTGACCTAATGTAAACAATGAAATTCTCCAAGAGGACTTAGAAAATTAAAATTTGGTTCACTTATAAAACTTTTTGTCCTAACGCAGCCGGATTTAGAAATTTTTATCACGGAGCGGTGATAGTCATTTTCTCAGCATTTTTTTTTTTTTTTTTTTCTTTCCAGATCTTCCTGAAAAAACTTTAATTGTTTACATTATGTAAACTTTATAAAGAAATATGTAAACTATGTAAATTCCTTATTTTCAAGTTATTATTTACTAATATAAATTTAATTATTGACATCATGTAAACAATTGCAAATGTTGCAAAAAAAAAGTCCCTAAACATTATTTTATAGAAAAAGTTAAATACATTTTAATTTTTGACACTATTTAAATAAGGTAAAGAATTGTGTAATTAATCGAAATAATGTAAAATAAATGTGTATGTGTATACTAACAAAAATTGTTTTTATTTTGAAATAAATGATCAAATTTCAATAGTTGACATCATGTAAACTATTTTGCAGAGAGTGTAGATATTGTAAAATTAAACTCAAATAATTATTAAGTAGAGAAATTAAACAAATTTCAAGTGTTGACAACAAGTAAACAATGTATAGAAAGAAAAACGTAAATCTAATGTAAACAATGTAAAAACCTATCAAATTATGAATTTATAAAAAATTTTATAAAAAATTTATTGACATTATGTAAATAATGTAACATCCATCATTTACAAATAATAAATAAGTCATATATATTTTTTTCTTTTTTTATTTCTGAACTTTGCCTTAAATTTATCGCACTCACCATGTAGAATCCTTAATAAACATCTAAATGATTTTGACTATATGTACGAATGAATGGATAAATAAATGACTGACTTACTCACTACTGACAGACTGAAAGACTTAATAAACAATATGTGTGACTGACTTAGTGAGTGAATAAATGAAAGTGTTGTCCTACATCATCACTTGCATTTAAATTAAACTCTATTGTTTTGTTTTCTACGAATATATTTATTATTGTTTGTTTTTTTTTTTTTTCTATTTCTATACATATTGTTATTGTAACAGCAGTAGTAGTTGTATTTATACAAAATTAAAATTGTCATCATACATGTTTTAATATTAATTTATTTATTTGTGAATTAAATGTGTCATAGCAAAAATATAAATATGACTATAGACACTTATGAATTTATAAGACTAAACCCAGACTTAATATTAAAGATTATTTGAATTATTACTAACTGTATATAGAAATTCTAAATTAATTTCTTGTTATAAATTTTAAGACTATTTATAAAAGTATTAAATATACTTTTCCTTTTTTTGAAAAATTTTAGGACAAAATCAATTAGGAAATCTCTTTAATTTGTAGGCTTAAAAATTATTTTTAAACAAAAAATTTTTGTTTAGAAATAGTTTATTTATAAAATCAAAAATTTCAATTAAAAACATTTCAAATTATTTTTTTTTTTTTGTATTTTTTTATTGTGCCTGTTATATTTTTAACCATAAATTCAAACAAATATTTTAAATATTTTTCTATAGTTTTCTTTTCAAAATCTCCCACATATCATATAGATAGATATACAATATAAAAATTTATTTTATTTATTATTACATAATATAAAAGAAAAACAACAACAACAAATATTTTGGTTTGTATACAACATTTATATTCAAAAGTATTTTACTAATCATACAAGACAATTGAAAATATTGAATCAAAATGGTGGCAAGAAAAAACATATGTATATTGAAGCAAATACTTAGAAAATAACATGGCAACTGAAGGTCTTTAAAAATAGGCCTTAAATATTTTAAGCCAAAGATATACCACCAGCAGTACTTGAAGTTAAGTATTTACCATGATTAATACAAAATAATTGTTGACTTATTTAATAATACTTATGTATGTAGGTATGTAGAGAAAATAATTGAGATATTATCTATATACTTATTTATTCAAACATGTTTTTCAATATGCATACATATGTATAAGTATAGTAGAGGTTATACAAATTGATAAATATTGAATATGTATGTCTTTTGTATATTCATAGAATAATACAATTTCTTCATGAAATATGAAATGAAATGTATTTTCATAAAGATAATAAAAACGACATGAACTTTTGAGGATATTTAAGGCTGTTGAAAATTATCTAAAATTTAATGAAAACCTATGAAATCGGTTGTAATGAAACCACTCAGTGTTCTGTCGAAATAATCCAGACAGTGATGGATATCTGAGACCATTTATAATACCGAACAGTTCCGAAAAATGTTTAATATAGACTCCTCTTCATCTTCGTCTAGACGACTTCTAAAGTAATCATTATACTTGTGACATTTCCAAACGTGCAGGACATATATTCATTACAAAATGTGAAAAGACTAGTCAGTAGTCCCATTCATTTTTTACCAAATATCACAAGAACTAATCTGATGTTCCTCACATTAAAATCAAGATACTATTAGTTATCCTACAACTGGTAATTTTTAAATATGTCCAACTGTACTATGCACAGTGAGGCAGAATCGAAATTTTTTGGAAATAAATCCGTAACTTCTGATCGGCTGGTTGGAGTTGCATGAAATTTGGTATATGCGTAGCAGAGGAGTGTACAATGTTATGTTTGGAAGGGGAACCGTACAGACCTCTCAGGGGCGGAGCTAAAAGGGTTCAAAGTTGGGTACCTCTGACATAAACATTTTTTAATCGCTTGCCAAATTTTTGTTTCTCGTCTAATTTCAAATATTTTTATACACAATTGTAGGCACTGATAAGACCTATAAAATAGGGTGATCGATTATTCGACTTTTTGGAGAAACCGGTTTTCGAATAGTTGGTATTTTGAAAAAACCGGAGCTCTTCGCTACCCCATTTTAGGCGATAGCAAATATTTACTACTCCACCTGGACCTATCTGCGCTATTCGAAATTTGATATGAAAATTACTGCTAGAACTTTTTAAGACTTTCACTGTAATGGTCCTTTAGATATGAGAGAATTAATAATACTAAATAGATACGTTGATAATGTACAAAATACATTTTTAAAGTAGGCTTAAAATATGGGGGTGACATCCAATCGAGATGTAACACAGCTTATAATAACCACAGACACCAGTACTATCTGTGCGCCATTTAAGAGTTTTGAAAAAGTGGGCGTAACATCCAATCGAGATCTAACATAGCCTATAACCACCTACAGCACTGGTACTATCTGTATGTCAAACGGTTTAGCCGTTTAGACGTGAAACAAACTTACACTTCATTTTTATAATATATATGTATAAATCATCAAAAATAAGACCAAATTTTAATTAGCATAAACAGAAACCATGGATTAATATAAAAGCCTGCCTCAACGAAACAATTCTGCAGGTGAATTTTTTTTTTTTTTTTTTTTAATACAAAATCTTTAAAAAATGAATTGCAACCGCTGTTACAAGAGACAAATCAAATTTCATTCAGGATAATTATAACTAATTATTTGTTTAGTCTTACATTTCAATTTAACCTTAAACTATATGTTTAAAACAAAAGAAATCAGTCTTTATGAATATTTAAAAAAATATCCCTAAATATTGATTGAAATAACAGTATTTAGTACATATTTTTCGAAATAAAATGTTATTTTTGAAACCGGCATGTCCTATTTATCTCTTATAGTTTTTGAGTTATTTGCGTTTGAATTTTTAAGTACCTCAATGTTGCATGTTCTTAGTCTAATTTTTTTCATATATATCCTAGAGTTTCCGACTGATTTCATTTGTTTTTTCTTTAGTTAATTAAAGAACTAAATTATCTATTGAATAGATAATTTTTGACTCGATATCTTTACCGAGTCCAAAAATAAACGATTTTGAATTTGTAAATTAAAAAAATTACGACTTTTTGTGTTTTTTTGGCCGAAAAAGTATCTACACTCTTTTTTCCCTAAAATAAAAATTTCTTTAACAACATATAATAATTTTATACTTTTCTGAAAGGTATCTTCACAGAGAAGATTTTAAAATAAAAAGTAAGACCAATAACTCAGGTGGTCAAGGTACACACCCTCCCGAATTTTACCCATTTTATATGAAAGTTTTAAATTTAGTCTATATTTTCTCAAATCTCAAAGCACGAATCTGCAAACGGAATACAGTTTAGGAATCTATAATAAGTTGTTAAAATTTTTCAATCTAAATACACGGGACTTCGGAAAAATGTGGATTTTATAGCCGAAAATCTTAAAAAACCCATTTTTGGGATTTTCGGTGTTTTTTTGGGAATTGTGGGATTCTTTTAAAAAAAATCTTAAAATTTTTTTTCACTTTCTCATTTTATACGATAAAGTCTACATCCACCGAAAATTTCGTTAAGATATCTTCAATAACAAAGATTTTATTACGGATAAAATATTTATAGTTTCTCAAAAAAACAATTTTTTACAAAAATATTATTTTAATTGCAAAAATCAGAAAAAGTATAAACTTATAAAACATTAAAGTGGCATAGTTTCGGTTCTGTAATAGATATTGATTTCAATCTTTTTCTGTATAACGAAGAATTATTACAAATCCAACCAGCCGATCAGAAGTTACAGATTTATCTCCAAAAAATTTCGATTTAGCCTCACTGTGCAATGTAGCCGAAGTTTACCCAACTAACTGAGTTATATAATGGACTTGGCTCATATCAATTAGATACAGACATCTTAAGACGCTATTTCTTCGATAGTCTTCAGACTGACATAAATGCAACATGTAGTGATGCATCCTTGTACTCACCACCCGTTATCAAACAAGTTATAATTAAGAATTGAAAATCAAAGAATATATAAATATATATTATTAATATTTGACTGTGTTCATTTCTTAGGATAAATTTCAAGTACTTGTCTTTTTAGTGTAGCGTATATTATTACGAACAGATTAATTCATTTGGCAACATTGTTCAAACATAAACATTATGCTAAGAAATGTTAATCACATTATTAGAGCTACTAATAAAAATGGAATTAATGTAATGGAATAGTATAGAAATAAACAAAGATATGATAATGATAACAATGTTGTCCAAATGAAAGATAAACGAAAGACAAAAAACACATTTTTTGTAAAATAAAATGAAAAATACAATCGATATATAGAGGAACAGTGGCTCTGAAGTTACAGTAAGTTTCACATAAAAAATTTTGATTTGAATAAGAATTTTTCATGCCAAATTTTGTAAGTAAAATTTTATAAACGCTTCCGATTATATTTGTCTACTGAAATCCTTACCCAGTACATAGAAAAAAATATTTCAAATTAATTTTTAATAAAATTATTAATTAACTTTATATTGGAATTTAATTATATTTTTTATTAATATAATTAATTTTCTAATTGGTTTACAAATTCTTTTTTAAATGTATTGACACTTATTAATAAAATTTAAAGAAAAATTGAACATGTATCTATAAAAATATAGAAATAAAATAAATTTAAGTAAATTTCCAATGTTTTTCAGCTCATTATAGCTAAGAAAAAGCAATAATAAAATCAATTATTCTAGTTATTAATATTATCATTTTAATGATTGGAGCAAAATCAATTAAAAATTAATTAATATAAGAAATTTCGTAATTGAAGTCCACTTTTTTCTGTGGTACCTAATATATTGATTCATTTTCTTCAAAATAAAATCGCTAATCGGCGGACAGATTCCGCTAAAACGCCTTAAAAAGGTGATTTTAGGTTAATTTATGTATTTAGTTTAACAACCATTAATTTAGATGGCCTTTAATACTTGAAAACCTATTTTACACCACAGTCCTTAGCGTCAATTCCCCCTTCCCAATACACATCTATATTATCATAAAACGAAAGAGAAAAAAATCAAGCGTACCAAAGTGTTAAACATAATTGTGCTAATCATACTTCATTGTAAATGAAGAAAAGAAAAAAAGAATAAAAAAACGATACAATAAAGAAGTGACAAAGAAAGAGAGAGAAAAAACTAAAAATAAAAACTGTTTTCATTTGCAACTAGATGGCTACAAAATCGTCTTTAATAGAGACATTTTTAGCACCCAGAACACTAGAGGATAACAAGGGAATTAATGAAGAATAAATTAAAATGCTAAAGAGAGAGAGATAGAGAAAAATGTAAAGGATGTCCAAACGAAAGTAGTGTATTTTAGTAATTACTTAAAAGTGAAAATTTAATGGCTTAAAGAAATTAAAGAATGGAGAATATAAATTAGGAAAACAATTTACATAGTTGTGGCCTTTAAAATGGTTATTGATTTTATTGTTATTAAACACATAGTTAACATAACGAAGTAATTTAAATAGAAATAAATTTTTTTTTAAATTTGTTAAGATTTGGTTAATCAACATAAAGAAATTAAAATTCAGAAGATATAGTATGTTTTTTTCATGAGGTAATAAGTCAGGTATAGGAATGTAAACCTTAAAACTTTAGCTCAGGCGCGGATCCACGGGGGGGGGGGGAAAATCGGAAATTTCCCCCCCCAAAATGGATTTTCGAACTAAGAAAAATTAAAAATTTTATAATAGAAAAAAGAAAAAATATAAATTCTTTAAGAAAAATTTTCTTTAGTGAAAATAAAAGAAGGCAGAATGAATTTATCTTCAATAAAGTCAAAGAGCGGCCAAACTATGTTTAGAAAAATGTATTTATCTTATTTTTCCTTCAAAATTTTAAGTAAATAAATTGGTTTTTAAAATTAGGAAAAATATAGTAAATGCAATTTCCATATTTTTTCATTAAATTCAAGCTTAAACTTTACATACGATTTAAAATGTTTATGTTAATAAAAAAATTATTGTATAAGTGCTAGTTTCATCAGTCATATTGAAATTACATTAACTAATGTTTTAATATTACTTACAAATTTCGACTTCATGAAAAATATTTTTTATTATATAAATCCGAATCTTTTCAAAATTTTATACGAAACAATTTTTAAATATCAAAAATAAACAAAATCATTTTCACAGAAAAAATGTAATAAAAGTTAAATAGCACAAATTTTTCCCATATCTTTTAAACAAAATATAATATTTTTTTCTAGATTTAATAAATTTTACATATGATGGAAATTTTGGTTTATAAATAAAGTAATAAAAGTCTAAAAATTTTAATTTTTCAAGAAAAATCTTTAAAAAATTTTTATTAAAAATATTCATAATTTTGTGTTAAAAAAAAATTGCTTAGTTAAAAACCATTAATTTAACATTTTCCCAAAAAAATGTCTACCATTTTTGTAGAGGACGATGACAAAAATAATACTTTTCGCTTAATTTTCCCCAAGTATTTTATTAAACATTCTAAAAATTGCACTGAAGAAAATAAATTGTTTTTTCTTTTACTTTCCTGAAGAGTTGTTTTACATTTTGTCGCACACCTGTGTGAACAATTTTCATCAGGCACCGTAATGATTAAGAATTTTAAAATAAAACTCAACAAATAATCATTATTTTTGATTTCTATTTTTTTCGCTCAACTTTTAATGACTATTTTTGATTTTTACTTTTTTTTTGCTCACAATATAAAACTTAACATAAGAAATTAAACTGTAAAATATAAACAAAAAATCTTTTAGTAAAAAAATTTATTTATTGCAAGTAATTTTATTTTTAATAAAATCAAAAGATTTTTAATAAAAAATTTGATTTTTGAAAAAAATTTCGATATTTAGTAAAAATAATAGGATTTTTCATAAATCTAAGTTTCGATGAGAAATGTTTTTTATTAAAAATTGTGTAATAGTTTTGTTTTTCATGTTAAGTTTTATATTGTGGCCAAAAAAAAAAGTAAAAATCAAAAATAATCATTAATATTGATTTTTTTAATTAAAATCAAAAATAAAAAAAAGCATTCACGATTTCGATAGAACATGTTTTAAAGATTACATTAAATCTTTTATCCGGTCGTGGCTTGTATCTGATTTTTTTGTTTAAATTTTTAAGAATAATGATTATTTTCTGTCCTTGATTTTCATATTTAGAAATTCATTTTTAAATATACTCTATAACATTGAAAAATCACTCGGGAAATAAATAGCATCATAAATATGTTTTTTAATGCCCAATGCTTCTCAAAATTTGGAGTTAAACATACATTTTTTTAGGTTCTGTATTTTTTCTATTAAGCTTTTTGAAAGTAGAATAATCAAGTTTGTTGTCGTATTAATTTTTTTGGTTTGGCATTTTGGAGATTCAATGCATTAGAATTTTTCTTTAAAAGTCAACAAAAAATATGCAATCAATTTAAAAATATTTTTGTTGTGCATATGGCGAGATTTAGTTTTTTGCTTAAGATTTGCTTAAAATTTATGAAAAATTTGTTGACAACATTTTTGAGTTTTTGAACGATTTTAAGTATTGATATCTCATATTATTGTAAACAAAATATCATTAAGACTTAAGAAAGAAATACGTATGTTCAATCTTAAAGAGAAAATTCCATCATAGTTGGAGTTTTAAAATATAAAAGTATTTTAATATAGTTAAAATCGTTCTTCCTAATCAATTAAAACATTTTAAATTTACCTAAAATTTAGGGAATTCCGAGATTTTTAGTTCAGCGACTAATCCCAAAATTGTTTTTTTTTTTTTTTTTTCAAATTTTCTCGAAAATTGGTTGGTGATATACTCAAGAAGATTGTTTTTCGAGTAAAACTACAAAAATATAAACTTGTAGCAGATATCAAATGAAAACAAAGTACTTATGTTCATATATAACAAATTTTATGAAATTTAAAAATTTCCTGGTGAAGTAGTATGAAATTTAGATATTTAGATATTTTTCACTAGATTTTCTTCACGGCCTCCTTCGTTGCAGAAAAAATTATTACCGTATATTTTTCAATTAACATATAATATATTTAAGTAAAAATTAAATTTAAGTGAGATTTTATTTCCTATTTAAATGTTTAATTCATTCAATCATCTACTTGATTGATTTAATACATTTTTTAATAGAATTTTTTTTTTTCTATTTTTCATTTTTTGTATTTTTTTAGTAATTGATATAATAATTTTGGTGAGATTTGAAAATTTAAAAAAGTTTTTTTATGCAATGTTATTTACTACATTTGTTTATTGAATACTTGTTTCGGTGTTATCAGATTAACTTCAAATTTTACATCTATGTAAAAAAAAAAAAAAAAATAATAATTTCTCACTTAACGATGAGATAGTTCAGTTTGCTTGATATCCTATTAAGTTTTAAATAGATTAGATTTTTATGTTTTTTTTCAATGATGCATTCTTTATTTAAATTATTTTATTTTTAATTATTCAGGAGTAACATAAAATAAAAAACACAGCTTTCATAATAAAATCCATTCAATATTCCCTGAAAAATGCTTATTTCGATACATATTTGTAATTATGCATTTTTTTCTAATTAAAAATAATAATAATTATAAACAGGGCAAGTTCTTATATGCATAAAAAAATTTAAATATGCGCTTGAAAAAGCACGAAAAAATTTTATAATATGCACAGAAATATGCAAAAATAGCATGAATATGTATATAAAAACCAACGAATTTATGAATTTTTATACATCAATGTGTAAAAAATATGCTCAAATATGGATTTTTAACTTTCAATATCTTATACATAGATTTCGATGTTTATAAAAAAGAACTATTTTAATTTTAAGTATCATATTTGACCCTTCCGATTGTTTTCTTTGCAGTATTAACAATGTACTCAAAATAATAAAAAAAAATTTTTAAATCATTTGATTGAAATCCAAAAAATCGCAAAAAATTTTTGTTTTCGTTAAGAAAACTAACTTTTATCTCCATTATATGCAAATTTATGCAAAGATTTAAAATATAAGCATTTTTTATAAAATTGTTTTGAAATATGCAAATGCTTACTTTCCAAGCGAAAAGCTTGAAAAACTTGTTTTTATTATAAATTACCAGTTTTTCTGGCAAAAAAAAAAAAAAGAATTATATATAAAAACATAATTTTTCCAGTGACGATGAAAAATTTTCCCCCCCAAACACTCCGGCTGGATCCGCGCCTGCTTTAGCTACTACCTTTTTGAGCATGGACAGGAAAATAATTATTGCAATATACAAGTGTAAAGTTTTCCACTCTTCTAATTGATTTTAGAAAAGTCAATTAACTAGAAGACTCTTTTAGTTTGCTCAGCAAATAAATTCTATATTACTACAAAAGATTATATTTAACAGTTCTATATTTTCAAACGCTTTGGTCTTGGATATTGAGAATCAACTTTCCTGACAATCATGATAATACATTTTAAAAAATTTAAGAGTTGGATGGAACAACCGTGAGTCAATTATCTATAATATCTTCAATTGCTGTCCTGGCAGTTTCAACATTCTTAATGTCATATTGAATTAAGATCAACTAAGATGGCACTACTATTGCACCTAATGACAATAACACAAATGATCAAAAATTAGACTTATTATCTTTCATGAAAGAATTATCAAAGCTATATTAAAAACATGGCGAATTGAAACAGGTGGCATTAGTACTACAAAAAAAAAAAATAAATAAATAAGTATAAACTCGATAATCCGACGTCTATAATCCGGATTATTTGGTAATCCGCACGGCCTTCCCCACAGTATTGCTTAGGAGTATGTACTCTATAATCCGAATTGGTTGTAACTAAATAGTCCGAATTGAATATAAAAAGTAAATTGTCTATTTAAATTTTAATTAAGTTTACAAAATACGATAAGAATTACGATTTTCATTCACACTTTTTTTTATAATTTGACAGTTCTAAATACAAAAAAATAGTCACCTTATAAACCTGTTTGAATTCGCCTTGATTAAAAACAAGCACCCAAAAAAACTCTGAACTTTTATTAAATTTGAGGTTGTCCATAATACCAAAGATAATCAATCTTAACGAAGCACTAAAACTAAGTTCAGATCGGGCAAATATTTGACAGGAAATATTAAAACATGCTATCCCGAAATTTTGGCAACACATACAGAGTTGATTTATTGTTCACATTACGTGCAGTTATTTCACTTTTATTTTATAAAACAACTTACAAATACCGTAAATACGTATGGTAGTAAACTTATTTCAGATTAGATGTAAATTCTTTACTCAAAATTATTTGATCAAACATACAACGAGAGAGGAAGATATAGTCGGTCAAGCCCGACCATTGTGTATATCAAAATTCGGGCAGGGGTCTTTTATTAGTCTTGCGGCCAATTGTGGCCCCATACTCATATTAAGTGTAAAATAAAACATACGAATACAGAATATTACGTCTACACTAACATTTATATGAATTTATTCACTTTTGGGTGAAAAAGGGCCTTATATGGGAGCTCTGATAAATTATGGACCGATCCTCGTTAAATTTGGCACTATCATTTATATTTATACAAAAATTATTTGTGTCGATACTAACATTTTAATGGGATTTATGGTCGTTGAAGTGATTTTCTGAAAAGGGGTTTATTTGGGAGCTATCGTCAATAATGGACCGATCTTCCTGAAATTCTGCACACAGATTTAGACTTATATGGAACTTATATATGGACAATTTTGTTAAAATATTGCTATTATTAAGGGATTTATGATCGTTGAACCTCCTTTCCGGGAGGACAGTTGTATGGGGGCTAGGTGAAATAATGGACTGATCATAACCAATTTAAATAGGCTTTCCCCTTGAACTATAAGAAACTTGTGTGCCAAATTTCATCAATTTATGTTAAAAATTGCGACCTGTACATTGATTACAAGGTTTACGTGGACGGACAGACGGACAGACGGACGGACATCGTTAAATCGACTCGGAAATTGATTCTAAGCCGATTGGTATAAACTAAGATGGGTCATAGACCAATATTTTTGGATGTTACAAACAAGCGCATAATACCCTCCACACCTATGGTGGTGTAGGGTATAAATATTTAGATAAAAAATTAAAAATTTCTAACTAGAGTAGTCCATGAAGAATGCCAAAGTACATCGCATTTTAAAACGTAAAATTATGAAAGGGGATGTCATTAAGAATAAATTTGCCAAATTTCAACTTCCTACGACCTAGAACAAATCTTGGACACGTAATGTACACTAATGAAAATACAGTATAAACTCGATAATCCGACGTCTATAATCCGGATTATTCGGTAATCCGCACGGCCTTCCCCACAGTATTGCTTAGGAGTATGTACTCTATAATCCGAATTGGTTGTAACTAAATAGTCCGGATTGAATATAAAAAGTAAATTGTCTATTTAAATTTTAATAAAGTTTATAAAATACGATAAGAATTATGATTTTCATACATACAGTCATTTTCAGTTAAGTATTTGTCCAACATTTTTTTTAGTAAATGGAGTACATAGTACATAGTTTGTATTTCTTTGGAGTAAAGGACAATTTAAAATACTTTAAATGTACAATATTTTGGACGAAAAATTTGGATTTGATATTTTAACTCATTCATATATTAAATATTAAATTTATTTTAATACTTTTTTCTACAAAAAGTGGCCAAGAAAAAACCTCGATAGTTTAATTTTATTTTTCAGTCACATTTTTTCAGTTGTTGAAAAATTATTTAGAAATTAAAAAACTATTAGAAAAATTTGTGTGTCTCTTGGCAAAAAAAATACAGTAAAAGCTCCCTTAACGGACAGCTCCCATAGGCGGACATCTCCGGTAGGTGGCATTTTTAGTATAAATTAATCTCCGATTAACTTTTTGTTGGTTTTGAGCAAAAACTAGTTTTTTTAATTTAATAATGACTTTTTGACTTTCATTAAAAATTCTTCATACAGTAGACGCTCACAAATTAGAACCGCTTTATTTTTGAGGCAATTCCAATTTCTGACTTATTCTAATTTTTGGACGTTTATTTTTTTTTCGAATAAAAAATAAAAAATTGAGTAAATTTACTTCCAAAAACTAAAATAAAACACTTTTGAATTTTTTTAATTCAATTTTATTTGATAAAAACAAAACGTATCAATTCAGTCCAATACATTAAATGTATTTTTATAAATTAAATTAAAAAACATAACAATCCAGTCCAAAAAACTAAAATATTTTACATATGTATTTAAAAAAAATATTAAATAATAAAGTTAAAAGTTATTGGAGGGATAGACCAAATTTACAACTAATCTTTGTTCGACATATAATCAGTTATATTTGTTTGTATTTTTGGTTCCATCGAATTCGAAATATCAATACGGAGAGCCAAAAGATTGTTTATGTGCTTAGTGGAAAACAATTCACTGTTATTGCACCATTTTATTAAATTATTTACGCTTTCAATGGCTGTAGTATTAGAGACAACTGGTGAGACTTCAACAACATCGCCTTCGCTGCTATCTGAAGACTCACCATCGCTACTGAGAACATATACAGATCCGTCATCAAACACATCTTTATTCCATCTGTCGATGATTTCTATACCAATGCAATCGTTTGGAGCTATTTCTTCTAAAAGAGCTTGAGTTCTCTGAATAACTTCGTTGCAGTCCTGATCTATTTACAATAATTGCGCTATTGGCACGTCATCGTCGCTGTCGTATTGGTTAGAGTCCCAATTGGAAAACTTTGATCAAGATTGAATGGGATTTCAAATGATTCTTCAGTTCACCACCTTCAGCAATTAATTGAGAAAGAAACATACTTCTGTAATTGAGCTTTGTTAACTTAATAGGGTTTTGATCCATTGGTTGTAAAGCTGCTGTTACATTTGGTGGAAAGAATAATGCCACTATGTTTCCATCGTCACTTTTAAGTTTCTCAATGGGTGCATGAGCAGAGCAATTATCTATAAGCAAAATGGCTTTCGGTGGCAAATTATTTTCCTGAGAAAAGCGAATCGCCTTTAAATTTTAAATGTTTTAAAATTACTGAACCTGAAATCAATATTTGTTCTTACCTCTTTAATAAATATTCGGTGAAACCATTCGTGAAAAATCCGAGAAGTCATCCAAGCATTTTTTGAAAAGTTGTAATGCAGAGGATAACTGAAACTTTTAAAACTCCTGGGGTTTTTTGCTTTTCCAATTACCAATGGAACTAATTTATGTGATCCATCAGAGTTTGCACCAAGTAGGACTGAAATTTTGTCTTTTTGAATTTTATGTCCGGGGGCGAACTATAAATTCGATAAAATAAATTTCATGAAATCATAACTTATTGCAAATAATTCTAAATGAAAATGCAATGCCGTTTGCCGCAGAAGCAAAAGAAAAAAAAAGCTATTAAGTCAAACGTTAACTTAATGTAAAAATAGATAAATGATAAAACACTTTTTAAAAATTAATTTTTCTTAAATGGAACAAATTTTATGACTGTTTCGTTTATGAAGTTAATGTTACGATCTTTTGACTTTTGTCAATATTGATATAATTTTTGAAGATATAAGCATGAAATTTTTTGTATAAATGTAGTTTCCGTCAGTACAATATAATCCAGTAAATAAAACCAACATTTGATTTTTAAGTGGTTACGGCCTTTTGCATTTTAGTTGACGATACATATGTATAAATAAGAATATGTATATCTAAAAGTTAATTCATTACAATCAATCTTGGATGCTGAAATGAAAAGATATAGTACTGAATCACCCCTTGTAAAAAATAAATTATGTACCATATCCCATAGACGGACATCTCCCGATAACGGACAAAATCAGCGTGACGATCACTGTCCGCCTATGGGAGCTTTCACTGTATATATCTTTTTTGTTTCTTCTGTGTTTTTTTTTTTTTTTTTTTTTTTTTTTGCAAAATCTTCTTGTAATATTTTTAATAATATTTTAACGATATCTCCGATTTATGTTTAATATATTTATTTGGCAATAGCTTAGGAGTATTGCCGTCGGGACACTTTTTCACACGAAGAAAGTTTCTTCCGCAATATGATTTCGATTATTGCGGCAATAATTATTTTCATCCAGGCAATACGTTTGGCGAAACATTTTTCGTACTGCCGTGTTTGCTGGGAATTCGAATCACTTTCGTATTTTTTTTTTTTTTTTTTAGGGAAATATATTTTTAAATTTTTTATAAGTAATCTAGGTTTATATCAAATAACAACTCTGTTTCCTCTTTACGTAATTTACAAAACAGGCCTGTATTTATAAAACAACACTGTTTTCTTTGCACGTTAATTTTAGTTGTATAAAAAAATAACAAATAGGTACTATTATGATGGTGTTAAGAAAAAGTACCTATTAATATTTTGACATTTTTATTCAAAAAAAAACCCGTATTTTAAGAGATAACATATAAATTAATAATTTATTTATTCTTTTTTTATTTTATTGAAACGCCTATGTACAGTCACATGTTTGATCTTATATTTATTTTGCTCCATAAAAACATTTTTACAAAATATTGCCTAATTTTAAATATTAGTCTAGTGTAAACTTAGTGTACAATTCTACAGTTTTTAGCAATGATGCGATAAAAAAAAATAATAAAAACAAAACAGAAAAATTGTAATATAAACAAAATATACTTGATGTCTGTATTCTCCAGATTTCTCTTTAGTTTATGTGTCCTAATGCAAAGTAAATTGTATGCTTTTGTATAGATGTTTTTAATCTTACCTCATAAAACCTAAAATAATCCCTTAAAATGTTTAGTTTTTCTTTAAAGTCCTTCATTTCCCTTTTAAGTCCCCAAACGGATTATTCGATCGAGTGCTACTATCAAGAGACTTAATCTGTTATTTCTGTTATTTTCTATTAATTCTAATCAAGTTTTCTATAAAGCTTTATCTAGTGTTAGAAATCAACCATTAAAAGTGTTTAGTTTTTCAACTTCATCCCCCTTTGCAACAACACTTAGTAATCTTTACATGCCTCTTCTTATCCCTGCTTTAAAGAACACAAAAGTTCTTTGTGGTTGTAGGTATCATCTTTATTTGCTATGTTTATATACAATAGGGTGACCCTGTTTGTATGGAGAAGAAATTAGGTATCGATGCACCCAAATAAAATTAAAGTTTAGTAAAATTGAACAGACCAAAATTTCATATTGTTCTTTTGAGAGAAGAAAACAAATATTTTGCGAAATTGTTTCTTAAAATTAAGTAAACCTTAATTTTAGTTGGGAACATAGTCGTCTTTGGTTTAGGGCCTCCTTAATATACATACATATATATGTATGTATTTGTATAGTGTGTAACTATCAGACAATCCGTCTGTGATGCCCACAAAGCTGTTTGTGTTGTGTTGGGGTTGTTACTACTACAACTACTACATGATGTGGCTGATTCCTTTGGTTTTAAGACAGTGGTTCAAAACAGTTTAATTAATCTGCATTATCCACAAACCTTATTACATGAACAGATTTTCAAAATTTATGTATCCTTCGAATACTGTTAATCATTTATTCAAACCCACTCAAAACCCATATACTTACTATAACACTCTTCAAACACATTTTCCTGGCATTTATGTAGTAAATGTTGTTGTTGCTGTTGGCTTGTATTACACACACACACTTAAACACAAGATGCGTTGGAATGTTGGCCTTTAAAAAGATTGTTTACTTTTAATGTCAAAACACCACATTACCATTACCACAAAAATCACTCCACTGTCTTCATGAATGAATTCATTCATTCATTCTTTGTTTCTCTTCTTGTCTGCTGTTGTTCTTTAACCATTTATGTATTTGGAATTTGTATTTTATTTTTTTTGCAAGTCTTCTTTTTTTCTTCATCTTCTCTTTTATTGCTGACATCTGCTACGTTTACTTTTCGTTTTTCATATTAAATTGTTGCTGCTAAAAATTCAAGTCAACTATCAGATTTTGATTTTATAACAAATATTTGTTAAGATTTTCTTTCTTTCCCTTCAGTTATATTCAATCCTCATCTCATTAACATCATTATTATTAAACGTTATGATTTTGATTTTATTTTACATAATTTATAATTTCATGCATATTTTTAGCGTAATCTTTATAAAATTTGCAATTTAAGTACATGTGTACAGTGTAAGTATATCGTAGAAAACAGAGGAATATAATAATATAGAGATTATAATTTATTTGAATTTTAAGCTTCACATGCTTTCAACTGCATTTATAATCGTAAGAATAGTCAATAATTTATTTTACATATATATTTTTTTCTAAATGTCAATCTATTCTGAAAGGCCAACTCCATTTCTAAACTTTGAATGCTATACTTTGTCTCACAAAATTTCCTTAGTTCACAGTCCAAAAGAGATTTAAAGAAGGATACACCAGTGTTGCCAGAACTTCTCGGAGAAAAAGTGCTAAATGGCTATTAATAAAGTGCAATTTAGTAAAAATAAGTGCTAAATGATTGTTAAAAAGTGCAATTCTTTAGAAAAAAGTGCTAAATTTTAAATAAAGTAATTAGAATACATTTTTGTTATTTATGCATATATTCACTATTTTAATTTTTTATTTTTTTAATAACGCACACTATATTGGTCATATTCTTTATTCTAAAGGAACAAATCAATTCAGAATAACTTCCTGTCTTCATACTTATGAACATTATTTTTTTGAAAAATTTATAAAATAATTTTAAATAGTTTTGTTAAAATAAAATAAGAACATTAATTTATAGAAATATAAGCACTGCGAATGAAGAACTGGAATATAAAATTTAGCTTATAAAAATATTGGGTTCATCTCTTTAGAGCTTTTAGGTTAAAAGGCTTTTTTAATTCGTGTATTGGATAAAATATTTTATTCCCTATGTAAGAGCTTTTATTGCATTTCGGGTACTTTTTTGTGAGAATGGGCTTACTTCTTTTATTTTTTCGTAGGCTGTCCTTATAATCGGTATTTTCCTAAAACTTTTTTCACATTTGTCAAATATTTGACCAAAATTGTGCAACCACTACTTTTACAAATAATTGTTCACAGTTGTTTGATATTGCAAATTTTTTGTAAGAGAAAACAGCATCGTTCTAAATTTGATAAAATGCCAGTTATGAATAATAATTAGTAAAAAATGTTTCCATTAAAATGGAGGTCAGAAAATATTTTTATAGTAGTCACGTCATTCTGACCATACCTTAAGACTATTAGTTTTGGAGTGGTCAAAAAAAGATGCAAAGATATTTTCAGCTATTTTGTGCTTTATTTATCCGTAATTAAAATTAAAGTGCAAAAACTAAAAACAAATGCTAGAAATGCACTTTTAATGCTAAAAAATTCATTTTATTTAGAAAAAAGTAAAAAAAAAAAGGTGCTAAAAAGCATCTAGCACCTTTTTTTTTCGCAAAAAAGTGCAGTAGCCAAAAAATAAGTGCTAGAATTGCACTTTAAATGCTGTTATGGCAAAGCTGGGATACACTACTACCGTACATAACTACAAAGGTTAGATATAGATGGCGCAAAATGATTTTTTCATACCGATATATGAAGCTTAATGAGAAAGTTTACATAGTATTTACAATCGTAGATGTATCTGTAGTGGGAATAAATTGAGATCAAATCTTTTTTGCTAATAATGAATATTTTGATTTCTCAAGAAGAAGTTCTTTTCTTTTTCTTTATAAAAAGTATATACACTGCCGCTCACTTGAATACGACACATACAAAAATTGCTTTTTGCATTTAATATTTCGCTAGTGGATAATAAATAAAGCTAACTTTTTTACATTTAAATTAAACTTTATTTACACGATATATTATAATTCATAATTATTCAATAAAAGCTTAAATTTTCGAACTTTTTCAATAAAAACTTTAAAAATTTTTATTTCTTGGTTATTTTAGTAATGTGTACTACCTCCTTTATTAGAGATAACCTCAAAAATGCAGTTTGGAATTGAGTCATAAAGGCTTTTTATGTAATCCAAAGAAATCGTACTCCACGCTTTGTTAATGGCTTCAATTAGGCCGGATTTTGTTTCATACTGTTTCCAAGATTCATACACTTTACGAGCTAACCATCCCCATACATTTTCCATTATATTTAAATCCGGGGAGTATAGCGGCCAATCAAGTAATTTCACATTTTGTTTTCTAATCCAGTTTTTAACCACATTTGCAGTATGACTAGGTGCATTATCATGTTGATATGTTCATGATATAGAGTTAAAAATATTGGAAAAATGGGAAAAAGCTTTTTCCAGAACAGTAATATTCGTATTCGCGTTCATTTTTTAAGTAAAATATTGCAAATCGCTTGTTCCATAGTAGAAAACTGAACCCCAGACAATCACACCTCCAGCTCAGCTATGATGACGCTCCAAATAAATTTCTTCTTTTCGCAAATCGTGGAAATAATAACTGTAGCCATCTGGTCCTTCTAAATTGAATTTTTTTCATCGGAAAATACTACTCTGTGCCATTGTTTTTCCCAAGTCATATCTTTTTTCTTTTCGAGATGGGTTAAGGGGTGGCTTCTTTTTAATTTTTAATCGTTTGAGATTAGTAGCTTTCTGTATTACTCGCTTTACTGTTGCTAAGCTTGCTTTAACGCCAGTTTTTTCTTTGATTTTAGCAGCAGAGTCTTGGGAGTTTGAAGCACTTCTGATAATTGCTCTTCTATCTGCAGCCGAAAGAACAGTATAGGTACCTCCTTTTATATTTTTTCCATAATTGGATGGATTACAAGATAATTACTGACCAAACAACGAGTTCGACCAATTTGATTTGCTATTTGCCTAATATTTAGTCCACATTCCTTATAGGCTTTGATTTTGCCAATTTCCTCGTTTGACAACGCTTTTTTTTCGTCCCATTTTGTAGGAATTCAAAACAAACTACTTTAATTGTTATTAAAATCAATAAAAACATACCTTTCAAAAATAAAATAGATAGAAAAATGTCGTATTCTGATGAGATAAACAAATCACTGTTTTTTTTAAGAAGTTGTATTAACTTTAATAAATGTATAAAAAGAATCTTTAAAAATGCTTTGTTTAATCTAAATGAAGGACATTAATGTTAACATCAAACTGAAACTGTAAAAACTTTAAATACTCTTATGAATTTTGAGAGGGAAACCGGAAAATCTGAATAAACAAAAATACCATTAGAAAATTATTTGGTCATAGATGTGCGGAATATCGTTAAGAAATTTAGAAGTTCTAGGCGGTAAAAGTTTTATTTCTGTGGCATCCCTCTTAAACTGCATTGTATTAACTAACACAGCAAAGGTAGGAAAATAAACCCACGTGCATGGTAACGAGAATGATATGGCCTAAGTTAGATAAGCGTAGATCAGCGTTTCTATTGAAACTGCCTAGGACACTACTAGGTAATGTAACAGCAGAAATCTCTGGTCACTGCAAATTTGGAACTCATGCCAAGAGATTGGGACTTCGGTCCAATAATTTCTCTAGAAGCTGTCACAATGAAGAGGGGGAGGAATCCATTCAACATTTCTTCTGTAACTGTCCTACGCTGGAAAATATCCCTTCAAGACATTTAGGACAAATATATTACAACAGACTTACTGAACTACCCAGTATCAGAATAGAGCGCCTTTGTAAGGGAATATGGTTGGTTCTAACCACCATACTTATCGGAGACGACAGCTCTATCGAAATCATTTCGCTTTTTTTTTGCGTCTCACCATCTATATCATTTTTCGTATCTTTATAACGCTCCACGTAACATGTAAATATTTTCCGCTTCTGGCCTTGTTTTCGTAACTTTTTATACCTGTAGGATCACAAATTTAGTACATAAAATTATAAACTAAAAAGTATTTGACTTCCTAAATATTTTACAAGATCAGTTTGGATGGGGAGTTAGTTAAATTTTAAATATTTATATTACACATTTCTTGCCTATAACAATTTTCTGTTTTCTCTGCCGGATGATGTTATTCAAGTTTTTGCTGAATATTTAGGAGCCTATGAGACTCAATTGTTATTTATGTTTTTCAAAGCTGAAACTGATTAATCAATCATAAATAATCATAGTACTAAATTCAGGTTCGACTTGATCCACTAACAAATAGTACAATTGTAACAACTTTGACATCCCTGTTGTGTAAAATATTACATGATTATCTATCGACACAAAAAATCAACAAAACATTTAAAATTAAAGAAATAACCACAGATGGCCCTAGTTTCACGGAAAAATATTTATAAAATTAATTTTCTTATTTAAAAAGTTTTATCGTCGAGAAAGTTTTACTTACGGAATGTAGTTCATGCGCGCTCCTTATTTTAAAGATAATCGAATCGTTTAAAAAAATTAAACAACTAAATTATCTATTTTTCTATTCTTTACAACTTTTTAACGACATTCGTTGTCTACTTCTGCACAGTTTACAAATAATTCCCAATATATAATCGTTACTGCAAACAACAAAAATTATCGACACATTTATCGATTGTCGAATAGTTAAAAGTTACTGAATTGCACTAATGATGCTGTTTTATATCGATATAGGAGTTTTAGTACTTTCATTTAAAAATTCGTGAGAATAGGAAATTTTGATTTTTTTTAATATATATATATATATATATATATATATATGTATTTTTTTTATTATTTTCTCCAAAATATCGAATTGAAAATGTTTATTTATTTATTTATTTAAAAAATGCAAAATGTAACTAAATGTAAATTTTTTGATACAAAACTGTAACTTTTTTCAAACTACCTCCTCTCCACTTCACTAATTATTTCCCATCTTCCTCACTCTATCTCTATTTTAATTACTTACAGGTAACACAACGGGACCTGAGTGAGCCGAAATAACCATGTTGGAGGTCATCTATCTAACTAACTAAGCGGTAAAAGTTGCTACTAATACATAAACAGCACTCTCATATACCTATATGTATAAGCCTCAAAAAAAAGAGCAGTTCAAATTACACTGGTCAACAAAAAAAAATCCTCTTCCAAATACGAAAAACTTGAAGGATTTTGATGTTCTAAACACGAATCTGATTTCAGTTTTTTCCATCTGATTTTTTTATGGGTGTGTCTAATATCTCGCCCATAGTAAGAACATTATATTTCACCATGACTCAAGAACATTGTATACGATTGACATTAGTCATGAACCACAATTCAAGATTTTTTTGTTAGACAAATTTCTTTTGATAAATGATAATATCAAAAATAAGACATTTAACATAAAAATGTATCCACAAATCTTGATTTCATTCATAGCTAAATGAAAATAGCCTTTAACAAGCGAGAATGTTATATTAGGCTTGGCCGAATCTATATACCCAGCAGCAACTTTTTCAATTTTGTTGTTTTTCTTTAAAAGATATCAGCAGAAAAGTGTGAAATTAAGCTACAACGGACACCCTGTGTTTCTAGTATTTAGCCCACAACCTGTTTATTAACCGATTTTCAATACCAAACAAACCTTACATAAGATAAATATTTGAGCCAAATTTCGTCCCCCTACGTTGTCCCGTTCGAGCACTATCCTGCTTTCGACAGACAGACAGACGGATCGACGGACGGACATGGTTAGATCGACTTAGAATCTAACCAGGACCCAGAAAATATATACTTTATGGAGTCTTAAATGCTTTTTTCGACATGTTACGAAATTACAAAATCAATATACCCCCATCTTTTTGATGGTGGGTATAAAAAAATCTTTTATAACAATTTACTTGAAATTTTAATACATTTTATTACACATATCATAGAATTATATAAATAAATGAATTTTCTTAACGACCCTCGTTTATCATTCTTATATAATATCCATCCACGATATATAAAAAATCGAATGAAAAAAAAAAAATCATTTAAAATCTCAATCCCATTCACTTCCTTTTTATTTATTTAAGTAATAACAATTGTTTTCCCAAAAATAAAGTATATAAATAAAAAGGTTTTAAAAAAATTAATTTCATCATTTAGAATTATGTCTCAAGTGTATTTAATACTCATTCCTGACACATCCATGATGACCTGTTTCTCTATGACATTTTAAAAATAAATGAAAAAATTATTAAAAAAAATAAAACCCACACTTAAAATGATTTTCGATTTTTATAGCTTTTCCGGTTTAATCATCTACAACTGAGTGACTTTAGTTTAACTTCCTATTGTCAAGTATTTTTTTGCAATTCTTTTTTTTATAACTTTTTTTCTAGGTAGAGAAACAAATAAATGAACTTATCTTTAACAATTGTTTAACTTATGTCGTTATAAAATAGTGAAAAATAAAGAGAAATATTTTTTATATGAAAAAAAAAAAAAAAAATGAAGTTATTATCCATTTTGTTGTTGTCTTTTTTCCAACAATATGTTTGACCCCTTGGCGTTGATTCAAACAATTTTTTTTTCTTTTTTCTTTTTTTGTATTTTTAACAACGTCACCATTCATGTTGTATAGAATAGAATTTATAGGGGAGTAATTGAGAGGCCAGAGAAGCTGGTTGGTGGAAAAATTAAAAAGTTATAAAATAGGGATAAGAAGTAAAATTTATAAATGGAGCCATTAGAGTTAGAACATTGTACTTTTTAAATAAAATAATTGATAATTTATTTATTTTTACTCTTAAAACCAATAATCAGTCATTGAATTTAAAACCAACCAGTAGGTTTCCAAATTGAAATAAATATTTCGTAGTTATTATGACATTTTTGTAATAATTTATAAAATATTGAGGGACCCATAATGCCCCCTACCACGGTTATAGAAAACATTTTTACCATTAACATATATTTTTCAAAAAATTTTAAAAATAAAATTTTTCGAGATATATGCTCACGAACTAAAAATCGCGAGATATGGACCATTTTGATGTTCAGAAAAAAGTCATGTTATACATTATATTAAACGTAATTTTGATAACTTTAATATGACAAGACTAAGTGAAATTTTAAGAATATATAAGAGAGAACTATAGAAGCCCCATGAAAGAGCTAAGCGTTTAATAGTACTAAAACATTTCACATATTCTGCTCTAAATTGTGGTTAAAAAAAATACAAATGTAAAAACATTTACGTCTCTATTTCAAAATATACAGTAGCGAGCATTAAAAATGCAACGCTATGTGATATGATCTTTGTACGCATATATTTTGCTTATAGCAAGTCCTAATGTAACAGTACTAATGTGATTTTATTATTTGTGGTAATAGATACCTGTTGCATATAATTTTGTTGAATATTTTTATGAGTAACGAAAATTATTGAACGTTTAGTAAAAGCAGTTGAAAATGTGAGCGAGCAAAAAAAATGCAACACTAAACAAATAAACATGATTTTTAAAATTTTGATAAAAGTTTTGATTGGAAATGGTTGGAAACTATAGTGTTGTTAAAAAACATGATTTTCTATCGTTGCATATTGTCTAAGATACATGAAATTTACAAATAATATTTCATTAAATTTTGATATTTTTCTGAACTATTTTGGACATTTTTCAATAGAGATTGATATTTTTGTAATTATTATTTATTTTGATAGTTGTTTTAAAACCAACAAACATTTTCTATAAATAAGCGATCAAATATTTATGATAGTTTAGCTTAACTTCATAATTTATAATTGAGTATGACCTTTCGACCTAAATAACGCAACCACTTTCGATCGTTATTGAGATGGAATCAACAGCTTAAAATATTTTTTTCGCAATGATATGACATTATCGAATGCCCTGTACCGCTATAATGTTCAAATATCCCTTGATTTTGGTCCTGGAACAAATTCTAACACAAGGAAAAACAGTTAAGAAATATACCTACTCGTATTTTGAATTCTTCATATGTTGAAAAATTAAAAGTGCATCCTTCGTGATAATTGGACTATTGGACTTGTTTACTATTGGAAATTGATATTTAAGTAAGTATGTCTACCTAGATCGTCTAAAATTGAAATATATGGTTTTAGAGTCAAATTAATTCAAGTTATCGTAATAGGCTCTTATTTGCATTATACAGTACTCGTAAAAATAATAAAGGACCTTCCTCTAAAAGTAAAGGTGGTAGTTTTATTTAAGTAAATAATATGTGTTATGCTAGAAGGATATCCAGTTTCCATATTTACATCATTAAATCAACGATTGCTGGCTTTGAATGGCCAAATGTGGTCATTCAGATAATATAAAATATCTACTGTTAAATGACTTGTATCAATTGTTACAGGCATGATCGTTTCAATATTGTTTCTTTAAGATACTTTTTAAGAATCTTCATATTAGAACTACATATTAATATTATTTCACTGCAATTATCAGAATGTTATTCAAAAATATTCGAAAATTCTTAAAAAGTATGGATAAAAGAGTGTTTTCTTAATATTATTAATATCCTTTGTAGTTAAAATTACCTTAAATTTATATGTATTGGTAGTAATTAGTGGTAATACTACCAAATTATACTTTTCATCATTTTTCTATAATTATTTTTATCAAAATTTAAAAAAATCCGATGATATTTTAGGAGTTGCATTTTTTTGCTCCCTTAAATATACAACTTAAAAAAAAAAATATTATTAACTGTTCGTATGCGTAACAATTTGGAACAAAATGACATACAATATTTGGCTAAGGCCCAAGGAATAAAATCACAATAGAATTGGCTAATTTAATGATGTTCTAGCCCTAATCAATACGATCAAAAATCATATAGCCTAGCGTTGCATTTTTTATGCTCGCTACTGTACATATGTGCATCTTAATGTAAGTGTAAATGAATCGGGTAGCAAGTAAAAAATTTAAACATGCCTTTCCAAAGGCCTTATTCTGCTGACATAAGCTTTCAGCGTCTCTGTTCAATAATTCAGTTTACTCCTGCTACATCAGCACTTTTTTAATTTTACAAAGGATAACGGCGAGAATACGATATCTTATATTGCAAGACTTGAAGAAATTGTTAAACGTTTAGGAGACCTTACACAGAAAAAATTATTGCCTAAAATTTTTCAACACAGTTGTTTGAGTTCTTATAAAAATTGAATTAAAAAATTAATTTATTCAATCAGTTGTTAATTGATTATAAATGCTTTCGAAGTACATACAATACTTTGACGTTTTTTAAAAGAACATCAAATTAAAAAAATGAAAATATTGAAAATAAAAAACATTTATCTTTATTAGCAACAAATGTTTACATGTGTTTTATAAAACAGATTTCGCCTACTCCGTGGACAGAAAGGACTTTAGTTCGTTAAGGGTATGTTATTTATGATTGTTATATGATAGATATGCTTGTGAAGATCAATTCTTACGTACCACTTAAGATGTTTTAGTCAAAGAATCCTAAGAAGTGTTTTGGCGGTTATCAGAAAAAATTAAGTAATAATGGAAAATTCTTGGTAGAATTGAAAATCAAATAAATCTCTCCAGTGAGTATAAAACATTATATTTAGCTTTTAAAAACTGCTATAACATCAAGTATAACATTTAGATCCAAAGGGAAAGGGACGCTGCTTATGCGCTATCTAAGCAAAAGAATTAAGCGAAGAACAAGAATCACATCCATTAAGAAAATGAACATCTAAAGTAAGAAGACCTAAATGGAATATAAAAGTCCACATATCCATAGCGTAACTGATTGAAACTTTTGTCGAAAAACTCTTTTATCCCAATAATATTTTTGTAAATTTTTACAATTTTGGTGAGAGGTGCAAATTTAAACATTTCTTCAATTGTATGAATATTTTGATAATTAAGAATTTTTACTTTTTTCTGTGTAAGGAGACAATATCAGATGATATGGTAATTACAAAAATAATATTGTCGTTACCTTCTGAATATGCAGCATTTAGTAGTGCTGCAAGTAAGACAGAACACCCTTTAGATAATCTTAGAGCAAGGGTAGTGATTGAAGAAGAAAGTTAAATTTCTCGTGGGCAACTTGAACCCATAGTTGTGGTGATCATGCTGTAACCATGTTTTTTCTCTGCGTGTACGTATCAATCAGAGGTAAGGAATGTAAAAATTGCTAGAGGTACTATTCAAGCACATGGAATAGGAACAATTCTGGTAAAAATATTTGATGGAGTTCCAAAAATTGAGACAAATTTATTTTCACAAAATCATGCTTTAGATCAAGGACTAATTGTTGAAGGTAATTGTAAAGATATAAAATTTAAGGGAATGTCCGATAAGAAGGTAATTTTTATGGGACAAGGTCATGGAAATTTGACTGTCGTATGTATAAAAATATTAGTGGCGGAAGCTAAAGTCGCGTTAAATGAAACTACCTCATCAGAATATTGAACAGATTCGGAAAGTTTTAAAAATAAATAATATTAATTTTAGAAAGCAACACAGAAGTAGTTCTCAAAGCGCGGAAATTATGTCATGTAAATGTGGTCAAATAATACATACAGATGTTTGCGGCCCAATGCAAGTGGAACGAATTGGCGGCTACAGGTATTTTCTTATTTTGAAAGATTATTATTCACATTACCGTTTTGTATTTTTCATGAAATATAAATCCTAAGTATATGAAAACGTAAAGTTATTTTTGAAATTAGCATAAAATTCGTATAGTCATAATATACAAGTATTTCGTTCTGATAATGGAAAGGAATTTGTAAATGATAAAATTAAGAAACTTTTTGGAAATGAGGTATACGTCACCAAAAAACACTTCCTTATACTCCTCAACAAAATGGTTCTGCAGAGAGGGAAATTATAACTATTATGGAAGCTGATCGAACGATGACTTATGCAAAAAATATGGACTTAAAATTTTGGGCTGAAGCAGTAAATACAGACGTTTTTGTAAGAAACCGCTCAGGAACTAGCACAGTAGCCAATATAACTCCAAATGAGCTCTCTGAATGGGTAAAAACTCCTAAATAGATTTCTTTCAACCTTTTGGCAGAAAAGATTTTGCTCATATACCAAAAGAAAAACCCAGTAAGTTAAATGCAAAATCAGAAAAATATATTTTCGACGGATATGATGAAAACGTGAAAGGGTATCGTGTATAGAGTACATTAAGAAACAAAATTGAATACTCTAGAGATGTCAAATTTATAAATTCACAATCAAACTTAGCATAAAGTAATACGAATAAAATTCATTTACTAGAAAATGTGTTCTTCAGATTAGAGCAACAAAATAGTGATAATGATAAAGAAGAAAATAAAATCAACAATGAGATTGATACTCAAAGTTCTGAAAATAATGATTTTGAAGACGCTTTTGAAGGATCTGGTAAAAATTTAGTTGACAATACTGAAAGAAATGAGCAGGATTTAATATCGGCCCAAGTAGTGCCAGCGGTTTATCGGAAAATGTCGTTGAAGTAGAAATAAATCAAAATTGAAGAAAAAAAACAAGAGAACTATTATATATAAACTAAGATAATATAATTAAAAAAAGAATACGTAACAAATCAAGAAATTCAATGGAAGAAATTCAAAGTGCGACCGGAGTTGTCACGACAATGCTAGGCCTCACACATTTTTGATGAACCGCCAAAAATTTACTGTAGAGTCCGACCGAATATTCGGTTTCGCTTTCGGGTTTTCGGTTTTCGACAAAATTTTGGCCGAATACCGAAACCGAAACTTTTAAGATAAAAACGTTGAAATCTTTCTAAATTTATAAGATGGCAAAACTGTTTTTTCATGTTTCTTACCACTTGTATCATTGTATAAAAATAGCTTAATAGTATTTAATTACTACTCGACACATACTAATATATTTATGTGAGTAAAAAACAAAAGGTACTGTTATAATTTAAGACAGTCGGCGTTCACACATGGCAATTATTTATGCCGCAATTCTGACTTAGTAGGAGAAGGAGGTAAATAGATGTAAAAGTTTAGTATTCTCCTCTTCAATCTCTTCTACGAACTCAGAATTTAGACAAAAAAATCTCAAAATCACCGATAAACCAGGGAAGTTCTACAGCGATGGAATTATCAAGCTACCCGAAAAATGGCAAAAGGTTATAGATAATAATTTCGAATATGTATTTGAGTAAAATTGATTTTCAACTAAGAACATTTTAGTTCAACAATTTTCCATAAAACCGCGGATATTTTTTGAATGAATTTTTAGATCTTTATTCGGATAAAACAATTTTATGAACGTTTAGTATGGATTTGAGGTAAATCTTTGCAATGATGGACAACCAGCGAACATGATAGTTGTCAAATCTGTCAAGCACAAACATGCATGTCACATATAACTTTATAAATTACCAAATCGTTAATATAATAATTAATAAAAAACGATCAAATGTTTATAATTCGGATATTAAAAAGAGTATCCGATTTATATCGTATTTCTTACAGAGAATGAAATAACTGCGTTTTCATACATAAAAATTCTGGTTCAGAAATTTTTTAAAGAAATTTATCCAAATTTTTTTTTTTATTGTTTTGTAATTTTCGTAATGCCCAAGTGATAATCAAGCAGGTCTTTTAGAAGGCCTGTACATTGAAATCCTTTTACTTTTTCCCCTGACAATTTATGTTTGTGTGTATGTGTATGAATATGTTGTTGGAATAACTTTACCCTCGAGTTCAATTCATATTGTATGATTTTTTTATTCTGTTAAAAGTTTTTTTTTTTTTTACACACAATTCCAATACATTTCTTCTATTCGTTTTTTTTACATTTTATTAACAAATATGTAACTGTTAGTGACAATATGACGCCTTCAACGTGCAGATCTATATATAATTTTTTTTATGAAGCAAAAACAAACAAAAAATAGTTTTTTGCAAAATATAGGAAAATTTTGTGGTAAGTAATGGCATATGGCAATATGGATGAATAAGTGGATTAAAGTGAATTTCTGATATTTCATAGTTTTACAAATTTTTTTTTACTTTTTTTTTTTTTTTTGGTATTTTTATGTCAACGTTTTAATTTCCATGGTGTAAAGACAACGAAAAAAAAAATATATACCATAAAAAAAGATTTTAAATTCATTTTCAAACTTTTATCAATAATTTTCAAACAAAAATGTTTGTGTTAAATACAGAACACATGACAGGGACTAGTAAGTGTTAAAGGAATTAAATGTTAAAGTGAAAAAATCGACCACAAAAATTGAGAACCATTCAGTGTCAATAGGGAATCTGCTTCATATGTGCTCAAACTCAAAACTACGTGTTCAAACTAACGATTATTTATTAACGAATTGATACCAATTGACATCAAGTTGACACCAGTTCGGTATCGAATTAGTTGTTTTTTATTTTTAAAATTTGTAAACAAACAGTATCAAAATGCCGGTACCGTAAATTATAAATGTTACCATAACCGTTGTTTATCTTTAAATGAATTTCTTCCCCTCAGAGAGTTATTAGCACAAAAAAATTAAATAAAATCCTTCAACCAAAACATACATAATAACGTATGAACTTGTAATTTTATATTATAGATATTCAAAGTTTAATACAGTATAAAATCATGTTTCTTTTTTAATTTTCAGTAAATTTTGTTTTTCTAGCTACCATAAGTCTAGATACTTTGCTATTTTTTGTTTGTTTTTTTTTTTTTTCTCTCCAATATAGTTAAGAAAACTTTTACTATAACGTTTTTTGTCTCCAATCATTTTTTTGCAATTGTCAACATGAATGTGCTACAAATTACAGAAATTGAGTCACTGCATCTAAATAAAAATTCAATTACTTTTTTTTGCAAGCAGTTTAATTTTGTTTTAATGAGAGAAGTTTGACCAAAAAAAGAAAAAAATAAAAAGTATAATGTGATTGCGTTAAATAAAAAAAAGTAAGATAAAGTGTAGTTCATAGTTTAGACAAATCACTTTATTATTACATAATGTATTACTTTAAAATCTACCATAAAACTACTGTCTCAAATCTCTAATATACTCTTAAACTTTATACAAACAACTTAATACCAAATCTACTTGACCCAAGTCTTTAGACCATCTTTAACAAATTAAATCTCTTTTTTCAACACAATACAGTTAAGAAACAAAAAAAGGGAGTAATATAAACCTGACATTTTACAAATAAACGTTCGGTCATCTTGTGAACAAATAAAATCAAAAATTAACCATCGATTTAAATCACTAAAGAAAAAAAAAAAACAAATTGTGAGAAAAAATTCTAACAATTGTATCAATGGCAGTCCAAATAAAAAACTAAAAACTGAACTTAAAAAAATTTCTTTAACTTGTAACTGTCGTTGAAAAGAATCTTGAAAGAATTTTCGTTGACAAAAAATAAAAATAAAAAAATCTTAAAAAAACTGAAGAAAAGAAAACCTAGAACTAAATAAAACACAATCGAAAAAAAAAATGGCAGGAACTGTTAAAAAACTGTGAATATCTTTTGAACCCATTTAATGTCCTTGTAAACTGCAGGCGGTACACAGCAATTATTTATGGCAACTTTTCTTATAAAACAGTCATGTGGAAATCATGGCACATAGTTGAAGGAAGATTTTTAAAGCAAAAAAAATCAAAAAGAATAGGAAATAGTTGAAAAAAATATTTCCTTTAACAATAGTGTTATAAAACAAAATATACGAGGGTTGTTAAAATAACTATTATAGTTATTGTCATTTTAATAGTATTTCAGTATTTTGTAATGTACATATTGCAGAATTTTTCCATCAAATATATTACAGAATATTCCAAAATTGGAACTTCAAACTAACGATTGAAGTCAAACGTGGACCATATTAAGGATAACTATTGAAGCCAAACTGTATCTAAGTACTGCGCACGAAAAAATCCGTGCATGCTCTTGGGTTTATAACTTTTGATGTGGTGAAAAATAGATAATTCTGTTAACGGGTTTACTTTTGCCATTATGCTCACTAGCCATGTGCTAAGTTTCATGGTTATAGCGAAACTAGTTTTTCTCAACTTTTTCAAATTTTACATTATATGGGAGGTGGGCCGTGGTCCGCCGCCCATTTTTGGTTTCCAAGTTTATATCGACCCTCGAACTATCTGTACAAAATTTCGTTATCGTATATGCTTTTGTATAAGAGATATCAGCAGAAAAGTATGAAATGAAGCTACAACGGACACCCTGTGTTTCTAGTATTTTGCAAATGTATGCACGGATTTTTTTGTGCGCAGTCCTTATATAAAGACCTAAAATTTAATTCACAATGGTACAGTTCAAATACCTAGAATCAAACTTAAACTGGAACTATAAAAATATCTAGTATTAAAACCCAAATTAAGACTATAAAAACACTCTAGAATGAACCCAAATTGGAAATATATAAACCCCTATGATTAAAGCGGATCTTGACCCTTAAAACCACCTACGATTGAATCCAAACTGAGACTGTGTAATGCCAAGGATTGTAGGTCCATAAGGATATTTATTAAAAAAAACTGATTAGCGATTGAAGCCAATATGGAACTGTTTAAAAACCTAAGATTAAATCTAACCAAGAACTACATATGTTTTTAAGATTAAACTGGTACTTTAAAAATAATTAAAATAATACTCTTTATTTCTCATGCCTATCATACAACTCTCTCAATTCAAAATACTGTCTAATTTCTTCACAAAAATATAATAACAGTTTTTTCCATTTGTAACTTAGAGAGTTTTAAGAGAGGAGTGATAAACAGAAAAAGTGTTAAATACTTTAAATTGCTTTCAGGCTAGCCAGACTTAAAAAGAGATTTAAAAAACGTTTTGTTGCAAGAAAAATGTGTATTGGAGTCTGGGAATTTTCTTGGAATATTTAAAATTATTTCGGGGACTTTTTGGTGATTGATAATTGTCTTTATTCCAATTTATTTCAATAATATTAAATCTACGTTAGCAGTTTATCTGCGTATTCTCTTTGGTCATTCCAAATTTAGTAAAATATACGAAATATTGACAATTGTATTTCTTCATTTAACTTTATCTACACTTTAAATTAGGCTGATTATATTAAAAACAAATTACCCTCAAATCTATTTGAAATTTTGGGCTAAAGCATTAACGTACATTTTGGTCAAAGTCTTTTAGTTTCCAAGATCGGCAAAGTGGAAAAAATAGCCAACATTAAAAAGTCGCCAAAACGAAAGATAGATATTACCGCTACTCAGAGATTATTCTTCAACCTCGTTTAATTTTGGGGTCAAAAAATATGAAATTTTTTTAATGGCACATCAATGCTATTTTGTACCAATACGAGCAGTATACAGTACCCGAAATAAATATAAGTTCACTTTAAAAAACGTTTATTTTTAGTCAAAAGGTCGTAGGCACATATTTTTTGGCTCAGTGTAATGTAGTGACGAATTCCATGGTATACCGTTATATTTTTATACCCACCATCAAAAAGATGGGGGTATATTGATTTTGTCATTCCGTGTGTAACATGTCGAAGGAATCATCTAAGACCCCACAAAATATATATTTTCTGGGTCCTGGTTAGATTCTGAGTCGATCTAGCTATGTATAGGGCTCGAACGGGACAACGTAGGGGGACGAAATTTGGCGCAAATGTTTGTCTTATACAAGGTTTGTATAAGACGCTATAAGAACGGCATGATCAGGAATTCCCTTAAAAGTTTTGGAAAACCTAGTTAATTCGATGAAATTATGGATTTTTAATGTAATAAAGTCTAAAGGAAGTCACATTAATTACTAATTTACAAGAATAATACAAAATATTTAAAAAATTTTCAAGTTTTTGTTTAGTGAACTTATCATTATTTCGCACCTCATTTCTATAATTATATCCAATTTTTGATTTTAGTTTGTAAATTAAATAAGTTTTTGTGTTTATTATACCCTTCACCAAAGGTGTAAAGGGTATATATAAGTTTGTCATTCCGTTTGTAATTCTCACCATTTTCGTCGGAAAGCAAAAAAGTTTACATTTTCGGGATCCTTGTAAGAAATGATGACGATAGGACCATGTCCGTCCGTCCGTCCGTCCCTCCGTCCGTCCGTCCGTGTGTCGGTTGAAATGGCGTTTATGAAGCCCACCGATAACTGACATATATAATATATATATCAAACGATCGGAAATGCTTTCGAGAATTTTGCTATTGGAATTCAGCAAGATCGGTTCATACAATGCGGAGATATGTTAAGAAAACCGGTTTTTAGAACCGGTTTTCCAGTTTCTGAAGCCTCTGTATATACTAGGGACTTCGTTTTTACAAAGAAGTCTCGGACATTTTTTTCTAAATTTTTGTTCTGAAAAAATGAAAAAAATGGGTTCAATAATAACTGAGATATCGGACAAAACGCATTTTTTATTTTTTGAAGCCCTGGTTTAAGCTATAGATTTTTATTTTTATACAGATCGGTCACAAATATTTTTATAAAATTTCAGTTTTTTGAATCAGCAGGATCGGTTTATAAATGGCGGAGATATGCTTTAAAAACCGGTTTTTGGAACCGGTTTTTCAGTTTCTGAAGCCTCTGTATATACCATGGACTTCGAATTTTTAAAGGGGGCTCGGAAATTATTTTCTGAAGTTTTGTTCTGAAAAAATGAAATAAATCGGTTCAGTAATAACTGAGATATCGGGGAAAACGAATTTTTTATTTTTGAAGCCCTTGTTCAAGCTACAGATTTTTATTTTTTTTATATAGATCAGTCATAAATGTTTTTATAAAATTTCGTTTTTTATAATAAACCAAATTCGTTCATAATCAACAGAGTTATGGCCCAAAAACAAATCTGTTAAGAATATAAATACACACACAAACATGTATATTAAGCATTGTAATGACTATTAGTGACGTTTTTTGTTTTTTGTATAGACAAGTAGTTTAGTTAGAAACAGCAGTCATATAATGAATAACAGTGTTTTTGTTGTTCTTTGTATATGCAGTCTGTACAAAAATAAATAGATATGGAATTGTTGTTGTTTATTTTTTAAAACTAAAACATATCTGTTAAGAATATACATAAATACATACACAAACATGTATATTAAGCATTGTAATGACTATTAGTGACGTTTTTGCCTATAAGACATGTAGTTTAGTTAGCAACAGAAGTAATATAATGAATAACAGTGTTGTTGTTGTTCTTTGTATATGCAGTCAGTTTGTATATACACATAAAAAAATAAATAAATATGGAATTGTTGTTGTTGTTTATTTTTTAAAAGCAAAGCCTGCTATGATTGTTTTTTTTTTTTTTTTTTTTCATATTCAAATTTTCGTAGTTTGAAAAAATTTAGATTTCTATATGTGAAAATATGAAAGCATACGTTAAGGCGAAAATTTTATTATTTGTCGGTAATATGGTAATATGATGTCGATAAGATAGTAAGATGGTAATATGGTAATATGGTGAAGGGTGTCAAAGATTCGGCACAGCCGAATCTTTTTTCAATCTCATTTTTTACATATTAATGAATAAATAAAAAGCAAAAGAAAAAATAACAATAAAATATAAACAACTGTTTTTATTACAAATTTCATGAATGAACTTATATTTATTTCGGGCGCTGTACCAGCTACTTAGTTAGCATGGATTTTTTTTTAAATAAAGACTACACTATATTATAAATTCTAATTGTGTTAAGTTAAAATTTTATAACTGTACATTTTTGAATAATACTTCTAATAGCTTAAACACAGTGCGCTTTACTACCGCCATTGTGTTTAAATAAAAGCATCAAAATAAACTTAAAAAACCGACAAATAAACAAAGATTCACTTTTATATAGATAGCATTTAACCCGATCTTGCAGTATTCCTACACAAACCAGATAGAAACTTGGTAGCCTTTTTATTTAGAAAAAAAATATGAAATGAAATACTAAAAGCGAGGAAACCCGTGAAAATTCAACTGATTCCTATCTCCCGTGGGAACAGTTGTAATATTGGTGTTCTCTCTATAAATTTTTAATTTCACGTTTGAAAGTTAATTATTATTACAAAAAATAGAAGAGTACTATTATAATAACGAAAAGTACCTTAAAGTACCCTATTATGGATTTTCATTTATTTAGGACCATATATATTTAATTTCATGACTTTAGGTTAAATACCATTGGAAGAACAAAAAAGTACCAAGAAGTCCCCCTCTTAAATTTTTGCCTACATAGGACCATATATCTTTAATTTCATGTTTTTAGGTTCAATAGAAGAATAAAAAAAAGTACCACAAAATCATATCTTGCGAATTGTCACTCACTTAGGACTACATGTACTTAAGTTCATGTTTCTAGGATTAATATAATAAAAAATGCATAACTTAATTTGAATAAAATTTAATTTCCTGATTTAATCCCCTCTTGGTACTTTTTATTTCCCTTGGATGTGACGAAATTGCATTCCAATGAATTTCTAAATTGTACTAATATAATGTTAACATATTCATATGAATGTGTCAGTAAAAAGAAAAATATATTTTGTGAAAAAAACTACCAAAATCAGGTACGATTTTTCGTACGTACTTAAACGTTCGTATTTCCATAAAGTACCAAACTCGTGTTAGCCAATTTTCGATAAGATACTAATTTGGTGTATGTTTTATTTCTATGCTTAGCGGATTAAATTATAGGGTTCCAAAAAAGTACCAAATCACAGTTTTTACCCGTTTTTTCCCTAAAAGAGCCGAATTTAAAAAAAGTATCAGACACCTATCCGATTTTGTTTTAAATGGATAACTATTTAACTTTTTTTGTATCTCTATTAGTTTAGGAGATATAAGGTTACCGATTTTACCCGTTTTTATCCTTTTTACCCACTAAACATTCGAATTTCCAAAAACGCCGTCTTAGTGGATCTATTCTATAGGAGACCAATCCACAGTCCATAATTCATCTTTTTAGCTTTAACCATTTGAACTGTGCGATGATGAATCACCTAGTAAGTCAGTCAGTCAATCACTCAGTGACGTTACTCTTTCATTTATACAGTTATGGACAAAAAATAGGGTCAAGTACAATTACTTAAATTTGTTTGAGTTTTCGACAAAATTTTATGTAAAATATTAAAACTTTTAATGCCAAATCATTGCGAATATATTGGGTTATAAGCCTATACAAAAATAATATCCTTTAACATTATCCCAAAAACGGTACATCGTCTCAAGCAAAAATAGTCCTTTTTTAGTGTGGACAAAAAAATAGGGTCAGCAGTAATTTTGTTAAATTTTTTTGTAAAATTATTGCTAAACTTTACTTTTTTTATATCTCGATAACGATATTAAAAATAAAAAACTGAAAAAAGATGAGAAAAGCAACATTTTAGAACGATTTAAATATGTTATAGTTTTTGAAAATTAATATTTTTTAACGCCACTGTGATTATAAAATTTAATTTGGAAACATTTTTCGATCGTGCTATACTTAAGCTTTATTGAAATTACACTGTGGGTGTGCCGGCAAGCACACTTCGACTTTGAGTGCTTGTCGGCACTACATGGAACCATCTCAGGACTTGAATTTTTTGTTGTGTTACACCATTTTTTGATGTTAATATAATTGCATGAAAAGTTATTTAAAAAATCAAAAGTTAACCTTTATGAAGGTCGGCTTCATAAAGGTAAATTTAAAATGAGAATTGCCCATATGCTGATTTCAAGAATTTTAGGACGGAGAAAAAATTCTGAAGCGTTTTTGTATTTAACGGTTATTTCTTTTTCAAAAATAAATATGTGCATAAACACACTAAATAAAACTTAAAAATTGAAGCTAAATTCTCAGACCTACTTTTTAAAGGCCCAAACTGCCTATGGACACTATCATCAGTGTGTTAATCACATATAGAATTCACAAAGAAAATTAACAACTGTTCTGTTTTCTTTATTCTTTATTTTTTTTTTTTTTTTTTAAATTTGACTACAGTTCATAAGTCACAAGACTATCTACTTCCTTATTTAGTAAAACCAATCACATGTGAATAACTTCGCCCACGAATTATAGTTATTATATTTTCTTGCTGGTATTTCTACCATGCAACAGTCAACAATCTCATAAATAGTCCTGACCCTTGATTCAAAGACCGCTATATAGACCAAAGCATTATATATAATGTCAGTACTATTTTATTTACTTCTTGTTGTTATTGCTATTCTTACAAATTTTACAACTATTTTTGTTGTTAATTCAGAATTTACTTTTAAACTTTTGGTATCATTTTCTTTCAGGTTTCTCATAATGTATGTACCCTAGTAATAAACAGGGTGTGGACAGTTAAGATCAATATAAGCAAAAACCATTAGACAACTTTGTGCTAAAATTATTATATTTTCGTTATCTCTATTGAAAAATGTCAAAAATTATTATAGTATTTTTGTCCTAAAATAAGGATTCTATGATCCAAAAGACTCAAAATATTCTTTAAAATCATGCCATATTTTCTGTTGCTATAAGCACCCTGTTAAAAGTTACAACCAACTACCACCACGCTAAAAGAAAACCCTATAGAATTATTTCCCAGCAAACACAGCAATACGAGAAATGTTTCACCAAACGTATTGCCTGGATGAAAATAATTATTGCGGCAATAATAGAATTCGTATTGCGGAAGATACTTCCTTCGGGTGAAAAAGTGTCTCGATGGCAATACTCCTAAGCAATACGATAGCAATTCTTCTAGATGATAATCTGGAAATATCGCTAGATAATCACATGGAAGAAAATAGGAAGATATTGCTTAAATGATATTTGGAAGATAAAAAGAAGATTTTGCCCAGAACCCACCCAGAATAAAAGTAAAATTATGCATTTATATTATACAAAATATTATTATTTTGGCAGTATTTGCATTAATTAGAAAGAACTTAAAAAAGATAGTGATATTAAATCTGCTTTCACGGTTCTTATTTAGAGTTTCTTTGTATAACAGTGCTGACCTTCATACCATTGATTTTTCTTCATATACCTTTTAACAAAAAATTATATTCGTAAATTTTGCAAATGTACAAAAACTATAATTTTATTTATCTTGAGGATTTCTTAAATATTTGTTGAAGCCAATAGAGAAACGAAATTCAATTAACATTAAAAATTATCTAAACAAAATTTAAAAAAAATAAACAAATAAAAATTGACAATAAATAAGTTCTTTTATTTTATATTTCGGAAAATTCTCGGAAGCAACAAAAGGAAGAAAATACAAAATGTAACTTGATTATTTTCTCTTAGATAATAAATTGGGGATATTGCCACTTTATCATCCAAGAAGATATCTTCCATTTGTTTGCAGGGACTCTAATCCCAGCAAACACAGCAATAAGAGAAATGTTTCACCAAACGTATTGCCTGGATGAAATTAATTATTGCGGCAATAATCGAATTCGTATTACGGAAGATACTTCCCTCGGATGAAAAAGTGTCTCGATGGCAATACTCCTAAGCAATACGATAGCAATTCTTCTAGATGATAATCTGGCAATATCGCTAGATAATCACATGGAAGAAAATAGGAAGGTATTGCTTAAATAATATTTGGAAGATAAAAAGTAGATTTTGCCCAGAACCCACCCAGAATAAAAATAAAATTATGCATTTATATTATAAAAAATATTATTATTTTGGTAGTATTTGCATTAATTAGAAAGAACTTAAAAAAGATAGTGATATTAAATCTGCTTTCACGGTTCTTATTTAGAGTTTCTTTGTATAACAGTGCTGACCTTAATACCATTGATTTTTCTTCATATACCTTTTAACAAAAAATTATATTTGTAAATTTTGCAAATGTACAAAAACTATAATTTTATTTACCTTGAGGAATTCTTAAATATTTGTTGAAGCCAATAGAGAAACGAAATTCAATTAATATTAAAAATTATCTAAACAAAATTTAAAAAAATAAACAAATAAAAATTGACAATAAATAAGTTTTTTTATTTTATATTGCGGAAATTTCTCGGAAGCAACAAAAGGAAGAAAATACAAAATGTAACTTGATTATTTTCTCTTAGATAATAAATTAGGGATATTGCCACTTTATCATCCAAGAAGATATCTTCCATTTGTTTGCAGGGTTTGTATACCAAACAAATGCATAATACACATACATTAACAACATTTCAACCTACACATTTTATGGCCTCGTTAGTTGGAAACTATTAGCATTAGTACTGTTGGCACATATAGAGATGTAGTAAAGAAATGTTTTGTTGTTCACCTTTATTATATTATTTTTCTACTTTTTTTCGTGGCTTTACTTTTGGCAATAGTTTGTTTAAATACAAAAAAAAGGAAAAAAATAAAAATAAAAAAAGTTTAGAAAAGAAAAATGAGTTTCGTTTCAATAACATATGGCTCAAATAAAGAAAATAAAAGAAAAAGGTGAATCAGAAGAGTTAGTAGCTGCAGGAAGGAGTGGCATTGTCTTTGTTATTTTTCTTTTCATTCACATACCCTGTTAACAAGCTCTAATATAATATGTTTTTTTTTTTTTTTAGTTTACTATATTTTAATAAACCTTAGATACAAAAAAGAAAAAAATTATAAAGAACATATGGTTATGACCTTGTTGTGATGCAAACTGAAAAATAAAATCAAAGCAAAATTTACTAGAAATTTCAATAAAGTTAAAAGGATGATAGAAAGTCTAATTTTTATTTATAATTACAGGCAAGTTTTTGCTATAAAAACTTTATGTTAATACTTTTTGGGTATTCCATCCTAAGTTCCAAACAAATACGTTTATACGGCAACTGTTTGCTAATAGTCAATGCGGTGTTTGATAATTACAGTCAAAGCTCGACTAATTAATAAACCATACTTAGTAAAATATAATATTTTAAAAACAATTTTGTTATAGCAATTATACATTTGTTCTCAATTCACAATTTTATTGTTGGCACAACATGTTAAGCTATATGTTTAAATTAGAACCACATTATAGTTGTTATTATATTATTGTGTTCATTATTGTAATTATATTATTGTGTTCACTATTGTTATTATATTATTGTGTTTTAGTTTTGAATTGGCAACAAAATGTTTGTTTTGTATTGGCAACAATATATATAATTAGTACTTGACAATAGGTATACTTGCTGATTTTTATTCAGTTTAGAATACTTCTTAAAAATATATTAGAAAATATACTGAACGTATATTTAAACAAGTAAATTATTTCAAATATATTATTTTAATTAAAATTAAAAAAGAAATAAATATTTTACATAAGTCAGATTGTGAAAATATTTTAAATACATAATATGCAAAGAAAACTACACAACAAGTTATCTTCGTACTACTAAATTAAGTGTCACCTTGTACGACTATTCAAAAAATTTCTCGGGATTCATCAATCACCGGTGATGAATCTATCTATCTTTTTATACCAAAGTGATTTATTTTACATAACTAAATTATAATTAATTTTAATAAAAACAAGATTAAGTAGATTAATTGGCTTTTATTTATTTTAGGCATAAAAATTGTTTCTCGCCACTATAAGTATTTTTATTGTGATTCATGAATCAAGTACATATATAACAAAAATATGGTTGCAGATCAAAAATATTTTTGTGATTTTACCATATTATTGCTGTATACATGAATCAAGTAAATATGCAACAATGAAATTGAAAAAAGATTCGGCTGTGCCGAATTTTTGATACCCTTCACCATATTACATTTTATTACCATCTTACTATCTTATCGACATCATATTACCATATTACCGACAAATAATAAAATGTTCGCCTTAACGTATGCTTTCATATTTTTACATAAAATAAATCTAAATTTTTTTCAAACTACGAAAATTTTAATATATAAAAAAAACAATCATAGCAGGCTTTGCTTTTAAAAAATAAACAACAACAACAATTCCATATTTACTTATTTTTTATGTGTGTATATACAAACTGGCTGCATATACAAAGAACAACAACAACACTGTTATTCATTATATTACTTCTGTTGCTAACTAAACTACTTGTCTTATAGGCAAAAACGTCACTAATAGTCATTACAATGCTTAATATACATGTTTGTGTATGTATTTATGTATATTCTTAACAGATATGTTTTAGTTTTTAAAAATAAACGAGAGAAGAAGATATAGTCGGTCAAGCCCGACTATATGATACCCTACACCATTTCGATCCACATAATTTTGTTTTTACGTATATGTATACAACATACTTGTGTAAAATATTAACATAATACTAACATTTGTATGGGATTTATGCATGTTAGTGATTTTCGGGAGAGAAGTTTGTATGGGAGCTATGGTCAGTTATGGACCGATCTTCATGAAATTTGGCAGACAGATTTTTGCTGATATAAAACTTATTTGTACTAAATTTCATTAAAATATTCCTATTTTTAAGGCATCTGTAAGTGTTAAAACTCTATTCCGGGAGGACATTTGTATGGGGGCTAGGTGAAATAATGGGCCGATCATAACCAAATTCAATAGGCTTCGTCCTTGTGTTGAAAAAAGCATATGTACTGAATTTCATCAAATTATCTTCAAAATTGCGACCTGTACTTTGCGCACAAGCTTTACATGGACAGCCAGCCAGCCAGCCAGCCGACCAGACGGACGGACGGACGGACGGACGGACGGACGGACGGACATCGTTAAACCGACTCAGAAAATGATTCTGAGTCGAACGGTATACTTTAAGGTGGGGGTCGGAAGACTTTTTCTCTGCGTTACAACTTCTGCACAAACACATAATACCCCAACCACCTTTGGTGGTGTAGGGTATAACAACAACAATTCCGTATCTATTTATTTTTGTACAGACTGCATATACAAAGAACAACAACAACACTGTTATTCATTATATTACTGCTGTTTCTAACTAAACTACTTGTCTATACAAAGAACAAAAAACGTCACTAATAGTCATTACAATGCTTAATATACATGTTTGTATGTGTATTTATATTCTTAACAGATTTGTTTTTGGGCCACAACTCTGTTGATTATGAACGAATTTGGTTTATTAAAAAAAACGAAATTTTGTAAAAACATTTATGACTGATCTATATAAAAATAAAAATCTGTAGCTTGAACAAGGGCTTCAAAAATAAAAAAATCGTTTTCCCCGATATCTCAGTTATTACTGAACCGATTTATTTCATTTTTTCAGAACAAAAATTCAGAAAATAATTTCCGAGCCCTCTTTAAAAATTCGAAGTACCTGGTATATGTAGAGGCTTCAGAAACTGAAAAACCGGTTCCAAAAACCGGTTTTTAAAGCATATCTCCGCCATTTATAAACCGATCCTGCTGATTCAAAAAACCGAAATTTTATAAAAATATTTGTGACCGATCTGTATAAAAATAAAAATCTATAGCTTAAACCAGGGCTTCAAAAAATAAAAAATGCGTTTTGTCCGATATCTCAGTTATTATTGAACTGATTTATTTCATTTTTTTCAGAACAAAAATTCAGAAAAAAATGTCCGAGACTTCTTTGTAAAAACGAAGTCCCTAGTATATACAGGGGCTTCAGAAACTGGAAAACCGGTTCTAAAAACCGGTTTTTTTTAACATATTTCCGCATTGTATGAACCGATCTTGCTGAATTCCAATAGCAAAATTGTCGAAAGCATATCCGATCGTTTGACATATATATTATATATTCGAACAAAAATTTTTCATTAAATTTTTTTCATTTTCAAAAAAAAAAAAAAAAAATAATAATAATAATATTTGAACTTAAATAAAATCTACAATAATTAAGCTATCATTGTGAAATTTTTGTATAATATAAAAAAATTTTTCATTAAAAAAAGAAAGTAAATGGATTCCCATTTTCTTACTCTGAAATACCCAAAATTCCAGTTCGGGTAAAGCTTGTTTAAAAAATTGACTTTGTTCAGTAAAATGATCATCGTGCCCTTATAAGAGGCGTGGCTTATTAAATATTTTTTGTGTGTTTAGCCAACATATGTAGGTAAGCTTTCAAGGTATTATTTTTTTTTTTTTTAATTTCAGCTTTGACATTTTTGAGGTCCACAAAAACCTAAAAAAAAAAACGAAATAATAACAGATAGGGCTAGCGGGGAGACTGTTACCCCTACTGTCCTCAATTTAGTTTTACATGCATATATGTTAAGTATTCTTTTAGAAACATGAAAAAAGTTTATGGTCCTGAAGAAAATAATGGATTTTAAAGTGAAAAAATGTTACAACCTTTTTGAAAAAAATCACAATTTTTTTAAAATTTTATACTTCAAAATAATATAACTTTTTATCTAAACCACATAGGAATATAATCCTTGCATGAAAATTGTTTAGAATTTTGTACAGAATCCAGAGAATATTTTAGAAAAATTTTAGGACTCAAATTGAGACAGCCAAGTTAAAAAAAAAAAAATGGGTCAAAATTTTACTTTGGTCCAAATATCTCTTAAAGTAAAAGAGATAACCCACACATGTAAGCGTATTTTTTATAGAGAATTATAAGGACTATCTATGTGGAAAAATTGTTTTCAATCAAATCATAAATGAAATTTTGGCGATTTTTTTTTTAAATTCATACCCGAGGTGACCAACTTTGGAGGTATACCCCCCGTCCCCTATACTTGCTAAGAATCTGTCCTCCACCAAATCAATTGCCATACACCTCAGAATTGTCCATGTTCATTCAAATACATCCAGCAGTTCTAAAATTACAGAATTATTTTCCAAAAATTTCGTTTTGGGACCACTGTGGATCGCCTCGAAGAACTAAGAGAAGCAAAGTTATATATACAAATTGTTTTCTGTAATTATTTAATAAATATGTATCTTCATTTCTTCGAAATCCAACTGACTCCGGTATCAAGTTAAACTCTTTTTATATTCTACATTTAAATCAGCACATAGAACTTTATGAATTATATTTCTTAAGGCACTAATTTTTTTAAATTTATTATATTTATAGTCGTTTGAAGAGCCATTTAAATATATCAGATAAGGTCTTCTCAGCAAGTACTTGTGCCTGATTTACACAGTGAGATTTAGATACCTGATCGCGAATCTATAATTGATGCATCTACATCAATGCAACTTTTAAAGTGTTAGACAAAGGTTTAATAAACAATAATTAAAAATTAAAAATACACTGCAGGTCATACATTTTTTTCAAGAGTTATCTGGTAGATTTTTTCTTATGACTTTTTCTTTTCAGTAGAATTTTCCCCATCCAAATGAAAGACACCTGTAGAATTCAACTTTGCTATAATTATAAAAAATACAAAATAAAATATGTATCATGTACAATAATTCCATAGAAATTTTCAATCTCTCAAGAGGACCTGCTGGAATTTAGAAAATATGTCAAAACTTAATTCTGCAAAAAATAAGCTGCGAAAGAATTACAATTTATAAAGCTTAGTTTATGCAAATATTCTTTTATGAACTGATAAATATATATAATTTTATTTATGAATTTTATAGATAAAAATTTTCTAATAAGAATCCCTACCAACAAATTATATTACTGAAGATAATTGTTTAAAAATAATACTTGAAAAATCTTAAAAATCTTAAAAAAAAGTACAACTTACCAATTTATTTTTTTTATTTATTTTTAGTTTATTTTTTGTAATATTCTTTTTGGTATAAACAATTTCTGCAATGAAAAAGAAAAAATATACAATGAATACATATTTGAGTACTTTTTAGTTTACATTTACAAAAAAAGTGCAAAATTTTATATAAAAAAAAATAAAAATAGCAAAGAATTGAAAGCATGAATGAAAGAAAAGTGTATAATAAATAATAAATACTCGTACTTATAAATATTTTATTGTCTGTTGAATAACACAGATTATTTGCAATTTGGAAAAACTTTTATACTTTCAAAGTATATATGTATATAGATGATTTTTTGTTGTTGTTTTTGTAGTTTTATTTATTTGTTTGAGTTTAATTTAAATAAATATTTAAGGATTTGTTTAGAAGATACTAGTTTATATCTATATAAAGCATGTAAACGAAAATTGTTTTACATTGGGAAAATGCTAAAAGGTTTCTGATTCTGTAAAGTCTTGAGAATATATAAACATTTACCTTTTTCGAGTTTCGAGATATCAGACAACGCAATATCTTAAAAATTGCAAAAAATCAGAAAAAATTATTTGGACAAATTTCTTAAAAATATGTGTAAACGAAACATTTTTTACATTTTAAAACGTAAATATTTCAGTCGCTATAAGCAATATGATATAGATCGAATACTTTTCTGAATTTGCGAAGTTCGAAGATTTAAAATATGTAATACTTTTTTATTAAATCCAAACTGTTAATTCATATTCTTAAAAACTGGAAAATAACACAAAATAATTTTTGAGCAAAATTTTTTGAACACTTCATCAACCAACTTCAAGTCAAAAAAGTCCTACTTTAACAATGATAATTTTTGTAAATGATACATCAAAGAAAAGACAATGTCATAATCTATCAATTGAAATACTAAATAATGTGTTGATTAACACTCCGGCTATATTTGGCATCGAAAAGTGAATCGGGAAAAAGGTTATAATAAAAAAACGTAAAAAATACTGAATATGGGTGTTATAAAAAATTAACAAGGATCAAAACCAGTTAAAAAAATTTACATCCAGCGTTGACATAGCGTCAAAAAAACGTGTAAAATGTAAAAAAATTTTGAACCTTTACCAAAGTTCTTAAGATATGGTGTGGAAAACGAGTTCAAAAATTTTTTTCTGAATTTTTGCAATTTTTATATATATTCAGAGACTGATAATTTTAAGCAAAAATAATAAGCATATTAGTATTCTTTGGAGTCTCTAGTTTCATAAAAATATAAAATTTTTGAGATACCCTTTATAAATACAATTTAAATATTTATATTTGAAAATGTAGAATTTTTTTCGTTTACATGCTTTATGTATGAAACATAGAGGAATGAGTAGGAGATTGAATGAGTTGACCTAGATTAAATATTCATTCAATAAATTTTTTAATTATGTTTCTTTTTCAAATTGCTCAATTTTACAATCTAAATTCTTTAATTTTCTTTTCTTTTTTAATGTAATTTCCAGGGATTATAAAAGATTAACATTTTACCTTTAAATAAATATTGGGATTTACTTTGTTTATAATTATAAAAAATTAAAAACCTTAAATTAAACCTTTTTTTTTTTTTTTTTTTTTTTTTTTTGTAATTTAAATATTTAAAGATTTTAAAATAAAAAAAACATTTCCTTAGTTTATTTATTCATATTCTTTATATTTTTTTTACAATAAGAAAGAAGTGACAAATTATCTTTTTGTAGTCGTTTATCATCTAGGAACCTGCATTTAAGGTGGTAAATCTTTGTCGATGGAGTTCAAATTCTGACAGTAAACCACTAAAAGATTTTTGGAGTCGCCTTTGACAACCTTTCCTCAACTGCAATCACTCATGTATTGCGCAGTAATAACGATATTATTAATATTATTAATTACTTGCCGCCAGCTTCACACAAACTGATTGATCAGTCAGTAAACAAATACACAGCTTCAGTCTGGTTTGCTTCGTAAAGAAAATTTCAAAATACAACCTCAATGACGGTCACATGCAATCTACAAATTTCTTCAACACATCACCTTAGATTAAAAATATGTGACCATAGCGTTAGTGAACTAAGCAGTAGGGTTTATTCATTCTAAAAATATTTAAATTTTTTAACCATAAATTCAGTTTAAATACACACAATCATATTTTTTTTTTAATTTTTATAATATGTTCAATAGTAAAAAATATTTTCAAAAAGTTATCCTGCCATATTTTTAATTTAATACAAAAAATCTAATATAAAAAAATATTTTGCAATATTTTCAGCTTTGTATCCAAGGAAAAACAAGTTCACATTTTTGCTATTCAACACAATTCTTGTTTCCTTTATTTATACCCTACATCACCATAGGTGGTTGGGTTATTATGTGTTTGTGCAAATTATGTAACGCAGAGAAAAAATCTTCCGACCACCACCTTAATCAGAAACACTTTCTAAGTCGATTTAAACATGTCAGTCCGTCTGTCCGTCTGGTCGGCTGGCTGGCTGTCTATGTAAAGCTTGTGTGCAAAGTACTGGTCGTAATTTTGAAGATAATTGGATGAAATTTAATACACAAGATATTTTCTGCTCAAGGACGAAGCCTATTGAATTTGGTCATGATCGGCCCATTATTTCCTCTGGCCCCCATACAAATGTCCTCCCTTAAAAATATAAATATTTTAATGAAATTTGACACAAATAAGTTTTATGTATCTCTAAAGAATGTTATTAAAAAAGTAATTCCCATTATATCAGTTATAGAACTAATTTTCCAACTTAAATCAATTTATTTAAATTTTATTTTTATAGTCATAAAAGGAACTTTTTGAAAAGTGGCGAAACATTCATAATTTCAAATCACACAGTTGGAATCTTCCCCGAGGGATGACTAGAATCACTGCCCATTGCAAAGAACCAGCATAGTTTTGGCAAGAAATGAGCGTAGTTTTGGCTCAACTGAGGTCAACTCTCACTAACACAACTACATTTTTAGTCATTGACATCCCTAAACTAAAACCCCGTTTCAACGGGTTTCGAATTAGTTAAAATATATTTTGCTTTTCCTCTGCACCGTCGCACAGTGGTCCCAAATCGATTTTTTTTATAATTCTGTAGCTTGAAATTTACCTACATGTAAATTTTTTTACATTCAAGTCATAAATGAATTTTTGGAATTTTTTAATTACATACCCGAGGTGACCAATTTTGGAGGTATACCTTCTACTCCCGTGACCCGCTAAGAGCCTGTACTCCACCTCAGCTCTGACCAACGGTTCACAACTTACAGAATTATTTCCAAAAAAATCGATTTGGGATCACTGTACGTCGCACGTTTGGGTAAAAGGAGTCGAAAATGGCGCTTAATTCAGGGAAAGGTGATATCAATATTTTAATGATCACATTTTATTTTTTTATTGATTATTAGTTAAAAATATTCAGTTTTAGAATTTTAAGATTTTTTTTTAGCAGAACGACAGCAGAATGCCTGTCCGTCCGTCTATACTTTAGATTTAAATGGGTGGTATCAACACTTTAATGATCACGTTTAATTTATCTATTTATTAGTAAGTAAAAAAATGTATTTTTAGAACTATTACATGTTTTTTAGCTGAATGGTAATGTCCGAATTTGAAGATTTTTTTTTTAAGAATTCTAATGTCCCTCCATCTGCCCGTCTGTTTGTTAATTTTTGCAAACTTTCCAGTTCAAAATCGTTTAACTTTTGACTCAATAAAGATAATGACTAAAAATTTTCTTTGTTCTATAGATAATTTTGCTTTTAACTAACTACATAAAATATAATAAAATCGGTTGAAAATATTTGGCTGTATATGGAAAAATCTTAACCAAGATCTTGTAAAATTGAGATTTTTGAAAATTCAAATGCATATAACTCGAAAAATATATAAGATAGGTAGTATATGCAAGCATGTTTTCTAAAGGATTTATCAAGGACTTTAAGGTGATATAAAAATCTTGGAAATCGGGTAGTGGTTAAACCTTTTCCATGACACTAGTTGTCTATTTTGAACCCTTATAGTTCTGCTCCTGTTGCGAATATTGGACCCCGCTTCTAAACTCAAAATGCTACTGTTCTCTGTTACGCCTGTATGAAATTTCCGATTAGAAGTTACAGATTTATTTCAATTCTTCCCTATTGTTTAATGTTTGATAAAGCAAAGAAAATGTCTGGCACTTGTTTTTTGTATGAAATCTACTGGAGTTTTTTTCACAAAAATGTAAATTTATAAAATCGGGCTACATACTCGCACGACTTTTTATCATAATATTAAAGTAGACAATATGTTATATTTTTCAGAAATTTTTCAGAACAAAAATCCTGTAACATTTTTAGTTGCACTCCATGAAAGTTGAAAATGAGTGTATTTTTGAACAATTTTCAAAAAAATAACAAAAATACCAGGACAAAAAATAATTTACAAATTCTTGAATAAAAGTAAACTCAAATACCTGAAGTTAATGGTTCCGTTTTAAATTTTTCCTTCAAAGCACTTTTTATTAAAAAAATTCACCGAAAGTTAATGAAAATTGAATTTTTTGCTCTTTTTCCAAAATATAAAAAAATGTCGAGCTTTGACAGCTCAGTACACAAAAACAACGCAACCTAGGCTAATGATTTTTATTGTTATTGATACATAATTTTGTCTATTTTTATTCGGTATCCAATTTTATTACAAAAAGTTAATTTTCAAAATTCAATTAAACGCCACTTTCGACCCCTTTTACCCCAACGTGCGTCGTCCAAAATTTTACAAGTTTTTTTTCCTGAGTTTGTTACCATGTCTGTTAGTATTAACTTATTGACAAAACAAAAACTTTTATTAATTATAGTGAGAAAGCAAAATATCAAATTACTACAACTCCCAACAAAAACAAGTAAAACAAATACATATTAGCAAAATCTAAAATTAAAATATAATTTTTCCAATATGTATATTAAGTAGAAAAATTCCTAGAAAAGTGAAATATGTTTGTAATTTATGATATTACATAGTCACGTTGTATAAGTTCGCGTAACTTGGTATGTGTGTGACAAATATGACCTAAAGCCAACAAATTTCATATTTTTCCATACATGTAACCATATTTATTGGCTTAAAGTTACAATACTAACAAATCTTTAATTTCTCATTATCTAAGTTATACGATATTTCCAAGTAATGTGTAATTTTTGTTTGTTATAAATAAATCCTCGCGGTCTAATGGTTTGCCAAAGCAATAATGAAAATAAATATACAAAAAAAAAAAAAAAAAAAAAGTGACTTAGCCATAATCCCTCTATAACATTAGACCATAGCAATATAATCATAAAATACAACAACAACATTAAAGATAACAACAACGACAACCACTACAATAACATGAAAGAAAAGCATAAAAGTAAATCTAACAATCTATCAGTCACTAATGTAATAAAATTGAAAATATATAAAGATTTTGTTTAGAAAACAGTGAGGATAATTTGATTAAGTGAAAGCGTTCACAAAGAATTGAAGAATATACAATTAAGGGCCATGGACATTTCTTTAGAGACCATTATGCAATATGTCTATTATTATATTTCTCTCAAAAACATTCCGATCATATGCATCTCTCCTAGAGCATTTTTTTAACCAAACCTCCTATATGGCTTTTTAAATTCTTCATCATTTTGTAATCAACATTCGCCTATTCGAATTAAGCGGACTGTATCTGTTTGTTTGTTTGTTTGTTTGTTTGTTTGCTTTCTTTCGTGTTGACTGTAGTTAAACATTTCGTTATCAATATGGGAATTTATTACGTATTAAAAATAAAATCATCATCGAAAATAATATAAATGAAAACAGCAAACTTCTAACCAAACACCCACCCACCTACCAATCTACCACAACTACTACTATTTACCCATAACAGCCATTTCTGTTCTTTAACCAGAACAAAGTGATTGATGTCTTTTTAACAAACAATCATAAAACCATCGTTAAAGTCGTTGAACTGTCGGTTGCGATTGGTTTGATGTTTATACTCGTAATATTGAATTGTTTTCAAAATACACAGAGGAAAAGAAAAAATGAATTAAAAATCCATAAAATTATTATACAAACACATCAGTATAAATCTATAAATAATTATAATTCGTATGCATGTATGTATTTAAGTGTGAATTTAAAGGACTTGTATGAGTGAAGCAATTATATACGTCTTGCGTAACAGCAATGGAATATTACCTTAACAACACTTCAGTTCTGGTCCTCAATTCATGAAAAGAAAAAGAATTTGTAGTATCTGACTCTTACGAATAACTCGGACGTTACACGCCCATAGAGCCTAAATAACTAAGATAGTATTGACTTCTAACATTATCTCAAAAAAACTCAATATACAGTAGGGCCTCGGTTATGCGCGATTCGATTAAGCGGCAACGTCGATTATCCGGGAAAGAAAATTTGTAATTGTTTTCTTTTTTTCCATCCATTTAATTTTTTTTTTGCAAGGTAAAATCCAAGTTAACTGCATTCATGAAAAGCTAGTTAACGAAAATATTAATTTGAAAAAGAAGTAACAAACACATTGTATGATTTTTTTAAGAAATTATGTAAAATGAAACCCCTATGTATTGTTCACTATTTTTTTCCAAAATTATTATTTTTTCCTTCTATTATTTAAACATTTATATTAAATCCCTGAATAATTTAATTATATAAATAAAAAAATTATGTATTACCACTACGGATATTATTTTATTATAATCGAGGTCTCACTGTAATAATTCCTAACAAGTAAAAAAAGTGTTAAAGTCATTCACTTAAATACATACATCACAAGTTCAGCGGAAAAAATAACAAATAATGCACCATTAACTGTAGAAGAACGGAAAGCAGTTATCCAACTTTATAAAGAAGCCGAGACCTATATCTATATATATAAAAGAGTAACGTTACCGACTGACTGACTGATTCATCATCCCACAGCCAAAACGGCTGAAGCTAGAGAGACGAAATTTGGAACGTAGGTAGGTCTCCCTACATATAGATCCACTAAGACGGGATTTTTGGAAATTCGAATGTTTAGAGAGTAAAAAAAGGTATAAACGGGTAAAATCGGTAACCTTATAACTCACAAACTAATAATGATACAAAAAAAGTTGAATAGTTATCGTTATTCATTTAATAAATAATTGGACAGGTGTCCGGTACTTTTTTGAAAATCGGCCGTTTTAGGGAGAAAACGGGTAAAAACTGTATTTTGGTACTTTTTTGGCACCATATGTATCTTTGAAACCAATCAACATACAGATAAAATTTATGTCGTATTCATAACTTATCAAAAAATGAGAAATACAAATTTGGTACTTTTTAGAAATTCAAACTTTTACTTTTTTCATAAAACATTTTTTCATATTTATTGAAATATTCATATGAGTATTTTAATACGGGAAACCACTACTATTTAGAAATTTATTGGAATACAATTTTTAATACTTCGATGGGTGAAAAAAGTACCAAAAAAAGGGGTAAAGGCGGGAAATTACATTTTATTCAAACTTAATAATCAATTTTCAATTACATTAAACATAGAAAATTGAAATTAAGAAAATGTAGATAGGAATTCACAAGAGTGGAATTTGTGGTACTTAAAGATACATGGTCCTGTGGGTAAGAATTCAAGAGGATGGACTTTGTGGTACTTTTTTCTTCTTCTATTGGTACTTTTTTGCATTTTCTGTAATATTTAACCTATAAAAATGAAATTAAATACGCATGGTCCGATGTTGGAAAGAATTCACAAGGGGGGACTTTGTGGTACTTTTTCGTTCTTCTAATGGTACTTTTTGAATTTTCTATAATTATGAACCTAGAAACATGAAATTAGGGATATGTGGTCCTTAGTTAATGAGAATCCATAAGAGGGGACGTTGTGGTACGTTTTTGTTATTTTAATAGTACTTTTTGAATTTTCTATAATATTTAACGTAGAAATATGAAATTAAGGACATGAAGTGCTAAGTGAATGAGAATTTGTAGTACTTTTTCGTTCTTCTAATGGTACTTTTTGAATTTTCTATAATATTTAACATAGAAAAATAAAATTAAAGATATTTGGTCCTAAATGAATGAGAATTCATTAGAGGGGACTTTGTTGTACTTTTTTGTTCTTCTAATGGTACTTTTTGAATATTCTATAATATTTAACCCAGAAACATGAAATTAAATATATGTGGTCTTAAATGAATAAGAATCCATAAGTGAGGTTTTTGTGGTACTTTTTTGTTCTTCTAATGATACTTTTTGAATTTTCTATAATTATGAACCTAGAAACATGAAATTAAGGATATGTGGTCCTAAGTGAATGTGCATCCATAAGAGAGGATTTTGTGGTACTTTTTTGTTCTTATTATAGTACTTTTTGAATTTTCTATATTATTTAACGTATTAAGGATATGTGGTCCTAAATGAATGAGAATCTATAAGAAAGAACTTTGTGGTACTTTTTCGTTCTTCTAATGGTACTTTTTTAATTTTTTATAATATTTAATCCAGAAACATGAAATTAAAGATATGTGGTCCTAAATGAATGAGAATTCATAAGTGAATCAGAATTCTTAAAAGTGATTTTGTAGTTCTTTTTCCTTATTCTAAAATACTTTTTCGTTATTCTAATATTTATTTTTCGTTGTTTTAATATTAAAAACCTAATATTAAAGAGAAATTGTTATTTATGAATGAGAATTCTCAAGCTGTATTAGTCACATTCCTCTATATTAAAAAAAAAAAATATTAATAATAGGAATACTTTGGTAGTTTTTTAAATTTCGAATGTTGAAGATGTAAAAAATTGGTACTTTACTGGCACCCTATCAGACTTTTCGAAAATCCTATTTTAAATTTATTTCATAATATGGTTTTTAAAAAAAAATTCCGCTAACGCAGTAGCGGGTTAACAGCTCATATAATTATATTTCTATTGGTCTCGGCTTCTTCGCCAACATTTTTAATTAAATTTCCGCTGATATATGGAAAACACAACGAAAGTTTCAAACGCAATTACTTTCCAGGATGCCCATCTGGCTTAATTTAGGCCAGAGATGACAGCTTAGTACTTAGTAAAATTCTATGAATGTGAAAGGAAGTGGTAACGCTGTACGCTTTATTTGCAATTAGCTTCACTAATCACAACTATTTTTCATTAGTTACTAACTTGCAATTATAGTACTAACTCACTGTTTATACAGGAAAATTTTCATATCGCAATATTTTTAATTGCGAGTAATCGGTGCGTATAAACGTAATATATGTCAAACAGTGATAAATTGAATGTTAATAAAATCTTGTGATAGCGTTATGTTGGTTGGTTAGAAGCTAGACTAATCTGACAACTACACACGCTCAACCATTACGCGAGGGCGTAACCTAAGATATATGAATTGCAGGAATAATGTGCCTCTGAACTCCAAATCAAGCTACTATTTCGGGAGAGTATACCCAGCCCCAACGTGGGCAAACAAATTACGAATAAGTCTTCGTTTTACCAATACTCACGTCTTTCATAGGGAGACTTTCTAACACGTTCTTTTGATCGGTTATATAAAAAGTAAGTCGAGAACTTAACTAGTAAATTGTTTTCCTAGCCAACATGGAAGAACTACACTAAAAATCTTACCTCATGCGTAACAAAGGGCGAAAATGGCAACGATCTGAGGAGAAAGCACTGGCGAAGAGCTTGCAGCCCCACCAAGGTTTTGAAGCCTTACAATTCGATGAGCACATCTTTCATTATAGTGCCAAAAGTTATCATTTCCGCATAATTGTAGACTAAACGAAGGGGGACACAACATCAACTATAGGACAAGGGACTAACACACCTCAGGTGGGAAACTTTCGCTAAAGGTATGAAGACAGGTATTACCTGATACATCAGGTCTTAGAAAATCCTATGAACGTGGAACTATTGGTAACAATTATGTAAATTTACAAATTTAAATAGCGAAGATGATGATAAGGACTTGTTGTCCATAAAAGTAATATTGAAGAACAACGATAGTTTAAGGCAACTCTAAAAGATCGATGATTACTATTAGGACATAATATTAGGAGTGGGAGTAAGACTGAATGCTACCTATGCCAATATTCATAAAGATATGAGGATACAATTAGATGTTTTGGTACATTCTTCTTAGATATTAAATGTACTAAATTAAATAGCTTAAAAATAAAAAAAAATATTTTTTCATTCCACCCACAAAGACAAAAATCACAAATTATTAAAAAACAAATAAAAAAAATGATATGAAAAAAAATGATAAAGTAGCTGTAAAGTATGAACAAAAATCTCCGAATTAGCGCTCCAAAATTAGACGACCATATCGCCCATGTCTCCAACAAGAGTGTCCATCCAAGAACTATCATAAGTCCATTGTCGTTAGACTTTTTAGCAGAACACCGCGTAAAAAGCCTCTAATATCAGAAAAAAAAACCGCCTTCTCCGACTTGAGTTTCCACGAGCTCATATTAACAAAGGGATGGATTTCTGGTCCAAGGTTTTACTTACTGATGAATCAAAGTGCAACATAGTCGGAAGTGATGGCCGTGCTAAGATATGGAAGGTTCGCGTGGGAAGGTTGATTTTTATTGAAGGAAATATGGACCGATACCAATACAAAAGTATATTGGAACAAAATTTAAAGCCATCTATGGAATGTTCGGGTCTTGGGAAAGGTTGGATTTTCCAACAAGATAATGATCCCAAGCATACTGCATTGATTGTTAAGGAATGACTTCTATACTACGCAACGAGGCAACTCAATACCCCTCCGCAAAGTCCGGATTTTTTAAATCCTATAGAGAACGTGTGGGAGCTTTTGGAGAGCAAAATTCGTCAAACCCAAATAACAGATGCCAAATCATTGAAGAAAAAGCATTAACAGAGGCATGGAGCAAAGTGACTCCGGATGAGATGACCACTTTGGTTTCATCACGACGTCTCCAAGGTGTAATAGATAACGGTGGTGAACCAACTAAATACTAAATACCAAACCAAACACGATGTATTTAAATATTATCAGTAACTTTTGAAGACTGAACTGTATGTACACCTTTGTCATATCATTTTTTTTTTTTTTTTTTTTTTTTTTTTGTTGAAGTATAAATGAAAAGTTAAATTTGTTTTTTTATGAATAAAGATGATTTTCGAAAAAAAACTTTATAATTAATTTTTTTTATTAAATAAATATTTTCTTCAGAGACTGCATGTAGACTTTAGTCCTCCACTGTAGATCAAAAAGTTGGGCGGCAATAAATAAATAAACAAAAATATTACTAGATATATGTATGTATTACAGGCCAAACTGCATGTGGCCCATGCAGGAAAACTTTAATCAGTCTTTCCCAAAATACAAATAAGATCCAGGTCCAGAGGTGATTAGCAAACAACGTCTATGTAGACGAAAATGTCAACGGGAAGAATACCTTTTTAATGACTACTATTGATCGTAACGATAAAGATAGGAAGTTCAACTGGGATCTGTGTCAACTACAAAAATATGAAGTCGATGGTGTTTCTATTTCTATTCTATAAAGTTAATTAAATGGAACAAAGGAAAGGATAAAACGTAATAACATAGTTTTTGTAGACCTTTGTCCTCCGTATTTTAAATGTTATCCTGTCCATTTTTTTTTTAAAACTTCAGGATATATTTCCCGACATATGTTTTACCTTAATTCATAATCATTTTGTTTAGTTTGAACATCAGTTCAAAAAAAAAAAAATGTTTATCTAAAAAACTCCAAAATATGATTTTTTGCCGAAATCCGCAGAATTCAAATCGCAGGTACGGCGTACCCATACTAGGTATTGACTTAATTTTTTTTTATTTTATTTTCTATAGTGTTGTATATCCTTTGGATTATCCTGCGGAAACAAAAATATATTCTTTAGTAATTATGGTTCAAATTGAATTGAAAATAGCTTTTTATTTAAACTTTTATCAAAAGATTAAAAATTTCGTTATACACTCCTTACACAAGTGTTCTAAAACACATTAATGGTCAGGGGAATTCGTAATAACTTTAACATTTTTTTATCGATTTTCTCTTTTTATATCTTATTTGATAGATAATTATTTGTAGATAAAAATTTTAACACTTATTTGCAAAACAAAGTATTAAATAGCAACATTTTTCGAAAAACTGCAAAAAGACTAACTTTTTACCACATAAACGCACCCAACAAATTTTAGTTCCAATGCGGGACGGATTAACGATAACGATTTTTTAATATTAGATATTCCCCAGAATAATTTCGGTATTTCTCTGCAGCTGGGATCATAATTAAATATAGCACATTTCGTAAAAATTTCACACACTAAATTGACTGATCTCACTCTCCTTAATAAGGATATTTATACATACATATCGTATGTATGAATGTAATAGACATACGTATGTTTAATTATATGATATGTATGTATAATTGTTGGTTAGCCTATACAGCAATACATAAAGTTAAATCATTTAATGTGTATTTTAAACATATTAATAATCATGATATCCTGATACATATACCGCTTATAGTATTATTGTATATGAGTAGACATACATACATATATATATATATTTAGATGTATGTATGTATTTTTAGTTATTAAGCCAACAAACATGTCTCATACAATCCCCAATCATACAAACACTCTTAAGTATTTGCTACCACAAAATCTACTCACACATTTATACACAAAACTAATACATTCATACATATATTAATTCATTGTAATTTACTTTTACTATATATGTATGTGAACTTTAAATCCCCTAGAAATCCATCAGCAATATTATTTAGTGGTTGAGACATTTTACTTGATGTATGTAATTTTCTTTCCTTTTACTTCGATTCACCACACTCTCCTTTTATGTTGAAGATAACAACCACTACCACAACTATAAACCCATATACATACATATATACTAGTCCAGACACACACAAACAGGCACTCGTACAATCACATACTTAGATACATTCATATTTTGTAGAAAGTTTTGCTGTTGTCTATAATTGTTAACTTTTAACTTAACTACTTCTAGCAAAAAAAAAAAAAAAGTAAAGTTGCGTGACCACAAGCACTCAAATAAACTTAAGTTTCCTTTCATACTTTTATGGTATTACTTTTATTGTTTTCTTTACTTTGGTTCGTTCCTATATAAGTAAATAAAAAAATACAGTAGCAGATTATTTAGATAAATGTAGGTAAGGAAAATAAATGTTTGTAAAATTGGAGTTAAAAAGAAGTTGCATTTAATAGTGGGACTAAGGTCGGTGAACATCTATATATTTTAGATAAGTTCTTAAAAAAAAAAAAAAAAATATATATATATATTTTTCTCATAGATTTATGGAAGTATGTACCTCTGCACAGTGGGGCTAAACACTTAAATGTTTGGATAAATCTGTATCTCCTTAATTATTAGTCGGATAGAATTGAATGTATGGAAGAGTTGAAGTGAAGGACCTAATCTTTTAGAAAACTGATCCTGTAATGACCCTGTGATAACACGAGATAAGCTACAGTCAAAGTTAACTACATCAAATTTTGGCTTTTTCAACATACATTAATTCGAAGCACAGTTACTCATTTATCCATATTAGAACGACAAAAGTACGAAAATAAAAGCTTATTAATTGAAGTAATTATTTTGAATTTATAAGTAAACATTTCATATACATATGTTTTAATAAATACTTCTCCCAGGGTACATTCGCCAAACTGTTGGTAGGCCGATTTAACTAATCTTTCAAGAACGTCGTAATAACAAACGAGGCGCTAACCATCTGTAGATCTTTCACTGTACATATATGGACTCTCCACACGCAGAGAAAAAACATGGTTACAGCATGATCACTACAACTATTCAATGTTTGTATAGCTGTTTTTCATTGATTTCAATAATACCGTGTTCATGATAGCAACATTTATGTTTCTGTTTGATAATTGAAACCATATTTATGAAAAATTCAAACATTTAGTCAATTCTACAACTATTTAGTTAATTATACAACCATTCAGTTAATTTTAAAAATTTCGATAATTCTACAACCATTAAGCTAATATTTTTATTTGCTTTTAATAACGATTGAATACACATTTTTGTGTATCAGTCCAGTAGTTATAATTCTCATTTAGTTTAAATATGAACAAATATAAATTGACAGTTTGTTTATATTCAGTATGATGAATATACCACATATCATGGTACAAATGAATATAAATATGAAAACATGGAATTATATATATGATAAAATGGAATTATATCTGTGGCCAAAAGGAAAAACTACATAACTTGAGTTATGCGAAAAAGTCAATTTTGGAAAAAATTTATTTATATTATTTAAACAAAATATACATTTTATAAAAGGAAAAATAACACCCTTGCTTTATTGCTATATTATTCGATAACCAGTATACACATCGGTTCCAAAAATATATAAAATATTTTTCATACGAATTGCGGATATATTTACATGAAAGGTAATTTAAAAATACCTATGACCTTTAATTTCAATTTTAAACCTTAAAAACGGTCTCCTGAAAAGTAGTAAAAATGAATTAGGTAGTTTTTCCTTTTTTTTTCACAGATATATATTATAAAATTAATTTATATATATGATAAAATGGGATTATTAAATGATAAAAACATGATCAAATTGAAAGCAATATTATAAGAAAAGGTTATAAACATTATTAAATCGAATCATTAAATGATAAAAAAAATTATAAAATGGAATCATAATAATAATTACGTACAAATATACTTATTTTTAACTGTAGTCATATATTACAATCATAGTATGTTGCTCTTTGTTTATGATCACTAGAACCATATTTTTCTTTGCGTGTAGTGTTAATTGAATTCAAACAAAAGTCATTTATTTTATTTATTTTAAATAAAATTCAATTAAACATATTAACTTTTGTTTGTTCTTTCAAATGCTGTATTAAAATAAAGACTAAACCCATCATATATAGGAAAACGATTGTGCCACCATCACTTGGCGAATTTACCCCATGGAATGGAGTAATTGGTCACTTCAAAAATTTATAATACAAAATAACATGTAGATAGTGAGGGTCAAAAGTTCTTAAATATTTTTTTATTATTAAAGAAAGTTTATTGAAAAAGATTTAAAAACCTATTTTTGGCAATTTTTCAAATATAAATAATATAAAAAAAAAATCCAAAAAAAAAATAATATTTTTTAAGGCAAAACTCCGTCTACTTTCTAAAAACTTTTAAAATTTTGAAATAATATAGAAGTTGACTTATTTACCAATTTTATACATTTCAATTCCGTCTGACCAGTAGGAGATACAGATTTAATATTGCAAAGTTTGCGTTAGGCCCCACGGTGCTCCGTAGCATATCAAAGAACCTAAAATAATTTTAATTTCTATTATTACTGTGTCCTGTAACATTACACAAACAATATAAATTTTCTGACAAAGATAAATTTAGAAACAAAGATAAATAATTCATAGAAACCAAAGCTTACACCTACATTGGAAAACTGAATTCATTTAGCTATATTTTAATTGAGCACCATTTAATTTTTATGAGCGTAAACTATAACTAAAATAAAGTTAAACGACGACAGTTATTTTTGTTGAACTATGTTTAGTTTTTTTTTTTTTTTGTTGTAGCTTTTTCTTATATTGTTTCATTAAAAAGAAATGTTAAATTACATTACAAAAAATTCTACACATTCTTTTGGATATTTGAACATTCTTAAGATTTCGTTTCTTCCCCCACCATACTTCAGATCTTTTCCGCCCCAGTTATTTACGTCATTTTTTATATTTTTCTTTTATATTCGCTGTTTTTTATCTTCCAAAACAATACAAAAAAAATCTCCGTCTTCCCATTAGTTTAACTGTTTTTTTTTTTTTTTTTTTAATCTTCTCTATTTCTTTTACGGTTAACCACATACTTTCTTACAAACTTTTCTTATTTCTAAGGGACTAACAGCATTAAACGAAACTTAATTCCTGGAAAGTTCTTGCCAGTTAGAAATATTTTGGTAAACTGGTGAAAATCCATAATGTGACAATTATATTCGCATAGATAAAAAAAAAAAAAGAAGGAAGTAGAAAAGAAAATCTTACAAACCATATCCTTTGTGACTGTAAGTGGGTCAGCCGGTCAGCTAAAAAATTTGTAGTGGAGGATAATGATTTGACGATGGTTTTATTGTCTCAGGTTAATGGTTTTTCCTTTTTGTAAAGTTTTTTTTTTTTTTTTTTTTTTTTTTTTTTGGTAAAGAAGCACATTTTTTTTTTTTTTTAAGAAAAGTTCAGAAATTATTGTTAGTATCATCAAAACGTTTTAATTTATGTTACTACGATTTTATGTTTGTTTTTTTATTTATTTTATTTCTAATTAAAAGTTTTTCTTTTTATGTTAAATATACTTATGGCTTTTTAGTTTGAAAAACTGTGTAGAAATATTTTATGTTTATTTGTGACCAAGTTGACCTATATTTAAAGATTTTGTTAATTAAGATTAACAGAAGGAAATTGCTTTAATGTTAAGAAAAATATAAATAAATTTTATGTGGAAGATGAACTAAAACATTACTGTTTGATTTTAGATCATTGCTAGATTATACTGAAACCAATTTCAGCTTAAATTTTTTATAGACAACAAATGTGCTGGTATAAACAGCGTTGCAAAAATTAAATCTCAATCGGCTAAATACAGGTTTTAATAACAAAATACAATCTGATGTAAAAAATACTTATATAAGAGATTTTGTAAAATTTTACATGAATTAATATTAATCATACGCCGCCGTTATTTATTCTTTTGGAATACTATAAAATTGTTATTAAAGAAAATTTTCAAGAGATTTGGAAGATAATTTAAATTTGAAAAAAAAAAAAAAAAAAAATTAATTAATTAATTAAATAAAACTAATAATAATAATAAAATAGTCTAAAACGTTTAGAAACTATATTTATTGTTAAGATACTTTGAATTTCATAAAAGTTATTACTGATTTTGTAAAATGTCTTGAATTAATATTAATCATACGCAAACGTTAATTGCTATTTTAAATTCAATAAAATTTATATTAAAGAAAAAATCTAATAGATTTTTGCAATAATTTAAAGGAGAAATATTAGTTTATCAAATGAATTAAAAAATAGTAATTTTAAATATGGCATTTCCTGAAATAATTTTGTTTGATAATAAGGAGATATCTAGAAATTAATATATTTAAAAAACAGCCTAGAAGATCGTCGTTTTGAAACTATATTTATTGTTAAAATACTTTGAATTTCATAGAAGTTATTAGTGTTTTTGTAAAATATGTCTTAAAATAATATTAATGATACGCAACCGTTAATTATTCTATTCAAATTCAATTAAATTGTTATTAAAGGACAATATTAAGAGATGAAATAAAGAAAGCTGAGAAATTTATATTAAAAAAAACAATATTTGAGTTTCATAGAAGTTATAAGTTATAAGTTATTGTAAAGTGAATCATTAATTAATATTAATCATACGCTACCGAGAATATTTTTTCAATTAAAAATTTTAAATAAATTAAAATAAATTTTTAAGATATTTTAAAAGGGGTCCTAAGCAACTTCTAAGTTTATTAAATGAAATTAAAAAGAAATAAAATAAAAAAATATTTTTCTATAAAAATTAATTATTTTAAAAACTATTTTAAAAAAAAATAAAATCTAATAATAACTTTTGTCAGCTAAGATAACTACAATTCAATCAAGTAAGATAAATGTTTCGTTATTCAGTCGACTAACTACTAGATACGACTTAGATATGGAAGAAAAATAAATTCATAATTTTGGATTACCAGGAATAATTTTGTTCGCTAATAAAGAGATTTTTATAAGTTAATAATATTAATAAAAATTTACTAAATTATTATCTTTTATAAGTGATGTTTTTTGTTAAAATTCTTTGAGTTTCAAAGAATTTATAAAATATGTCCTGTATTAATATTAATCATATGCAACTGTAATTATTCTCTTTAAATTCAATAAAACTGTTATTAAAGGAATTTTTATAGAGATGAAACAAAAGGTTAATGATGAAATTAAAAATACAAAAAATAAAAAGTTTGAATTAGGGATTTCAACACAAATTTTTGTTATATAAGAAATTGTTATTAAAATATTTATGATATTACTAAAATATCCTAAAATATTATCTATTTAAAATTATATGTTAATATTAATTAAAATTAGTTGAGTTTCATAGAAGTTATGAGAGATTTTATAAAATTAGTCATTAATTCAAAATAATCATACGCAAGGGTAAACAACTTTATTTAAATTTTAATTTTTAAGAAAATTGGAGGAAATTTGTTTAAGTCATTTTCATTTGTTTCTCGTGCATTCAAATTTCAAATTGGATTTCCCGTACATTTATTGATCTTTGAAAAGTACTGTAAATTTTACTCATGGAAATTATTCCTATATGATTTGTTTACACTTTTTTAAGTGTTTTTTATGATAGAATTTTAATGTTTTTAAATTTTTATGATTATTTGCTAATTATTATACAAACGTTTTTATCTTATTTTGACTGAGTGTTAATAAATATTCAAAAAGATCTAAGAGGGGTTTTAAGTACCCTTGAGTTCCCATCCAAGTATAATAGGGTTATCCCTTCATTCGAAAGAATAACGGTTTCATTTGTTCCATGTGCATTTGAAAACCTCTGCAATTCATTTATTGATCTTTGCTAAGTACCTGCAGATTTCAATCATTCAAATTATTATTTTATGAATTTTTTGAGGTTTTTACATTTTTATGATAATTTGCTAATTATTATATAACAGTTTTCACCTAATCTTGAATGAATGATAATAAAATGCAAGCACAAGACTTCCTATCATTTGAAGCTAAATCAATGTTGAAGATAAAGAAGAATACATAAGTCGAATGCTGGAGAATGTTAGAAATACAGAAAGTGAAGATGAGCAGGAACATTTATCAATAGATGAAGATGCTGAAGATTGCGTGAGAAATGTAGATGATTCAGATGCAAAGGAAATACAGTAACCAGAATATGATCCTACATATGACACAGATTCGGATGAAGAAATGGATGCAGATGCACTTGAAGCCTCAATAAACACATATATTGGAAGAGATGTCATTTTCTGGAGAACGAAAACGTATGTGATAATTTCTTCACAAGATATAATTTGGCCTCTAATTTAATGCTGGACTACAATTGTCAATTTTGGGAACCGTCAACAAAAGGAGAACATTCGGGTGTGACTACTTTTGAAGATAATTCCTGCTGCAGCTGAGCGAATAACTCTGAAGAGGAAATAAAAAAAAAATGTAAAAATTATGCTACATTTTTACTCTAGAAGTGGAATCGAAAGCATGTTGGAAGACCCAGTAAGATTAAGAGATGAATATTTTTTTATCCGAAGCCAAGAAGAAGAAGACATTAGTGGAAGAACGAAGAATAAAGTGAATTGTTTTATGTGTTCTAGAAGAAGGCATGTAGGAAATGCCATAAACCAGTATGTGCTGAATATTCAGAAGATATTACGGAATGTAAGGACTGCGAAGCCTAAAATACAATTTTTTTTTTTTAATTTGTTATAAGCTAATGTATCTATTATTTATAAAAATGAAACATAATAAATATTTTACTTTTATTCGATAAAATATTTCCAAAATTGCTCTGTACATACCCGGGTATGCTGTTTGTAAACGTAAGGGGTATCGTCGCAAAAACGCTTATAACTTTGACTATAAAAACTTTTTTTAATTTTTTTCTTCAGAATATCATAGCTAACAATAGTCCACACATCTAAATTTTCAATTTAGTATGACAACCAAAACTCTAAATATGCTAATTTAAAAATGAAAAACATACCTGGGTATGCGGTTGTCAACATAAGGGTTAAAAAAAAACAACATAAATACTAACCTTAATTTTCTGCATTTATTTACAAAAAACTTAACATAATTTTTGTCCATTATTCTTGTACTCTAGCCCAAACTTCATCTAAATTGGTTAGTGTTTATTCATATATTATCAGTATTATTTTTATTAGTGCGCACAAATTTTCAATTGAATTTAAATTAGGACTTTATGAAGGCCATAATGGGAAACCAGTTTTGCATAATTTTAGCGGTATTTTTCTGATCTCCGTCTTCCTGAATAAGCACTTCTTCCTACGGGTACGAGCACGTTTCAACGAATTATAGCAATTTGGTTCGAAGGATATTAAGATAATACTTCTTTTTCATAATGTAATTTATTTTTACTAAATGCCCAACATTTCACCAAGAAAGACACCCATAAACCATGATAACCCATAAACCATGGTAACCCTTCCATTAGAGATTGGATAGTTGTTGTTTCCTTTTAAAATCTTCGATATTTTGGGACATCTTTATTGTGCTCTTCAATACTCTTTTCACAATTTTGAGGATTGACCACTTTTGGTATAAAAACTATGTTACTGTACTACTCTAGAGCTAAACTTGTGTTAAGATTTTTTTCTATCTCAGTCCGTAGTTTTGTTGTTGCCTTTGTTTTTGATTAGAAGTCCTATAAGACAAGTATCGCCATAATTTAGCAATCTTGGCGGACCTCTAGCTATAGAAATCGAATGCAGATTTCGTCATTTCGGGACACAATTAAAAGCTAAAAAGAACTCATGGGTTCAAAAAATTACGAATGTTTTCCTTGATAGCATTTACATCATGGGAGAAATCAATATGATCGTATAACATATTAAAATCATTACACATTCTTCAAAATGGATCAAAATTGGAATAATTGTTACGGAAGTATTGGAGTTTAAGAGGGATGTAGTTCCTTGTTGTCGGAAACTGTGAACCCATTTATTAAATTTATAATGAATGAAGTGTTAAGATTAATTCGTCTATTCTGAAGTGTGGGAAGTTTAATTAATGCTAAACGACTTTCATACGGGGGAAGATTTATGTTTGGATTCCAAGGAAGTGATCGAAGGCAAAAAAGAATAAATTGCTTCTAGATGCATATTCCAGGATAGGTCTTACCAGAGATACATAAAGCTGTCTTGTAATATAAGGATCTTCAAATGGATAATGCTGGAATTAATTTTTTGTTGAAAGAAGTTGTGTTAGTTTGGAATAATCGGCTTTCTTTGATTTGTCATTCTACATGTGACTTGTAACAAAACGAATTTTTAAGTCGATTTATTAAAAGTAGAATGATAAATCAAAGAAGGCTAAGGAAAAATATAATATTAAAGTTTAAAATTTTTGTTCATTGTTTTCATCGGGAATTCCTGGGAATTTTTTTCAATTTTCCCGGAAAAACGGGAAATTTAATATTCACGTTGTTTTATAATCCTATAGCAAAAAGTGTTACTGTTATTATCGCCTCAGTGAAAATTTTACATATTTGACGACTTTTCATTAGGAAAAAATATATTTATTTTGTCAATTCACATTTCAAGTACACGAGTTTTTAACTACATATTGCTATAATCTTTTGAACATTTTAATTATGATGTACCATTTTCAAACTTCATTTAAATCTCTTGGCTCTGAAAGGTTTTTCATATTTTTTTTTTTTTTGCCAATATCTTTAGATTTTTTCGACATATTAAAGTCCAGTTTGTATCACATGATTTTATACTATCTTAAAAGCATGATTTTGGACTATATTTAGCAATAATAAACATAAATTATTAATTTTGAATTATTTAAAAATTTTCAAATGAAAAATCGACAAGAACATTTTAAATTTCGAATTTTTCATTCAACCCCAAACCCTACTCGCCACTGAATATTGCGATTAAAATCTATGTAAATTTTGGTTTTATCCGTTATTTTGTCTCTGAAATTCTGAATGTGTTTTATATGTATATTTAATTTTTAATAACTTGATTCAGTTTCCTTAATCCATAATAATTTTATGTGCCAAATCTCATCTTCAAAAATGTCTACCTGTATATTAAAATTACAGACCACTAGACGATCATCGTTAAGTCGACTCAAAAAAAAAAAAGATTCTGCATCGATTGGTATACCTATAGATGGATGACAATATGTTTATGCCTATGGCGGTGTATGTTATAAAAAGCCAAACAATTTGATCCAAATAAAATTTAATTTTGTACTTCGAAAAAAAAGTTTACTTTGTTAAATTTTTTATTTATAATTAAAAGAAAGAACACTGTTCAAACTTTGTTAGTCATCAAAAAGTTTTTTTTTTATTCCTACTAATTTTCCAAACAAAATTTCTTCTTGACTAAAAATAGTTGCACCCAAGAACCCAATTCAATTATTAACGCAAATAAATTTTTAGATTCTTCTGCAACACTTATCCCATTTTAATCCCTTCAAAAAAATTTAAGCCAATAAATGTTCAATCATAATTGTTTGTTAGTTTTTGTTCTTGTTATTGTATCCTTTATAGAAAAGGAACGACAAAAAATATACAAACAATATCCCAAATAAATAAAAGACCTCCTTTTCCTAAAGTAGCTGAAAAATTTAAAGTTCTTTTGGGTATTTCAGAATCCTACGATAAGAAAATAAAACATTATTTGAAATCAATTGATCAAAAGATAATAAGCCATACAGGACAAAAGGATATCAATACAAATACACATACATATATAAACTAATATCCTAACATTTACATGTATAAGTACATGTTTATATATTTATTATGTACATATCCATCCATATGTATATATGTATGTATGTATTTGTATGGATAGAAATGATTGTATGCATACGCATGTCGTGTGTTGCCTTTATATATAAATTTTACAAGGACTCTTTACTTTAATATTAAATTGATTTTTTTATTCCCTTTTCATGCTTATATGCTTGTTAGATTAGATTTAAGTATAAAAATATAAAAATAAAAACGTAACAGAGAAATCAATAAGAACCTAGTGTCATAGATAATATGAATTTCTACACTTGGCATATTTATTTAAAGGATTTAAACAGGCCATAGCCAGAATGAGTCCTACAAATAGGCAAGAGATCATAGAGAATAACCCCCAAAAGCTCTTTAGAGAATAAGACAGATCTTTAAGTGAACAGAGGTAAATAAGTAATTTCATTTCTTAACATATTAAGGTTTTAACAACACCAAATTATTCTAATTTATGCCTAACAAGTTCTGGTACTACAAAAATATTTTTAACCTTAGTTCAAATCTTATTTCCCTTCTTCTAAATTTACTTTAATCTGTAACTACCTTCCTTTAAAGCGTAGCTTATATAAAAATATCGTTATGGTTTATATGAATAATATGCGCAGAATATATTTTTTAAATTTATACAATATCTACATGAGAGTGTATATATTGTACTTGTATTTGAATCTATAGAATTTCATACATTTTCTACACACACAATAGTATTGCATACTAAAGTTTTATTACAAAGATGAATTTATGTCAGTCACTGAGTGGTATATTCGTATATATATTTTTTATGAATAAATGCATTATATACGAGTTTTATAATATTTTTTGTCTATTTTTCTTCATTTTTTTTTTTTTTTATTTATCAATGATTGCAATGAATGATATGCTTTATTTGTCATGTCATCTTACTGCGTATGGGGAAAATAAATCATTAGTATTTGTCTAAAATGGATTTAGGTTTCATGGGGACGTCGTATAAGTAACTGGCCTTGGGATGAGGGAATAACAGGACTTTTAAATTTTAGAATAAGTGGTGTTTCTTTTATCTTCAGGCCGTTTGATTTTTTAATATTACAGTAGCAAAAGGAGTAAAAGAAATGTACCGAGGTACTCCAAAAAAACGTGACCCACATATATGTAGAGGCTGAAAAAAATATTTTTAATTACACCTAGCAAAAAAAAATATATCGTCCTCTCCATGAAAGAACGCCCAAAAATATACCAAGTGTCCTCCGATTTTTATAAAATTGTATTCGTATAAGGTCTATGGGTGTCTATAAATATTTCCGTTTTCAGATTCGCTAAATTCAGAAAATTCGCGATTTTATTTCGCTTTTTCACTTTTGAAAAAATCTAAAAAATCTCAAAAGTATACAACTTTAAATACAAATATTTCTGGGAAGGCTTTGCAGAAATTTGTGATTTAAACGGCGTTTAAATTTTAATTATGTTAGCTTAAACATGAATATTTTATAAATAAAAAATATTTTTTAAAAATGCATTTTAATACAATTGCATATTTTAAATGCATTTTTCTTTAAATATGCTATTAAAATTTTTTAATTTTTAAACATAAATGAAAAGTTTGGAATCTTTACATTAAAATAAAACTCTCAAATTTTTGGGACGCACACATGTACTGTGCATAATTTCCCCTTTTCTTCAACTAGTTTAAATTTTTTCATATAAAAATTATATTTTTCTGGTATTATGAGTATCTTTACGTATTTTGTTAAAAAAAAATTTATTGTGTTATTTTTTAAAAAATCCTGAAAAATAGTAAAATTTTATGTATCAAACTATTTATTGTTTTAAGTTTAATAAACAAAACATTTTTAAATACACTTTTGAAAAATGAAAATTTAATAAATTCGCAACTAACAAAAATGCATCTAAAAACTGCATTTATATTTTTAAAATATTATGGATCGAAGAGGTGATTTTCGAAATGCTGACTAAAGTACACAAAAAATATACAATGGCCTTTTAAATACTTTTGAAATTACAAAAATCCATCAATAACTTCAAGAGATATGAATATTTTAAATTGCATACTTTTTATATTTTGTTAACTTTTATAAAAATTTTAAAGAAAATTTCAAAAACAAGAAAAAAATTTAATTTTATATGAAAAATTTTAAACATGTTTTTATAAAAATTGGATTATGCATATAAGACTTTCGCCAAAATTCCAAACTTTTCATTTATGTTAAAATATTAAAAAACTTGAATAGCATATTTAAAGAAAAATGAATTTGAAAAATGCAATTGCATTAAAATGCTTTTTTAAAAAATCTTTCTTATTTTTAAAACGTTCGTCGTAAAGCCGCCATATGCGAAATTTTAAAGCCGTTTAAATCATTAAAATTCACAAAGTCTTTCCAGAGATATTGCTATTCAAAGTTACATACTTTTGAAATTTTTTTGGTTTTTGAGGAAATTAAATCGCGAGTTTTTGCAATTTCACTAAACTGAAATTGTTAAAAGGCTTAATGGAGTTTATGTATACAAATTTTTATCGAAATTGAAAGCCATCAAGTAAAAAAAATATACTTTTTCGGCCTTTTTTTCCATGGAATGGTCGATATATATAAAATCAAATGCTTCCAAAAAAATAAAACGTTTTGACCACTTCAAAAGTAGAACTAACAACATATTTTGTGTTTTTTTGGAAGCTATTAATATTTACTTTCAAAAAAATAAAAAATGTACTTTTAGGTTAATATTTTCAAAAGAAATAACAACTTTATAATCTTTATAATTTAAAATCTTAAAACTAAAAACTAAAGATAAAAGACTACTTTATCTCTAACGAGAGCGGAGAGAGTGAATTATTTGTCCTTTTAATAACGGGTCTACGAAGCCTTGAATCCGATCAAATTTCAGAAAGAAGTCTTGCAAGCGGGTTGGGGTGAGTCTGCAGTTTTACAATGTATTTTTCCCAGCGTTTTTAAAACTCGTCTTTTACAAAAGGAACCTCTAAATCTCTATGGATATTCTAATTTCTTATACACCATCGTGCGCCCGTCATGGTTCTAAGAATTTTTGATTGGGTCCTCTGTATAATATCAATACTCGTTTTACTGACTGTACCCCATAATTGGATACCATAGGTCCAAATTGGTTTTAAACGGTTTTATACAGGATGACTTTATTGTCAAGGCTTAGTTTTGATTGGCTGTTTGTTAACGAGTGAATGCTAGAAGCTTTTAATTTCATATGAAGTCTCTTGGTTTCTATAAAACGACCCCATTTATTACATTGGTCGACAAAAAAAAATTTTCGTACTCCTTCAAAAAAAAAAAATATGTAGACTAGATGGAATTCCGCATGCTTAACTCAAATCTACTTTAAGTTTTTTCCCATCAGGACGAGATTTTTTTTATGGGCGTGTCTAATATTGCGTCCTAAATAAACCGATTACTCGAGTATATTTCACTATAACTCGAGAACGGTATGCACGATTTATATAAATAATACACCATAATAATATACGGAATAAAATTGGCTTTAAGTCGTTCTATTATCAAATTTTTATCCGCTTAACAGTTTAGGAGATATTTCGAAATAAGTGTCCGAAAAAAATTTGTTCATGCTAAATTCAAGATTTCTTTTTTTTTTACTAAAACTTCGATTAATAAAGCCACGTATCATAAAAATTGATGCACTAATCTTGATTGCATTCAAAGTTAGGATACCCATACATACCTACAGTTAAGTGAAAATACACTAGTGGGCAAAAAAAAAAAGTTTTTTTTTCGTCTTAAATAAAAAAATAAAAAATAGGTGGATTAGATGGAATTTAATGTGCTAAATAAGAATCAGCTTTTACTTTTTTTCTTCCACATATTGATTTCTTTTTATGCGCATGGCTACTATGACCACGACTTAAGGCAGTCACATTTGTATAACTCGAGAATGGTTTGTCAAATTAAGATAAATTAAACCCTAATATATAGCGACCTAAATTGTCTTTGAGCTGAATTTACATAATTTTTTGTCCAGTTAATATTTCCGTAGTTATTCGGTAATTAAAAATGGTGAAAATTTTGATCCATAACTTTGAAATTCTTGAACGAATGAAAAATATTGTTGACATATCTTTTGATGTATCATTTATCAAAATCATGTAAACGATTCTTAGGTTATAGTCTAAATTTGAAAAAACCATCCTCGATATTATAGTGTGACCGCTGAATAAGGTGATGATATTAGTCATGCCCATAAAAAAAATTAGTACGTGATAGAAAAAAGTGAGATTCTTGTTTAACTCGTCAAAATCCACTTAGACACTTTTGATGTTTTCATTTATTAAAAGAAATTTTAGTAACAAAAAAATTTTAAATTTTGCATGAAAATGATTTTTTTTGGACTTTTTTTTTTTTCAAAATAACTTCGAAACTATTGGGTAATTTGAAGATATTTTTAGTACGCATATTTTGGTGTATCACTTATGTCAATTGTACACACCGTTCTTGAATTGTCAGGAAATATACTAGAGTAATCGCTTTACTATGGGCAAAATATTAGACACGCCCATAAAAAAAATCCAGAACTGATGGAAAAAAACTGAAAGCAGATTCGTGTTTAGCACATCAAAATACATCAAGTCCAACTATTCGTCTAGGGTGGAGGATTTTTTTGTCGACCAGTGTTATCTTTTAATTATGGGTGGTGATAAGGAAATGGTCCGAATAAATCCGTGTTTACAAATCAAGTTAAAAAAACTTAACCAAAGTGCTAACTTGTGACAATTGCGCTCAATTTCTAAATTTAAAACAATAAATTATCTCTTATTGGTTTTTAATAAAATATCTTCCGGAATTCCCTTCACTAGAGTTTTTATTGTGTTTCCACTTTCTTAATTAACTTCGTTTCATTTTTTTGATGAGCTTTTAGTGTCCCTTAAGTGCCTTTCTATCTTTCAATTGGACGGTGTTCTGAAAAATATATAAACACAATACCATTTATTTGATAACACTCCCACGCTTTGTGGCTATATTGAGAAGTAGTCAGATCAAGGAAGAAATATGCAGACACAGTGTTTTCTTAGAAAAGGAAGAAATCTTTTTCAAAGGCACTCACGTATATTTTTGTGATAATAGAGCCATTTGTTATGGTTGTCATGAAAAATAATAACTGACATATTTTTTTAAAGATAACTAGATCATAAACATTTTAAATATTGCTTCCGAAAAAGATTATGAGGTAACCATTTTCTTGAATCGTAACAAGTTCTTGTTGATAAAAATGGTGCTCACGTTAACTTTAAAATTCGTAGCTTGAATTAGTCTAACATTTTTTAGTAGGTATAACTCAATGTTGGCAACGGATTCAAAAAGGTAAAAGGTAGCATTTTGGATTATTTCGGTAAGGGTATTTTAGATAACCCTAATATTATTACAATTTTATTAAAAATAATACCATTATAGGTATTTTGAGCTATTTGGGTAAAAGTATTTTTGCGGTAACGGCATTTCCAATTATTTCAACATACAATTTTCTTGAGTCGGGAAAAAGGTTAAATTTTAATGCACTTTTAGCTTTTTATTTATTTAGAAAATATATTAAACAAAAAATTATAAATTAAAAATTCAGAATTTATTGTTTAACTCAACAGCCTTCCAGTCATATTTGTTATTAACTTCTAGCCAATATTATTCCAACAAATGTATTAACCATAACGAAAAATAGTGGAAACTGCAAAACTAACAAAATACAATAGCTCAATATGATTTTAACCTTAAGCTTATATTGCATATTTTTTCTTTTATTTATCCAATAGATTTGCTATCATCCAAAATAATAATAATAACTTTATAAAAAACTTTAAGAAGTACAAAACCATAAAAATATTTGCCAAGTGTAAATATCTAACATAAACTCTCAGGCTAAAACAACAAAAAAAAAAAAAAAAACTATGTCTAAACAAAATCAATCTTATACTCACTATAAGATTATTTTATGCTTCCTATTATTCCCACTCAGAAAGGAAAATATAAAAATTATAAATACTGAAATCTATAACAAAAATAATAATAATCTTATACATAGATACTCAAAAACTTATACTAAAAGATACTCGCACATAAATTGAAATCTCTATAGAGACAAGATAATGCGTACTAACCAACAAACATACATATACAGGATGACTGAAAGGCATACAGACAGACTCTATGCCCAAGTACAAATACATCCCTTCAAACATTTGGAAGATAAATTTGTTGCTAATCTTCCAGACGCCACTTCTTAGTGTCTTCTAGAAGATTGTAGGAAGATTTTTCGAAAAATACAAAAACAAAATACATTACTATAGTCCTTTGATCTTCCAGAAGTATACTTTGAAGTCACTTCTGGAAGATAATATGATGATAATTCGAAGTTAACAAAAACAAAATACATTACTATTGCGCAATAATCTTCTGGACGTGTGTTGGGAAGATTGTTGGATAATTTATGAAAAGAAAATAACACAATAAAGAAGGAATCATGTTTTCAGTAACAATTTATCTTTGGTACAGTTCGGCAGCAATAATAAATATAAAAAAGAGTGTTCCTGATAATTACATAAGTGTTTTTTTATTGTTAATAGTTTGGAAATTATTAATAAAGGACATTTTTAAAAGGTAAGTAAATCTGCTTAAACTTTTATTAAGTAATATCAGATTTTACTCACAATTTATACTGATTTTAGGAAAAATTTCATCGAACGAACAAGTATTTGCATTTTTAAAGAAGTCCAAAACTTTGCCTGTAATAGTGCCTTGCCGAATTCTTCATACAAAAGGTAATCTAAATACAATTTAACAATTAAAATTATTACTTATCTTCTTTTAAAGGTACCGGATTTGATCAGAAGTTTCCCATGGAGATTTTATTTTAAATGTTAAATTAATTTATATGTAAATTATTTATTTTGTAGTTTTATATGTATAATAATTGTGAAATAAAGATAATAATGAAATATAAAAAAATAATTTTAATTATAAATACAGAAATAAAAAAACTAAAAATCATCTTCTAGAAGAAACTAAGACGACACTTCTCTGATCATCTTCCGGGTGGCGTCAAGAAGAGTCTTCTTCGACACTTTCAGAAGTGTCTTCTTCGAGTCGTCTGGAAGACACTTCCACGAGGAACAGTTCTTCCCGACGGAAGATGATTTTAATGATACTTTGGCAATAGTCGTGGCGATGAGTTTCAACTTCTGGAAGACTCTTCTTAGCCACTTCCGCAATAGAAAATGTTTGCAGGGATACATTATGTATTGTATGTATATATGTATGTATGTATGTATGTATGTATGTATGTATGTATGTATGTATGTATGTATGTATGTATGTATGTATGTTTGTATATATGTATGCATGTTTGTATGTATATATGCGAATTTATGCTATGAGCATGATGGGAATGAATGTTTGGGAATGTTTTTTCTAGCTGATGCTGAAATACTAGACACTTTATGTTTTTGAAACTCTATCTATCCAACGTATGAATAAACAAATACTTGTTGTTTCTCTGGATGTTGATGCTGTTGGAAAAAAAAAACAAAAAAAATTATAGAACTATTTTAAATATTTGTTGGTTGTTGTTTTCTATTGAGTTTGGAAGTAAAAGAAAAATAAATAAATAAATTATTAACAAAAGTTGTATGTTGTTTTTTTTTTTTATTACTAAATCAATCTTAACTTTTTTTAAGTTTTTACATCTATTTCAACAATGGCTCGAGGTAAAAAGGGGTATATAAATAAGTATGCATAAGTTAATGTTATTTGTTGTCACCCAACACCCTTTAAAAAATAAACATAAACATGATCTTTATGATATTTTGAGTTTATGTCGGTCAGCGAGTCTGTAGAAAACATTCTCATGACAGCCTTATTTATGACTTAGTAATAGCGAAAAGGCAAAACAAAAACAAAAACTAGAAAATTTTCAGACTAAGGAGTGCAATCGAAAAAATCTTAACAACATTGAATATTATAAATAATTTGGAAACGGTTGACCTTTTCATTATTTTTCTATTTAATTGATAATTTATTACAGACGAGCTATAAACCCGCTACTTCGTTAGAGGAACTTTTTCATAAAAACCATACTGTATAATAAATTTAAACTAAGATTATTGGGAACATTTTTAATAATGGTGTTATGTCATCCATAAATAACAATATCTCTTTAATTTCAGGTTTCTAATCTTAGAATAATGAAAAATAAATATCAGATGAAAATTGCAGAACATTCAAGAAGTACTATTAGAAGAACGATAAAAGGTTCCACAAAGTCCCTTCTTATGGATTCGCATTCATTTAGGACCACATATCTTTAATTTCATGTTTCTAGATTCATAATTATAGAAAATTCAAAAAGTACCATTAGAAGAACAAAAAAGTACCACAAAGTCCCACAACATGTCCTTAATTTCATGTTTCCAGGTTTATAATTATAGAAAATTAAAAAAGTATCATAGGAACAACAAAAAAAAGTACCACAAAGTTTCTTCATATGGATTCCCATTCATTTAGGACCACATATCCTTATTTCATGTTTCTAGGTTAAATATTACCGAAAATAAAAAAAGTACCATTAGAAGAACAAAAAAGTACCACAACGTCCCCTCTTATGGATTCTCATTAACTAAGGACCACATATCCCTAATTTCATGTTTCTTGGTTCATAATTATAGAAAATTCAAAAAGTACCATTAGAAGAACGAAAAAGTACGACAAAGTCCCCCCTTGTGAATTCTTTCCAACATCGGACCATGTGTATTTAATTTCATGTTTCTGGGTTAAATATTACAGAAAATACAAAAAAGTACCAATAGAAGAAGGAAAAAGTACCACAAAGTCCATTCTCTTGAATTCTTACCCACAGGATCTGTATCTTTAAGAAGAAGAAAAAAGTACCACAAAGTCCATCCTCTTGAATTCTTACCCACAGGACGATGTATCTTTAAGTACCACAAATTCTACTCTTGTGAATTCCTATCTACATTTTCTTAATTTCATGTTTCTATTCATTAAGTTTGAATAAAATGTAATTTCCCGCCTTTACCCATTTTTTTGGTACTTATTTTTCACCCATCGAAGTATCAAAAATTGTATTCCAATAAATTTCTAAATTGTAGTGGTACTCCATATTAAAATATTCATGAATATTTCAATAAATATAAAAAAATGTTTTATGAAAAAAGTACCAAAAATAGGCACGATTTTTATCCCTTAAACGTTTGAATTTCTAAAAAGTACCAAATTTATATTTCTCTTTTTTTGATAAGTTATGAACACGACATAAATTTTATCTGTATGTTGATTGGTTTCAAAGATACATATGGTGCCAAAAAAAGTACCAAAATACAGTTTTTACCCGTTTTCCCCCTAAATCGGCCGATTTTGAAAAAAGTACCAGACACCTGTCCAATTATTTTTTAAATGAATAATGATAACTTTTCAACTTTTTTTGTATCATCATTAGTTTGCGAGTTATAAGGTTACCGATTTTACTCGTTTTTACCCATTTTTACCCCCTAAACATTCGAATTTCCAAAAATCCCGTCTTAGTGGATCTATATGGTGGGAGACCTACCTACGTTCCAAATTTCGTCTCTCTAGCTTCAGCCGTTTGGGCTGTGGGATGATGAATCAGTCAGTCATTCAGTCAGTCAGTCATTCAGTCAGTCAGTCATTCAGTCAGTCAGTCATTCAGTCAGTCAGTCAGTAACGTTACTCTTTTATATATATAGATTACAGAAAAATATAACTTTTGTAGTTCTAACCACTACTTGTGGACAATTTTTGGTAACCCTTCCGTTAGAGAAGGCATTGGAGTAAGTGATAGTAATAAGACTATCACTTAATCCAATGCTATGGCTTATTATTTTTAATTTCTTTCATGTCAATCCTAGTATTACTGACATCAAGTCGAAAGATTTGAAGTTGCTTAGCACCTGAGCTAATAAAAGCAGTGAGTTAGGTTTTTTACACTTTTTATTGAAAGAGTTGTAGGGGAGGAGTAATAAAGAAAATATAATTTACCGTACCTTTGTATTTTTATAACAAAGTAAAATTAATTATTTTACTTGAATTATAAGGATAAGCCACTTTATTTTTTTATATTTGAAATTAGTAACCGTAACTTTTTTTTGAGCAAAAGTACAGTGTTTTTTATGATTATTATATTTTTCGATTAGAACCGAACTTAAGATGTGTTGCCAGTTGCCGAAATGATATTACAGATGGCAACTGGCAAATAACAACTCTCAACTTCTGTTGCCATACAGGCAACTACAAATTTTGCTGAAAATTAATAAATTAAGTACTAAGCCTCTAATGCACTATTTTTAAATTAACTCTAGTTCTCACGATAAATCGCGGTTTGTAAAATTAAGGAGGTTGAAAGCGATTTTGCATGTCTGAATTGCAGATTAAACATCACAAGCGATGTAGTTTCTGAGAAAGAATTCATTATGATAATCTCAAGCGTAGAGTCGTATATGAAGCCCTCCAACAAGGAAAATCCACACCAAAACCGAATATACATGACATCAAGGTAATTTTCTGTATTTGGGACTTCAGAAGAGTGTCATCTATTATGAGCTGTTAAAGCCTGGTAAAATGATCACGGAAGATCTGTAACAAACAGAATTGATCTGTTTAAACAAAGTTGTGTTGCTTACTGAACTTAGTTGCCACACATAACCAACCTATTATTTATTTTGCTTTTTTTTTCTAAGTAAGGAGGGAGATTGAAAAGATTTTAACTTATATTAAATTCAATAATTTAGAAACGATTGATCTTAGAGTTTTGATTTTTTTTATTTGATACTATATTACAGTTCTAACCATACTTATGAACTAGTGGACCTTTTTTTGTAACCCTTCTATTAGAGATTTGATAGTTGTTATAGTCACAGTTTTAAAATCTTCGATATTTTCGGACTTTGTATGTTTTCAAGCCTTCGTTGAGCTAACCGGGCTGCTTTTCTACCAGATGTGTTTGGAGTTCTTTTCAATATACTTTAAATTTTCTTGGCCTTCCCAATATTATGTAGACCTTTTTTTCTTCCCAAACCATGTTTCCTATCAATGGCCAAACTCTCCTGATACTTTAATAATATTGGAAACAGTTTGACGGCAGACATTCAATTCTTTCACTAGATTTTTGTAGTACTAATTTGGATTTATTTTTTTTTTTTTTTTTTTCTTAATTTTTAATAATTTTGATCTAACTCACAACAAATCAACATGTTTGTCATTAAAAATAATGACTAGATCAAAAAAAAAAAAATAAATAAATATTACTTTCGAAAAATGTTAAGAGGAATAACGTGTGTTAAGATTTCTTCGATCTCACTCCTTAATATAAAATTTTAACGGGCAAAAAACACCATAATAAAAAAATCACAAAAAAAAAAAAAAAAAAAAACGCAAAAACGGAAAATTTTTAGAACGAAATAAAAATCTTCAAAATAAAAAAAAAATAGTTACTCAGCATTTTAATCGCCCTCTCCGTTGTAAAAATTTAAGAAAAGAGAAAAAAAATAGTTTGAACCGTTATTTTTATGTTGGTTATTACATTTTAAACGAATTTTGAATTTTTTGGATGTAAGTCTATACTAGGTTGGGTTAAATTGTTCATAAAATGTCTAACAAAAAAAAAAAAAAATTACCCTAAAAAGCAGGGGTATAAAATTAAAACTCTCGCCGAGAGACATAAAGATTTCAGTTTAGTTGAGGAACACCACTTCATGCGCATTGATGAGCAGAATACGGGAAAAAATATTTAAAAAAATAAAATTAGTCTTCAGTTTCCTATATTTTCTACCAGTTTTAGAGACATTGGTATGAAATTGTATATTCTGATTACTTTATTTGTATGAATTTCGGACATATTTTTGTAAATTTTATTAAAATAAAGGATTTGAAAGTAGGCGTCACAAATATCTAATCACACTAATCTTGGTGTAACATTTGCATAACAAATTTTCAGCAATTACCTTAAAATGTTTAAATAATTTTTAAAAAATTGCTAATATGTGGTAACGCTCATTTTCTTCTAATATTTTAAAAGATCGCAAAAAGTCGCAGCCAATATTCTTAAATATAATTTTATAGATGTTCTTTTATATAACAATCGTATTTATACCCTACACCACCATAGGTGGGGAGGGTATTATACGTTTGTGCTGATGTTTGTAACACCCAAAAATATTGATCTAAGACCCACCTTAATTTATACCAATCGGCTTAGAATCACTTTCTGAATCGATTTAACGATGTCCGTCCGTCCGTCTGTCCGTCCATGTAAACCTTGTAACTTTAACGATCATAAATCTCTTAAATATAGCAATATTTTAATGAAATTTGGCACATATAAGTTTCATATAAGTCTAAATAAGTGTGCCGATTTTTAAAAAGATCGGTCCATAATATAGTAAATTATGGTACTATATTATGGTAAATTATGGACCAATCTTTATAAAATTTGGCACTATCTTTTATGATCATAAAAAACTTATTTGTGTCGAATATTGTGTCGAATACTAACATTTTAATGGGATTTATGCCCGTTAAGAGATTTTCTGAAAAGGGGTTTATATGGAAACTATGGGTAATTATGGACCGATCTTTTTAAAAATCGCCACACTTATTTCGACTTATATGAAACTCATATGTGCCAAATTTCATTAAAATATTGCTATATTTAAGGGATATATGATCTTTAAACCCTTTTCCGGGAGGACATTTGTATGGGGGCTAGGTGAAATAATGGACCGATCATAACCAATTTCAATAGGCTTCGTCCCTGGACCAAAGGAAACTTGTGTACAAATTTTCATACAAACTGCCACCTGTAGTTTGATTACAAGGTTTACATGGACGGACAGACGGTCAGACGGACGGACATCGTTAAATCGACTCAGAAAGTGATTCTGAGCCGATTGGTATGAATTAAGGTGGGTCTTAGACCAATATTTTTGGGTGTTACAAACATCAGCACAAACGCATAATACCCTCCCCACCTATGGTGGTGTAGGGTATAAAAACAAATGTTCGTTAAAAGTAATTATAGTCTTGAAAAAACGGTGTTTTTATAAATGAATTAAAAAAGTAATTTTGGTCGTTTCTTAATAAACTTAACTTTATGTAGAAGGATGAGTTAAACCGAAAACTAAGAAAAATCTATTCAATGAAAGACACGTTCTTAATTTTGTTCTTAATGCTTTTATGAGTTGCAAAAGTATTCAATACTCATTTTTTATTAAAATTAGTTTACTTCCAAAAAAAATTGCATTTGCTAAAAATTGGGTTTAATTTGCAAATGTTTTGGCTACTACACGTTAAATTCAAGGAATTATGCAAGTTCTTTATAACTGCCATTGACACAGTTTCAAAGATCCTTCATCTCTTTTCTGAGTGTTCTGTCCCTAATATCAGGAGATATAACTAGCTGTTATTTCAAAAAATATTTCTTAACATTTTTATAGCATTTTAGAACATTTGCTTATTTGAGTTTTGTGCTTAAACTTTAATGTTTACCTGAGTAAATTTTATAAATAATTTCATATAATTTTTCTTCTAAAATTCATCCAAATTTTAATTTACTTTGTGGCCATTAATAACAAAATATAATATGTAGAAAAACTCAACGACAAATACTTAAAAAACCATGTTTTACAAACATTAATGTGCTATTTGTTTTACTAAAAACAAAATAACTAAAGAAAAAATATTTCTGTTTTGGAAACAAACAGAAAAAAAATTAAAAGAAATGTATACAAAATTACAACAAAATAGCATTTAATGAGGGTCATTTAACCACAAATGATGGTTCATTTCTTTATTTCATTTCATTTAATTTTCATGCTTTTTTTCACAGATTTTTTTCAAGCTATTTTAGCTCTTAAGCTTGGGTACAGTGAGGCCTCAGGAATTAAAAATCACAACTATTATAATTCGAAAAACCTATCATAATCAGTGGAACGGTTATTTTTATACTGCTTCCTTTAAAAATTACTTTGTAATTCTGATCTTCATCTATGCAGTATTTTAAAGTAATTAATTAAGTAATTTTTTCATAGCTTTGTTTCATGTTGTGCCACTGTATTTCAAAAAAAAACTGCAAAAAAGCTTTAAGTAGATTCGACTGGTAAATTTGTTTGTATGAAGTTGAAAAAAAAATAATACAAAAACGAATATCCTTTTTTCGTGTTCTTTTGCTACCACAAAAATGAAAAACTGTTTCGCACTTTTCTCTCCTTTACACATTAATGGTGTTTTTTGGTTTTTGTTGTAGTATTTAGCAAGTTTTCTAAAAGGATAAAACAACAACAAAACATAAAAGGACTAGCCGAGTATTTAATAAAAACAAATACAAATTAACATTCAACATGAATAGAAATGATTTAAATGTAATGTTTGTGTGTGTGTGTGTATGTATGAAACATATGATTAAAACAATATAAAAATATGAATTAAATCTTTTCAGGTTTAATAGATTAATAGCTAAATAGTTTCAAAGTCAGATTATATTTATATTAAAAACAGTTTTCATAATAAAAAAAGAAAAATCAAAATCTAAATAAATTTAAATGTTTTTTTTTTTTTTTTTTTTTTTAATAAATTCTTTTAAAAGTCTGCCGCCTGAAAGTTTAAATTATAGCAACAAAATATATTTTCTTTTAATAATTATAACAACAAAGGTAAACAAAAGAAAACAAACTGAAATGTGTGGCAAGGTTGGTGGGAGTTAATGAATAAATGAATGAATGTATGAATGAAGAAAGACAAGCAGTAAGGCAAGTAGTGGAGAGGGCCGGCGTTGATTCAAAGTGTTTAAACAATAACGAAACTTAAATAAAAATAAACAAATAAAAAAAAAAACAACAACAATAGCTGAAAACAACGAATAAAAGTGTAGAAACAAAACTTTTGAGACAACTTATCACAATTGTACAATCAAATACACATGTTGCCACAAAAAGAAAAATTAACAGAATAAAAGCGAAAAAATAAAATAAAGAATGAAATACATTTGTTAGTTGGCTGGCTGGCTTATTATGTTTCAGGCCATTCATCAACAGCAATTGAAATTTTAATAAGGGATACGGGATCAAGGTAACGGAAAAGTCTGCCAGTTGGGAAACTAATTATTAACAGATTTTATTTGGTTTTTTTGGAATATATAGTAGTTGCTTAAAGTGGTATCTCACTAACCAAAAGTTCCTTAGTAAAGTCAACACAGAAAAAATTATTACTGTATTTTTTACAATTAACTCAGTTGTTTAAATTTGCATCAAAATTTAATAAATATGTTCAAGAAAATATAAAATAAAAAATAAATTTTGGTATGATTTTTTTCCTATACACATTTTTAATTCATTCAATCATCTACTTGATTGATTTAATAAGTTTATTAATTGGGAATTTTTTTCTGTTTTGTATTTTTTATAGTTTTTAGTAATTGATATAATCATTTTGGTGAGAGGTGCATATTTAAAAAAGTTTATAATTGAATGAATTATATTCATATATATTTGTTAATTGGTGACTTTTTTCTGTGTAATAGAACTAAATTTTTAAAGTCTATATCAATATCTAGTAATTAGTTCCACCTTTGAGATATATATCTCATTATTCTGTTTCATCTTTTTACGTCAATGATTATCAAAAGATGATCTAAGTTTTCTTGGCTGTGAACCTATAATACAATCAGCGACATAAAAATACTTTACCGATTCCATTGCCTTTCATTATGAAGGCCTCGTTATTGTTGACAAAACAAACAAAAAACAGTGCTTTTTTTGCCAAAATCCAGATAGTTCAGATAATGAACTACTTTCTTGCATAATAAGGTCCTTTGCAGATGGCACCAGAACTTACACCCCAGCTTTTCTCAGAACCATATTTGTTGTCATAACTGCCTAATTAAGGTTGCTATCAGATTTATCAAGCACTCGAGAGCTTCATTTACTGCAACTTATAAGCTACAACAAATAAGCGTTTATTGTCGCATTGATGAATTGAAATTGATGACAGAGCAACTGTACTCAGCTCTGTCACCTAATGTGTTATTTTGTAAATTTATATTGGCCGATAATACCACTTCAAACTTCTTTGAGTCGAGAACCTGTCTCTAAAGAGCCTGGTCATAGCCAATGCCTGGGAATTTAGTAGAGTCATCCTGATAGACGCCGATTTCAGTACAGTTATCTGCAGCGAATACTCCTGAGATCCTTCTCCTCCCCCAGCTGACTCGTCACTACCCAGCGTCTCGTGAAGAAATATACAAAGTTGTCAAAATGTAACCTTAAAAACCGTAACAGACTACTTACAAATCACCTCACACAGTGGTTCCAAAACGCTTTTTTTTTTTTGTAAACAATTCAGTAACTATTGAACCGTTAGAGATATCTCAATAAAGTTTCACATGGTCAGAGCTGAGGTGTTTTCGAGTTGATTTGGAGGAGTAAGGTTCCTAGCGGGTCAGAGGGAATTGTGTGTTTCCCTCCAAATTCAGCCTTCTCGGGTATGTAATTTTGTTGAAAAATCACCAAAAATTCATTTATGAAATGACAGAAAAGAAATTTTATATACAGATAGTCCTTGTAAATCTTTACAAAGTTATCTCTGTTAATTTAAGAGATATTCGGGTTGATATAAATGTTTACCTCATTTTTAGCCACGTTTTTTTAGATTTTTTAGCTTGGCGGGCTTAATGTTGCTCCTAAAATTTTTAAATTTTTAAATATTCGCAAGATTCTAAATAATATTGCTGCAAAAATCATATAAATATATGAATCCGTTAAAAAGTTATATTATTCTGAATTTGAAACTTTAAAAAAATTTTAAATTTGTTGGTTTTTTTTTCCTAAATATTTATTCACTGATAAAATTTGTTTTTTGTTCTGGGCTTTATCAGTTTTTTAATGTATTCAAAAGAAATCTTAATGTAAATGCGTGTAAGGTGAATTCGGAGGAGTTTGGGGCAAAGGTCTGCCCACAAGCCCGATCCAAATTTTGTAAATTTTTGAATTTTGTTTCTTTTTTGCAATGCTGGGATCGCCTTAAAATTATTTTAATTTTATACCTCTATATGTAAGGTATACACCCAAAAAGTCTATACCTCTAACGGAGGCCCCATATAACGACAGGAGGACCATTTAAATGAAAAAAGTAAATTTGTTCAACACATTTTTATACGGCTTGGGATTTTAGGTATTTTAGGACAAGTTTATACATATTATACTAAAATTTCAATAAAATATCACTATTTGTTTCAATTTTATTAAAGTTTAAATATTAAGTTTATGTTTTAAAAAAACTCCAAAAATTCTAAACTTTAAGTCCTTTAAGAAATTCTGCAATCAAATTACATTCCACTAACTTTAAGGAGTTTAACAGTTACAAGCACTAAAATAATAACACTGGTCGACAAAAAAAATCCTCCCCCAAAGACGAATAGTTGAACTTGATGCATTTTGATGTGCTAAACACGAATCTGCTTTCAGTTTTTTTCCATCAGTTCTGGATTTTTTTATGGGCGTGTCTAATATTTTGCCCCTAGTAAGGCCATTACTCTAATATATTTCCTCATAACTCAAGAACGGTGTGTACGATTGACATAAGTGATACACCAAAATATGCGTACTATGGCTTCAAATCACCTACACATTTTTTTATGTGCTCAATAGTTTCGAAGTTATTTTGAAATAAGTGTCAAAAAAAAATATTTTTCATGCAAAATTTTAGATTTTTTTGTTACTAAAATTTCTTTTAATATATGAAAACATTAAAAATTGTTTAGTTTATTTTAAAGCTGGTAAAGCTGCGAATAAAATAAGGCATGTATCTTCAAAATTGATGCACAAATCTTGATTTTATTCACAGTTAAGTAAAAATACCCATGTTACATACAATTGAGTAGAAAATACAGTATTGGGCAAAAAAAAATTTTTTTTTTTTATTTTTTCTTGAAACAAAAATAGATGGATTAGGTGGATTTTGACGAGTTAAACAAGAATCTGCACTCACTTTTTTTCTATCACGTACAGATTTTTTTTATGGGCATGACTAATATCATCACCTTATTCAGCGGTCACACTATACAATTGGAGAAAGGTTTGTCAAATTTAGACTATAATTCAAGAACCGTTTACTCGATTTTGATAAATGATACACCAAAAGATGCATTCGAAAATTGTCTTCAAGGTTTGACATACCTATATTTTTTATTCGCTCAAGAATTTCAGAGTTATGAATCAAAATTTTCACCATTTTTTAAAGAAAAAAAATTTTATTTTTTCGCTATTAATTACCGAATAACTACGTAAATATTAACTGAACAAAAAAATATGTAAATTCAAATCAAAGACAATTTAAGTCGCTATATATTGGAGTTTACTTTATCTTAATAAGACAAACCGTTCTCGAGTTATACAAGTGTTACTGCCTAATGGCGGGGTCATAGTAGTCATGCCCATAAAAAATCAATACGTGATAGAAAAAAAGTAAAAACTGATTCTTATTTAGCGCGTTAAATTCCATCAATTCACCTATTTTTTTTTTTTTTTTGATTTAAGTGTGTATCTCCACTTAACTGTAGGTATGCATGGGTATCCTAGCTCAACTGTGAATGCAATAAAAAATTGTGCATTAATTTTTATGATACATGGCTTTATTTACTCGTAGTTTTACCAGCTTTGAGATAATGATGATAAACTGAAATATTTTTGATGTTTTCACTTTTAAAAAGTAGTTTTAGTAAAAAAAAAAGAAATCTTGAATTTAGCATAAAAAAAATTTTTCGGACACTTATTTCGAAATATCTCCTAAGCTGTTGAGCGGATAAAAATTTTTAGAACGACTTAAATCCAATTTTATTCGACATAATTTGGTGTACACATTTCCTGTAATCCCTTTTGCGCGCACACTAATCATGTGACTTTTATAGAAAATATACCACTAAAAAGATATTTTCTCACAGATGTGCAGAATATAAATTTTACTTAAATCCGTTAAGTATTTAAGAAGTTATAAACGGTACTACTCAGAAATATACCAAAAAACTCACATATATATATTTGTATAAACTTTTTTCTTTCAATACTATAGGGGTAGCGAAGCACCCCAGGTGAACTCTCGTTTATATAAATCGTGCATACCGTTCTCCAGTTATAGTGAAATGTACTCGAATAATCGGCTTATTTCGGGCGCAATATTAGACTAGCCCATAAAAAAATCTCAACCTGATGGGAAAAAACTGAAAGCAGATTCGAGTTTAGCATACGGAATTCCATCTAGTCCACATAAATTTTTTTTAAAGTGTAATCAACTGATTAAGTGAGGTTTTCTGTTTTAATTCACCTTGTACCAACCTTATTTATACTTTAGAATCATCCAAGTTTGCAAACATACCTGAAATAGAAAAAAAAAATTTATGAATAATTTGTTTTTAATTTAAAATATGAAAATTTATACACAGAGAGAAAACTATTTCGTTCTGAATTTAAATTTAATTCAATAACGAAAAGGAACTCATTTGTTGGTTGGCATAAAATTCGGTTGTACCAACTATGCAGTTTCTCTAGACAAGTTAAAAATACTTGAAATAATAATTTAATGCTATTTTATTAATCCCAGTAATTCAAGATGGAAATAGTAAAGTTAAATTAGGTTTGATTCGATTTTTAAATTTAAGTATACTAACTTCTTTGAGGTCCTTTGTATATATTCTAAAATTAAAACTATTTTTCTTTGGTTATGAATTAATATAAAGATTATAAATTTTTCCTTTGCCATTAAAACAATTTCATCAAGTGTAAAATAAAGCTTTACTTTGAAAATAAAAGTAAAAGGTTTTTACTTTTTTTTTGATGCTCCAAAAGGAATATATGAATATGAGTTTCTTTTTTTTTCATACATTTCAATCACCTCCTTTTGCAGCAGACACAAACATAAAGCTCATTATCTAAGCAAACTTTTTGTATGCGAATCCTTTTTTTAGCAGTTTAATTTTGCTTTTCTTCTTTTTTTTTTTTTTTTTTTTGTACATCTCGTGTTACAAATGACACAAGAGAATGACTTGACAATGGGCTGACTTTATTCATGATATAAATGCAAATATTTTGAGGTTATTTCAGCTTTCTTCTTTTTATGCCCACCATCAAAAAGATGGGGGATATATTGATTTTGTCATTCCGTGTGTAACATGTCGAAGGAATCATTTAAGACCCCACAAAGTATATATTTTCTGGGTTCTGGTTAGATTCTGAGTCGATCTAGTTATGTCCGTCCGTCTGTCCGTCTGTCTGTTGAAAGGAGGATAGAGCTCGAACGGTAAAACATAGGGGGACGAAATTTGACACAAATATTTGTCTTATATAAGGTTTGTTTGGGCTTGAAAATCGGTTAATAAACAAAAAAAGTTATGGGCTAAAAACTAGAAACACAGGGTGTCCGTTTCATACTTTTCTGCTGATATTTCTTCAACAAAGGCATGTACGACAACGAAATTTTGTACGTATAGTTCGGGAATCGATATAAACTCGGAAACAAAAAATGGGCGTGTTCCGCACACTTTACCGACCACCTCCCATATAACGTAAAATTTTAAAAAGTTGATGGTAGGTATATAGATTCGGCCTTGTTTTTATCTGAAACATCTCATTCTTTTATATGTTCTATTTTGTGACTGTGTGTGTGTTTGCTTTTAAGTTTAAGTTGTTTTTTTTTTTTTTTTTTTTTGATACTTCAGAAACATCAAAGGGAATTTCAAAGGAATATAAAGTACACACATGCATATGATCCGAAGTGTATGATGACGAATGAGGATGATGATATTTCTAAAGAAGTACATACATGTTTAACAATAAATGTATATAAGTGAGTATGTATGTGTGTTTGGAGATATAGAAAAAGGAATTCAAATAAATATTCAAATTCATCATTAATAATGACAAGAAATAGCTTTATCACTGTTGAGATTAGTCATATTTGTAAAATAAGGATAATTATTTTCCTTCTATATTTTACTAGAATATGTAAAATTTATTTTCTTCAACTGCTCTTACATTGAAAGCCAGTTAAATTCAGAATAGTAGATACAATATATAAAAAATACTTCAAATAAATTTGCATGTTTTGATTGCTAATTACATAAGTTAAAAAGAAGATTAAAAAGCCGACAGGTTAAAAAAAAATCCTTTCATCTTTTTAACAGTGCTAGTTAAAAGGTTGTCAGTTAGTCAGGACTTCTGCCAAAGTTTTGTTAACATACGAAACTCCTTTTATTTTTATTTTTACCTTCATAGGATAAAGGAAGAGCAAGAGTTATTGCAAATGTGATATAACCTTTGAAGAAAACATTGCCAACTCCTTTTGAATGAAACTAAAATGAATTGAATTTATAGCCGCCAGTAAAAGAGAAAAAATTATATAACGGCTTGGGATTTATATTGAAGACAATATTGAAAGGCTTTAGGAAAAAAAAAAAGAAAAACTTAAGCATTTAAATTAAGCATAAATTTAGAAAAAAGCCTACTAAAACTAACTTGAAGTTTTTCCATACAAAAATAATGTATTCTATCTAATATATAACAGATGTCATAAATTCCCTCAAATCAGATTATACTTTATACACAATTTTCGCACTTTTTCTTGCTTCCACAATAAAATTCCATTATCATTATACCAATGTGTGTATACATAACATTTCTTCGAAAACCACCAACTTAATTTGTTTTCTATTTTAACTCATTAAAAGATTATTTCATTAAAAGCTTATGTATGTATACTTTTTGGAAAATTTTAACTCACACTACAATAACAATTAATATAAATCGTTAGAGTAATTCTTTTAAAATTAATTTTTTGAGTGGATTAAAACAATTGTAAGTGCTTAAAAATTTTATGCGTTTGAAACCAATAATCTTGTTGTGCTAAATATGTTGAATAAAATTCAATGATTGTGGGCAGAGATTCACAAATGGTTGTTTTTATGCAACTTTTGCCATCTTCTATAAATTCGGGTTAAATTTGACGTTTGTCTTGATACAAAATTATTTAATATAGATACTACGTAACGCTTCATGATTATAAATTTAAGAAGCTTCATCCAATATGCGAGCTACATTTAAATGTAGCTAAAATTTTTAAAGGGGATGTCATTTATAACAAATTGGCCAAATTTCAACTTCCTACGCACAGTGGTTCCATTTTTTTACCCAATTTTTAGCCTCGTTTTTTTTAGATTTTTAACTTGGCTTAATACTGCACTCAAATTTTTTATAAAATATTCGCCATATTCCTTACAAAATTCTAAATGTGTAATATTGCTGCAAGAACCATATAAATATATAAATCCGTTAAAAAGTTATATTAATCTGAAGTTTGAATTTAAAAAAAAAAAATTTAGATTTTTTGGGTTCTTTCCAAAAAGGTGGTAATATTTATTCTCTTATAAAGTTTATCTTTATGCAAATGTGTGTAAAGTAAATACAGAAAAGCTTGGGGCAAAGGTATGCCGAAAACTATTTTCTAAATGACGCCCTAACGACAAGGTGATCATTTTAATGAAAAAAGTAAATTTTTTAAACATGTTTTATAAGGATTGGGATTTGGATATTTTCATGTAGAAAAGGAGTTTTTTTAATTCTCTAATTTTAAGACAACTTTATACATATTATACTGAAATTTCAATAAAATATCACTAATTGTTTAAATTTAATTAAAGTTTATTTAAAAAAACCCTAAATTTTAAGTCCTTCGAGAAATTCTGCGATCAAATTACATTCCATTAACTTGTTTTTATAAATTACACTGGTCGACAAAAAAAAGTTTTTCGTGCTCCTTCAAAAAAAAAAAAAAAAATGTGGACTAGATGGAATTCCGCATGCTAAACTCGAATCTGCTATCAGTTTTCTCCCATCAGGTCGAGATTTTTCTTATGGGCGTGTCTAATATTGCGCCCTAAATAAGCCGATTACTCGAATATATTTCAGTAAAACTCAAGAACGGTATGCACGATTTATATAAATAATACACCATAATAATATACGGAATAAAAATGGCTTTAACTCGTTCTACTATCAAATTTTTATCCGCTTAACAGTTTAGGAGATATTTCGAAATAAGTGTCCGAAAAAAATTTGTTCATGCTAAATTCAAGATTTCTTTTTTTTTACTAAAACTTCTTTTTAAAAGTGAAAACATCAAAAATGTTTCAGTTTATCATCTTTATCTTAAAGCTGGCAAAACTACGAGTAAATAAAGCCACGTATAATTAAAATTGATGCACAAATCATGATTGCATTCACACATAAATTAGGATACCCATGCATACCTACAGTTAAGTGGAGATACACTAGTGGGCAAAAAAAAAATTTTTGTCTTTAATAAAAAAAAATATGTGTATTAGGTGGAATTTAACATGCTAAAGATGAATCAGCTTTTACTTTTTTTCTATCACGTATTGATTTTTTTTTTTTATGGGCATGACTACTATGACCACGCCCGGCAGTCACACTGCACTATGGTTTCACCGACCACTTTTCTTGGCCAAAACTAATTTTAGTAACATTTTCTATTTGTGTTTTAATTATTTTAGTTTTGTAGCAAACACTTCAAAATGCCAAAAAATTAAGTCTTTTCCTACTTTTACTATTTTGTCTTCATAATACAACAGGTCAAAGTTCAGTTTCTAAAGCAAATTTAAAATATGTATAAAAGAGGTGCATTTTTCAACGGTTTTCAATACTTTATAATTATTGAGTACAACAATTGTTTAAATAAGTATTTTATGGAAAATAGATCTTCGAATAAGTACTTTTAAAATTGAATATGAAATCAGTTAAAACTTCTTGTCATCTTTGAAAAATACAGTTTGTTTTACAAAACCCAAAATGAAATTGGATTCGTAAGAAATTTTGCATTTCATTAGACCTGCAAGTTTTTGGTGAAAATTGGTAAAGAAAAACTAAACGGAAATAAATAAACATATATCTGGGTTATATTTTCCATATTGTCTCGTTTTGCGATTTTTTGCGATTTTCGAGAAAATCCATCTTTTCCGTGTAAGTTAGCATTGGAAATTCTTATCATTTACAAGGTCTAACCAATGAATAAAAATGCCAAGATTAAAAAATAAAATAGCAGATATTATTAAAATACAGTTGTATATAATAATTAATGCCGCTAAAGATAATGCACGCCTTTGGGTTAAGTTATAAGTGAAATATGCTAAAATTTCCTTTGTAACGACTTTACATCTGACACATAAAAAGTATAAAAATTTTTTTTAAATACATTTTTTTTTTAAATACAAAATAAATACATTAAATTGCTTTGATTTTTCACCCAAATCTTATTTCAAACAAGACAATTTGTTTTTTTCCATTTTGGTAATTTTGGCCAAGAAAAGTGGTCATTGAAACCATAGTGCACTGTTATAAATCGAGAACGGTTTGTGCTTTTAAGATAAATTAAACTCCAATATATAGCGACTTAAATTGTCTTTAAGCTGAATTTACATAATTTTTTGTTCAGTTAATATTTCCGTAGTTATTTGGTAATAAGTAGCAAAAAAAATAAAAAAAATAAAAATTTGAAATATTGTGAAAATTTTAATCCATAAGTCGGAAATTTTCTAAAATATTGTTTATATACCTTGAAGACAATTTTCGTATGCATCTTTTGGTGTATCATTTATCAAAATCATGTAAACGGTTCTTGAGTAACTGCCTGTTTCTCCATGTCGAACGAAAAATTCGTTTCGAATAAATGTATAGAAAACAAAAACAAAATTTTAAATTTATTTGTTGTTTTCCATACATTTATTCGAAACGAATTTTTCGTTCGACATAGAGAAACAGGCAGTTATAGTCTAAATTTGACAAACCTTTTTCGAATTTTATAGTGTGACCACTGAATAAGGTGATGGATATTAGTCATGCCCATAAAAAAATCAGTACGTGATAGAAAAAAAGTGAATGCAGATTCTTGCTTAACTCGTCAAAATCTACCTAGGCCATCTATTTTTGATTCAAGAAAAAATAAAAAAATAAAAATAACATGGGTATTTTTACTGTGAATCAAATCAAGATTTATGTATCAATTTTAAAGATACATGCCTTATTTAATTCGCAGCATTACCAGCTTTAAGATAAAGATAATAAACTGAAACATTTTTGATGGTTTCATTTATTTAAAAAAAAAAAAAATTTAGTAACAAAAAAATCTAAAATTTAGCATGAAAAGTTTTTTTGTTTTTTTTTTTTTTTTTTTTTTTGGACACTTATATAAATATAACTTCGAAACTATTGAGCACATAAAAAAATTTAGTTTAAGAGATTAGAAGATATTTTTAGTACGCATCTTTTGGTGTATAACTTATGTCAATCGTACACACCGTTCTTAAATTATAAGGAAATATACTAGAGTGATGGCCCTACTATGGCCGAAATATTAGACATGCCCATAAAAAAAATCCAGACCTGATGGAAAAAAACTTAAAGCAGATTCGTGTTTAGCACATCAAAATACATCAAGTCCAACTATTCGTATATGGTGTTATATTTTTTTGTCGACCAGTGTTATTAATCTCCATATTATTAAGCAGCATACATTTGCCGTACAAATGTTTGAAAAATAATATAATTTTGCGAGAGAAGGCCAAGTTTCTATTAAGTTTTAAGCGAAAGTATAAAGTTTTTGTACAAATATTTGGTATCTAAGAAAATATTAGAATATATAGATTATTAATTTATAAAAAAAAGTATGTGAAACGTAATTTAAACGCAGAATTTCTCGAAGGATTTAAAATTTTGCATTTTTTTTAAATAAAATTAATATTTAAACTTTAATAAAATTTAAACGAATAGTGATAATTTATTGAAATTTCAGTATAATATGTATAAACTTGTTCTAAAATCATATAATTAAAAAATTCCCACTTTTTTACATGAAAATACTAAAAATCCTAATCTGTATAAAACATGTTAAAAAAATTTACTTTTTCATTGACATGATCACCCTGTCGTTATAAGGGGCCACCGTCAGACAAGGCCCCTAACAAAAAAAATTAAATAAGCATAAAGGCGCAAAAATCGAAAAAGAAGCAGAAAAAAGCAAAAAAGTAATTTCTTCTCTGGTTGTTATATAAAGTAAACAATTATTTAAGAATAGTTGTTTTTTAAATTCCAAGTATAAATAAATAATTTGAATTCTTTCTGTGTAAAATTTTAGAGCGGAAGAATTAAGACCCAACCACATAGAACACTTTGGCTTGAACTGCAACTAGGTTTTGGGAAACGGGAATTCCCGATTGTCACTTGCAGAATATCTAGACCCTCTTTGGAACACTTATGATTCCAGTTATGTCGACATGTATCTCCTGAAATATAGGATCGAACCCAGGCTCTGAATTTTATCTTCTTATGCCTGGTAGTCTAGCAAATCACTCACTTTACCATTTAAGAAATGAAAACACTGAAAAATTTCTTTAATTACAAAAATTCAACTGAAATTGTTATTTATATAAACATTTAAGTTTCCCTGGTAGTTCCGGCTTTGTAGCATCATGTGCTTAAAAATGTATTTTTTGTTATAAAGCAAGTATTTCAGCTAAATGTTTTTTTAATCGCTAAAGTTTAATAGGCAAGAAAATAATAACAACAACAACAAAAACTCTGTGACATGGGATTAAATATTTGTTGTTGCTACTGCTCCTGTTTAAGATTATTATCCTGACACTTGACTTAAATAGCTTTAGCTAACACAAAATCGTATTGAGCACTAAGACAACAAGGAGAAGGAGATGGAGACAGGAGAGAGATATAAATAACGAGCAAAATAATCCTGTAAAATAAAGGATAAAATAATGATAGGACTGAGAAAAAGACGACGAAACATTTTGTTGATTACAAACAAAATGTCTATGTATTTATAAAACAATTAATGAATATTTGTATGTCTGTATATATATTTAATTTAGAAATTAATGATAATTACAGGGCCTAAAATTATTCTTCCTTTATCCTTAATGTAAAATAATTATATGTTTGTTAGTTTGAGAATTTATATTTTCCATAATTATTTTAAATGATTAAAATGAAAATAATTGTTGTCATTTTGTTGGTAACATTTGGTATTAATTGTTTAAATGTCAAAAGAGACAGGTAATAGTAGTTAAGGAACAGGGAAAAGGAAGTTGTTCAAGAAAATGATAATATTTGAAAAAGTAGATATTTATATTCATGAATTAAGTCTATAAATTATGTAATTTATTTTCAATACCAAATTAAAAAAAGTCTAATAATTTTAATATACCATTTACACCAAATAAAAACTGAAAAACTGCATATATTTCTTTAGTTTTTCCACACAAATCAAAAATCATTTTCGTCTAGTTTTTGTTGAAAACCAAATAAAAACTACAAAAATAAATTTTTATGAAACATCCAGTTCAGCTGTTTTCACAGCAGCAAGCTTTTATATAGAACGAAAAAATACAAATGATGTTTTTTAGTTCGGGTTCACACACAGCAATTTTACTTGCGACAATTCTAAGTTTATAGGAGAGAGGAGAAGGGAATACTAAACTTTTACATTCTCTTTACCTCTCTCGCCTACGAAGTCAGAATTGCGGCAAGAAGAATTGCTGTGTGTGAACCCCGACTTATTTAAATATTTCATTTGATAAAAAGACAAATTACGTATAAACTATTTTTAACATTTTTAAAACAACTCAAAGCGAAATATTAACTATACAAAAATTAATCAAGAAATCAACACGTCAACAAAAACATGAGGAACAAAACAGTTATAAAACAAATTGGTTTTTGAAATTTAGTTTTCACAAAAACCAATTAGTTTTATTTTATTTTATTACGAAATATAAATTTAAATAAAATTAATATTGAGAAACTTTTAGTTGACGGTATGTTTCTTTTACTAAATAAAAATTGATTTTTATTTGCCTTCTAGCCTTCAAATAAAAATTACTAATAAAAACTACTTTGATTGAACATTTCAAATGTTTATGAAAACTGTTCCAATTATAAATAATAAAAGAAAATCTTTTTTTATTGCACATTACAACTGTATAAAACTGTTGTTGAAAAAAAAAAAAAAAAAGTAAATAAACACAAGCAATTATTTATTTAACACAAATTCTTAAAATGATATACAATGAAATTTGTACTATTTAGTAATTATTTACTTAGATATCAGACTAAGTATATCTATATATGAGTTGGCTAATATTGTGTAAGTTTAAAGAATAATAAAAATTATTGTTTGATTTTCAACTCTGCTTTCTCACTATTTAATCTTATTTCATTTTATATTTTATAGTTATAGGTAACATTGTATGAGAAACAAATTAAGGGAATGTAATGCCTCACGCCCATATGGCCACAGTGGTTAAAATGCTTGAAAGACCTCTGAGAGACTCCATATTCGCAAAGTTGCAATTTTAAAAATTAAAAAAAAATCACAAATGCAATTCAACAATCCAGCTCATATCCACCGAAAGTATTAATCAGTGACTCAATTCTTCAAATAGTGGGATTTTACCACAATGGGCGAAATGCTTGACAGATCTTTGACCTCTTCACAAAGTTAAAACTTTGTTTTTTTTTTTTAATTCACAAACACAATTCTGCTTATATCTACACATTTTTGTTCTCACAACCGAATTTTGTCGGTTCTGACAACTACTACAAAATTCTGTTATGAGAACTGAATAATTCGTTTTGGAACACTAAATAATTAAATTGCACGTACTAAATTATTGGTATTTGGAACTACAAACTCAAATGTAAAATTCGGTTCTGATAAAAGAATCATTCGTTTGTGAAAATAAATTCATTATTTGCTTCTTTAATATTTATTGTTATCACTTTTTTTCATTAAATAATGTCAAATTTGTTAAGGAATATGATTACTAATTCCTGTTGATGTTATATCCAAACATTGTCGCGATTCAAAATCTAGAGGAGTTTTACCCTGTTTACTAATACGAAGCATATGATGCAACAAATCCTTTACATAATATGATAGTTCTACATAAATCTCTAGTTATGAATATTTTGCAATACGTTCCTTGCTACACCAAACTAAACGCCGATTTTTTACACCAAATTTTAGTAAGAATAAGTTCCCCATAATCCGTATTCTATTTAAGAATAAAAGAAAGAATTTCAATAATTTGTGGGCTTACGCAAACAATATTAAATTTACTCTCGTTTAAGGAACTCTTGTACTACTCTCCATTGAACACCCATTGATTTTAATACAAATTTTTTTTAAAATGCGCCGTTGGGAAATAAGAATATTTAAAATTATGTTTCTTTTTATAAAATAAAAGAATACTTACTTACATCCAAACACTAAGCTAACAACGTCGTAAAATGTACAAATATGTATAAACATATTATTATGTATATATCCTTTCTTTTAGTTTTTTTTGCATTTTCTACAAAAAATTTATTTTGTTTTATTTGAAATGTCAAAAAAAACCTACCAATTATTCCATCTGAATACCTAATTTCTTTAGGTTGAGATTTTCGAATTTGTATTTATTATTACAACCGAATTTTGACAGTTGTTGCGACTATATTTTTATTTTGTTGGCTAAATATTAATTTAAATATCTAAATGAAATATTTTTAAGAGAAATAATCATAATAGAAACAAAATTGTGATTGTAATCATAAATATTCAATAATAAACCGATAATAATTTTGTATATCTCTATCGAATTTAAATAATTTATTTTAATTCGGTATATATTAGTTGTAAAAACGAATTTAATAATTTTACGAATCGAAATGCAATTGTAATTACGTTATTAATGAAATAAATGTTGAAAATCAATTAAGTTACGGAATTTTCAATAATTACAGTAAATAGTTATTTTATTCATTGAAAATTTAGTAATTGTAACCGTTTTCCAACCGATATTTTTTCTGTGTGTACAAACTCTATTAATCCTTGGCTACATTCTTCATATGGAGGAAATGAATCGCAACGCACCATTTGAAAACAAAGCGTAAAATACTTGCGCTCAACTTTGTGTCATACGATGGACACAATGTTGAAATTTTAAATTTCAGTATTTATCCTTGGGTCTATTCTCTTTATAGTGAGAATGCATACGAACGCACTATTTGGCCACAATTGCCAAAATCGTTGACAATCCATTGAAAAACCTTTTCACAATTTAGAATTTTTTAAATTGTTCTAAGAATATATATTTCAAATAAGGACTGCGCATGAAAAAATGTGTGCATACTTTTATTGTTATAACTTCTGATGTGGCGAAAAATAAATAATTCTGTTAACTGGTTTACATTTGTCATTATGCTCAGTAGCCATTTGCTTAGTTTCATGGTAATAGTTAAACTAGTTTTTCTTAAAATGGAAATTGAACAAAAAACACCTAAACACATAATTAAAATTTTTAATAGAAACTCACATCGGTCATATAAAACAATTGATAGAAAGTCAGGTGTTTCACAAAATATGTTTTGTCGGGTCATAATATTATATGACCAGTGAAAGAAAACCTGATGGTGGTAAAGTTGAAAGGAAACCTAGCCTGAAGACGTACAAAAAGTTCCTTGTAGAAACGCAAGAATTTGGAGGTAAAAAAAAAATAGCGCAAAAGAATTTCAGACGATTTTTATTCAGAAATTTTATTGCTGCATAATATACGACTTACTTTTCCAACTTCCTGGCCAGTAGTCTAAAAATAAGTGGACCTATTCGAGGAAAAAAGTCAGCGACACATAATGAAAGCTGTAATACGAAGAATTTTTCCAAAAAAATTAAATTAACTTTTGAATATGGTCAAAACATATTTTACAAATATCTCGAAACAAGAACCAATTAAAAAAAACGGAGTGAAAATCTACATAATGATAACTTTCAATGTTAATAGTGTATCAACCCCATATGTTTTCAAACTACGAGTATATATCGTCACAAGAGGCACAAAAAACATTCTAAAATCAAAACAAATTTTCCTACAAACAAGATTTTTGGGTTATTACATTCTTAAATATCGCCTAATATATTGGTGCTGAATATTTTTATTTTTATTAAGTATTTTTTAAATTATGTGGTTTACATTTTTCAAGATTTGAATTTTAGAAAGAGACGTAACATCAATACAAATGTTAGTAAAAGTTATATTAAAAAGATTTTTGACAACTTTTACTCCAAAATTTTAATAGCTATTATATTTTTAATAAATTGCAATCTAAATTCGTAAAATAAAGTAAACAATTTTTTTTTTAATTTTTTATGTGATGTTACGTTGTTTTGACTTAAAAAAATCATTGCCTTCGTTAATATAATCGTTTTGATCACAAATTTTCAAACTTGTAGCTCAAAAATTTGTGATCGCACGTATTTAGGAAAAACAAATTATATTTCATCAAAAACACATATTTGAAAATTTTGATGTTATGTTGTTTTGCATTATCGATGACGATATACTCTGCGTGATTGAAGAATTAATACCACATTGGTGTCAAATTGATACCACATCAATGTCAAATTATTAAATACAATTATATATTCCATGTGTTTGAAAGTTTTAAACAAAGAGTGTCAGAAACAAATACAATAAATTGTCAATGTGACCACAAACGTTGTCGATTTTCCAATGTAATTTTTCTTACAGCTTTTTGCCAATTGTGAGTTGGAGAATTTATTATTGCACCAAAGCATCTACCTTTAATTGATTCTTGAAACGCACTTTCATCTTAAAGATCATTGCGATACATTTTGGAGTAAAATGTGTCAAAAGTGGCGATTAATTGAATTTTTAAATTCAAATTTTCGTACTAAAGTTGGGTACCAAATAAAAAAAACAACAAAATTATGTGTCTACAGCAATTAAAATTATCAATCTGTTTTCTTGTACGGAACTGTCAAAGTTAATAATTTTTTTACATTTTGGAATAAAAGAAAAAATTTAATTTTCATGAATTGTTTAACCAAAAAAGGGTAAATATGTTTTTAAATGCCTCTACTCTTAACAACTCAATTGTAAAAAAAAAAACTGGTCTTAATGAAATTAAACGCTTAAACATAAAATTGAAAAAGTTATATTTTCCATTTTTACCACTGTGATTAAAAATTAAAAAAATATGTAACTTGACGGAGCACTACACGGAGAGTGAAAAGAATTACAGAATTTTTTTAACTGAAATACTTTTTCAAAATATATAATGAATCGCCATTTTTCTCAATTTCACCCCTCTGTGGAAAGGACGGACATTACCATTCTGCCAAAAAAAAAATTACTAATAAATAGAAAAACAAACTTGATCATTAAAGTGATCACTTTTTCCTGAATTAAACATAATTTTCAATGCATGTAATTCCGGACGGACATTACTCGTATCATTCCGCAAAAAAAAAAAAAAAAAAAAATCTTATAATTTCAAAAATTAATTTTTCTACCTAATAATAAATAGAAAATTAAAACGTGGTCATTAAAATATTGATATCACCTTTCCCTGCATTAAGCACAGGGAGCAGTTTTTTTTTTTTTTTTTTTTTGTGGCTTTAACTAAATAATCGAAAAACTTTAAAATATTTAAAATCAGTTAAATTTTTTATTTTAAACAAAAACTTCCATCATAAAACTGTTGAAATATAATAAATTTCTTTATGTATTTAAATTTATCAATTTTATATACCCCATCCTTCAAACATTAATATTCATTTACACTCTCTTAGCATATTATTTTATTTATTTTATTTTTAACCATGCCACCACCACCCCTTTTAATATTTAATTTTCAACCTTCCAAATGAATTAGTGTCGTTTGTGTGAAATAATTTTCATAAACTGTTTATTATTTTCATTATAAATCAATATTTATTTTAGCCGGAACTTGAGTGTTGTACTCATTCTCGTACTCTATGTTTATTATTTTATTTAATTATTTTTCAAAAATTTATGTACATAAATATTATTACTAGTTAAGAGTATCGTTAGAATATGCCTATATATATATAGTTTTTATTTATTTATATTATAGTTGTTGTTTTATTATATTTATTAATGTTTGACAAAAATATGACTGTTTTCCCATAGGATAAGTTTATGTTCAAATATTAAATAAGTAGGGGTATTCATGGTAGCTGATAAGGTTGTTAAGAGGGGACAGAGTTTATTTATTTTAAGCTGAAAATTTAAATCAATAATTTGAATAAAAATAAATTTATTTTGAGAAGAATGAAGCGAAGTATAAATAAAATGGAAGACATTTAGGAAATAGTAAATAAAGTTCAAGAAGTAATAAGTAATAGCTCTACAAATTTCTCAAATCTCAATGACCCTTAAATATCCCTAATTTGTAAACCTTAAGGAAAAGTTTAATTAAACGATAATCACTGCCCCTAAATTAAATAATATTTATGGTTGTCATAAACATAATTGACAACATATGTCAATTTTAAAACACAATTTTTATCATCAATTTAGTCTTTTTTTTTATTTTCGTTAATGGGATCTCTTAAAATAAGCTTAATTTATTGTCAAAAAAAAAAAAAAAAAAAAAAAAAAAAAAATATTGGTCCAAATTGAATTGTTTAAAAAATCCTTAAATAAAGAATACATACAACACACACAATCTAATTTAATTTATTCATCCATTTAGGTTTTTTTTTTTTTTTTTCGTTGTCTCTTTTTGGAAAATAAATTTATTTAAAACAAATTTATATAAACTGTCAATCTCTTTTGAATTTGTTTGTTTTTGTTTTTGGCTTTTGTTCTTTGAACATCTCTCTACTACATTCATCCCTTTTAAGGTCACATTAAATTATTCAAGGTGGCATAGTTGAACTTTATCAAGAATAATACAACAACAAGAGCAAAAAAAAGGAACAAAAAGAAAATTCAATCGATAATATTGTGTAAAAAGTAAATGTGGTACAAACTACACTAAAAAAAATAAAAAGATGGCATGACATGAAATATGTAAACTTGTATAATATTAATATACAGTAGAGATAAACTAAATAGTAACAAAGATATAAAACGAGGGGATGATTGAAGGGCTATTTAAAAGAAAAATAAAAAAACCTCTTCTGTAGAAGGGTCAAAGGTTTTCTAAACTCTTTAAGATCGTAGACTCTAGCATATCTCTAGCATAAAATGAGAACTTTCCATATAATATTCTGAAAACAGCAATTTAAAATGAGGTTTTTTATTTCAGTTTCAGAAAAGAACAATTAAGTGAGATTTTCCAATTTAAATTTTGAAAATATCATTTTAAATTATGATTTTTTTATTATAATTCAGAAAAGAACATAATAAAATAATATTTATCTTTTAATTTCAGAATATAACAATTGAAATTTACATTTTTCATATGAATTTCATAATTGATCAATTGAAAATGAGACTTTTTATTTAGAATTGAGAAAAGATTAATTGAAAATTACGTTTTCCAATTATAGTTTGAAAATAACAATTTAAATTGAAATTTTTTATTTAAATTTTTGAAAAGAACAATTTAAAAGAAGATTTTTCCATTTAAAATTCACAAAAATACAATTAAAATTAAGAAAAAACTAAATTAAATTCAGAACTTCAACTAAAATAATATACAGAATGAAATTTGCATAAGAAAGATTTTATGTTAAGTAATTCAAACTTTACACTCCAGATGGATTTGATATAATCTCGAAAATTTATTTGCTTAAAGGTAACATAAATTAAGTTGACCTTACATTATTTCATCACTCAAATCACTCTTATTCAATGCTCTAAATTTTAATTCATTTTTCTCAATTTTGTTCCTTTCTAAACTTCAAAATATAAAATTGAATTTCATTTGTTCTTTTCTTAATCTAAAATGTACAATTTAAATATAAATTGATCTTTTTTGAATTTAAAATATAAAAACTTATTTTAATTGATCTTTTCTAAATGCTTAACTTCATTTTCAATTGATTTTCTCGAAATTTTATATAGAAATTCTAATATTCAATTAATCTTTTCTGAAATATTAAAAAATCTAATTTTCGATTGATCTTCTAAAATTTAAATGGAAAATCTAACTTTCAATTGTTTTTTTTTTTTTCAAAATTACTGTTAAAAATGGTGTAGAACTCCAAAATGGAAGGGATGACATATCAGACACAATCCTTTCTTGACGTTTATAACGGCTGCATTTAGCAATTTTAATACCTATTTGTTAGAGTGTCCTGAGGAAAGCCTTCTTCGAGATTTCGATGTAGTAAGACCCCTCAAACGATGCGTAAAAATTTGCTTAATACGAAAAAATTATTTAAAAAATTTTTAAAATTGGTCTTCAGTTTCCTACCAGCGATTGAAAAATCATGGGTCCCATACATTTTGTTAAAAAAAGTTTAGATTTAATCGAAATGGTTATCAAGAAATTCGTAATTTTATGCTGGTTATGGAAAAAATATTTTAAAATTTTTTTCCAATGGGATTTTGTTTCGCTAGAAGACTTTTTAAGGTATTTTGATGAACAATTTTTTTTTTTTTTAAATCTGGAAATTTATATATTATCAACAGAACTTACTACAAACCAAATTTTAAATATTGTAGCCTTAAAAGGAACAAAATTATAAAATTCTTATCTATTTTTTTAAGAAAAATATCAAAAAATTTTTTTGCATGATGTACTAAAATGACGGTTTATGGACCAACATTTTTGCGAAAATATTTTTTAAATATTTTTTCTATAATTGGCTTAAAATTACGAATTTTATGATACACATTTCAAGACAAAACTCAATTGACTTTCAATCGCTGGTAGGAAACTGAAGATCAATTTAAAATTTTTTTTAATATTTTTCCCATATTCAGCTAATTTTTATACCCTACACCACCATAGGTGGGGAGGGTATTATGCGTTTGTGGTGATGTTTGTAACACCCAAAAATATTGGTCTAAGACCCACCTTAATTTATACTAATCGGCTTAGAATCACTTTCTGAGACAATTTAACGATGTCCGTCCGTCCGTCTGTCCCTCTGACCGTCTGTCCGTCCATGTAAACCTTGTAATCAAACTACAGGTCGCAATTTTGAACCAAAATTAATGAAATTTGGTGCAAAGGTTTCATATAGCCCAGGGACGAAGCCTATTGAAATTGGTTATGATCGGTCCATTATTTCACCTAGCCCCCATATAAATGTCCTCCCGGAAAAGGGTTTAACGATCATAAATCCCTTAAATATAGCAATATTTTAATGAAATTTAGCGAATATAAGTTTCACATAAGTCTTAATAAGTGTGCCGATTTTTAAAAAGATCGGTCTATAATAAACCATAGCTCCCATATAAACCCCTTTCAGAAAACCACTTTAACAAGCATAAATCCCATTAAAATGTTAGTATCAAGTTAGTATTCGACACAAATAAGTTTTGTATGAACATAAATGATAGTGCCAAATTTTACAAAGATCGGTCCATAATTTACCATAGCTCCCTTATAAGGCCCTCATTCGGGAAACATCCAAAAGTGAATAAATTCATAAATAAATTCATATTCGTATGTTTTATTTTACACTTATGAGTATCGGTCCACATTTGACTCCAAGTCTAATAAAGAACCCCTCCCCGAATTATACCGTACACAATGGTGTAGGGTATCATATGGTCGGGCTTGACCGACTATATCTTTTTCTCTCGTTACACATCGTTTGAGGGGTCTTCCTACAAAATTTTTGTCTACGGGACACTCTACTATACGTATTTGTTAACGAAGAGCTCTAATCAGCCATGAATACGTTCGTCATTTTATGCTTAAATTAAATTTGTGTATGTTTTTGGAAACTAATAGCTTTCAATCATATTTGTAATAAAATACTCTTAAGAATATCTCCAATCGAGTATTTCGTGAGCTGATGGAAAAAGTTCTTAGAGTTTGGGTTAGCTTATATAATTTTAGCTATTGTCTATAAATCAACTTTCTTGATGGTAAAAGTCGAAAGTAGTCGGAAAAAGTCTAAAATAGACGGAAAAATTCGAAAATAGTCGAAAAGTCGACTTTTTGTTCCAACTATAAAACCCTAATAGTGAGCGCTTTGTATCTGATTACGACTTTCCTGGAAGATAAGTTAAATTGCCCTGCCAGCAGTTTGGCGAATGTACCCCAAGGGAAGTATTGCGCACGCACAATTGATAATTTTTCAACTTTGAACAAATTTATTATAACATATATTGTCAAATCTTTGATCAATTTCAAAAAATATAAAAGTTATCACAGAAAATACCGACAATGAAATATTTAGAAGAGTATTGAAAAAACAATTAAAAACGTCTACCTTCGAACAATGTATGTTGAAAAAATATCAAAATTTTATAAATGAAAGTTCTGTGATAGAGGAAAAGAAAATAAATTAGTAACATACAAAATTTTATTTCGTTTTCAAGATAATTGACAAAAACGAATGTGCCCCTATGTCGAATACTCCCCCTTCTACCCTAGACCATTTTCCTATTTACCGTCAAAAACGATTTTCCAAACAAATTCCTTGGTAATGGCAATTTTTTATTTAATGGAATTTTTTTATTTTGGCCAATTTGGTATTTTTCAGATCTTTTTGTGTTTTTTCTTAATTTTTTAAATTTTTCGCATTTTGGTGATTTTTTATTGGGTTTGTTTTATTTAAAGCGATTTTTTTGTCGTTTCAGCGATTTTTTTAATTTTCTCCATTTTGCGTTTTTTATTGAATTTTTTTTTTAATTTTGCATTTTTTATGCTAGCTTTTGCCGTTTTGGCGATTTATTTTATTTGTGTTTATGATATTTATTGGGTTTTCCAATTTGACGATTTCTTTTTTGTTCCATCGCTTTTCCCGATTTGACAATTTTTTTTTTTTTTTTTTTTGCAATTTTTTTCTTTAGCGATTTTGACTGTTTTGGCAATTTTTTTACTTAAGCGATTTTTCCTTTAGGCAATTTTTTATTTTGGCGATTTCTGTATTTTGCCCATATTTTTCCCGTTTTGGCGCTTTTTCTAAATTTTGTAGATTTGTAGCATTTTGGTGTTTTATCTTTTTTTTTCGTTTTAGGAATTTTTATTATTTTCGGCGTTTTTTTATTTTTATTATGCGACTTTTTTAGGATTTTAATCTTAGCGTTTTGAAGCATTTGTCGTTTTGGTTATTTCTATTACTTTGGAGATTTTTTCTTTTGTTTTAAATTTTTTGTTAGTTTTTTATTTTAGTCGCTTTTTTATGTTAACTTTTTTATACCCATCATCAAAAAGATGGGGGGGTATATTGATTTTGTCATTCCGTGTGTAACATGTCGAAGGAATCATCTAAGACCCCACAAAGTATATATTTTCTGGGTCCTCGTTTGATTCTGAGTCGATCTAGCTATGTCCGTCCGTCTGTCCGTCTGTCTGTCCGTCTGTTGAAAGCAGGATAGGGCTCGAACGGAACAACGTAGGACGAAAATTGGCACAAATATTTGTCCTGTATAATGTTTGTTTGGGATTGAAAATGGGCAAAATCGGCCAATAAACAAAAAAGTTATGGGCTAAAAACTAGAAACACAGGGTGTCCGTTTTATACTTTTCTGCTGATATTTCTTCAACAAAAGCATGTACTACAACGAAATTTTGTACGTATAGTGTGGGGATTGATATAAACTCGGAAACCGAAAATGGGAGTGGTCCACACACTTTACTGCCCACCTCCTATATAAGGTGAAAATCAACGAAATTGTGTTCAAATAGTTCAAGGATCAATGTAAACTCGGAAACAAAAAATGGGCGTGGTCCGCCCACTTTAATGCCCACTTTACCGCCCCCTCCCATATAACGTAAAATTTGAAAAAGTTGATGGTGGGTATATAGATTCGGCCGGGCCGAATATAACATTCGCGCTTGTTAAGATTCTTTTTCGCTTTAGTGTTTCTTTTTCGATTTGGCTATTTCTTTTATTTTGGAGATTTTTTCTTTTGGCGATTTATTTATTTTAGCGTTTCTTCCTCTTTGTAATCTTTTTTGTTTAACCTTGTTTTCGTTTAACCGCTTTTTTATTTTGGGGATTTGTTTTTTTTTTTTTTTCTCGTTTTAAGGGTTTTTTACGTTTATGCGATATTTTAACAACTTCTTTTATTTTGCAGATTGTTTTATTAAGCGATTTGCTGTGGTTTTCCAGTTTAACAAATGATATATTGTCAGGCCAATTCGTAAAATCGAAAAATTCATAAAATTACGAATGTATTTTACTAACGAAATACACTTTAAAAGATTTATTTTAAAGTCTACATTTTTACTTTTTAACGTTAAAACACAATTTAGTTATCTTATAACAACAAAAGTAAAAAAAAATAAATAAAAATTAGCAAAATTAAAATTCTTGAAAAACAAACTTCGAATAACAGTTTTTTACAAATTACAAAGAATTATTATGGTTGTCAAATACTAAAGAGTAGGCCTTTGATTGCATCTGTTAATAATGTTAAATCTGCTTAATATGTAATTCTCAATTGAATGGATACTTTAAGCGGATTTCTGCATAAACGCATCACATATATATGGAGGTATAGTATAAAATGACATTGCGCAAAATACAAACGAAAGCATATTTAAAAAGTCAAAACATAACAGCTTTTTAACTTATTTCTACTTTGTTTTTTACTCTTTCAATAAGATGAGAAATGTGCTTTATTTACTTTCACTTACTTTTATAGATTTCAAACCACATTTTTTGGAAAAATTCGTTATATCGAGTACTAAAATATATAGATTGTTCGTAATATAAGGTACTCAATGTTAAAAACTTGTACGTACCACGTTGGGGTAAAATGTGTCAAAAATGGCGCTTAGTTGAATTTTAAAATTTGAATTTTTGTACTAAAGTTGGATATCGAATTATGTATCAATATTAATTAAAATCTGTAAGCTAGATTGTGTCGTTTTTTTATAAGGAGCTGTCGAAGTAAAACATTTTTTTACATTTTTGAAAAATAGTAAAAAATTTAATTTTCATAAATTTTCAGTGTATTTATTTTAAATAAAAAATCTTTTAAAGTAAAATTTTAAAATTAAACCATCAACTTCAGATATTTAAGTGTACTTTTCTGCAAGTATTTGTAAATTATATTTTGTCCTAATATTTTTATTATTACATATTATTTTTTTTTTTTTTTTTTTTAATTCTCCTAAAATACACTAATTTTTAATTTTCATGGAATGCAACTTAAAATGTTACAGGATGTTTGTTCAGAAAAGTAGCATACAGTGAACTCGCGGTAATGTGAACATCCAATATAATGAACTCTCCACTAATGTGAACACTCAGTTTTTTATATGGTCGCTCTAAATAGTGAACAATTTTCTTTTTTTAATTTTTGGGGATTTTTTAATTTGTAGAAGCATTTATTTTTAATGTTGGGAATCCCCGAATTAATAAATACCAAAGTATGCCATTATTTTAAAGGTATTTAATGCTAGTCTCTTTATGTAACTTGTTGCGGTAGGTTCGTGAATTTATTTTTAAAATTAGTAATGTCTAAAAACAGTCGAAAGTTTTTATCCTTAAATGAAAAATGCGAAATTTTGGAATATTTAAAAAAAGGATCGAGTGTTACAGTGTTAAGTAAAAAGTATAAAGTTGCAAAATCAACGATATGTTCAATAAAAAATAAAAAAGACAATATTTTAAAATGTGTGAACAATACGTTTTTTGGACCCGGAAAACGCAAAACATTACGATCTTCAGAGCTTCCAAAAATGGAAAAATCGCTCTATAAGTGGTTTATTTGCATGCGGAATAAAAACCTCCCTGTAAGTGGGTTGATGTTGAAAGAGAAAGCCAAACAAATTCACAAAAACATAAGTGAAAACGGAAATGACTTCAATGCTAGCGATGAGTGGCTACAAAAATTTAAAAAGAGATACGGAATTCGGCTCCTTCAGATAAGCGGTGAAAAACTTTCTGCGCAATCTCAGTTCGTAAATCCTTTTAAAATTAAATTGAAAGCAAAGATAGAAGATTTGGGTTTATCCAATGATCAGTTGTATAATGCCGATGAGTCTGGTCTATATTCGAAACTTCTCCCACAAAAGACATATGTAACGTCATTGGAGAAAAGCGCTCCAGGTGCAAAAATGGAAAAGCAAAGGATAACATTTTTATGCTGTGCAAATGCGTCAGGATCTCATAAAATAAAACTTTTAGTAATAGGAAAATCGAAAAATCCTCGCAGTTTTAACAATTTTATCTGTCCCGTAAACTACAGAAATTCAAAGTCTGCTTGGATGACTTCTTCCATTTTTAAAGAATGATTTCACAACTGTTTTGTGCCAGAGGTAAGTAAACATGTAAAAATAGTTCAATTGAGATTCTTACTGTTTTATTTTTCATTAAGGTGACAGATTTTTTAACGAAGAAAGGATTACCAGTAAAAGCTTTACTCCTAATAGATAATGCCCCATCCCATCCACCAGAATCCGACCTTGAATCCGGGGATGGTTCCATAGAAGCTATGTTCATGCCTCCAAATGTAACGGCTCTGATCCAGCCAATGGATCAAAATGCAATTAGAATCACCAAACTTCATTATAGGAACAGTCTTCTGGCAACAATTATTGCAAAAGAGGGGGATTTGCTTGAATCGATGAAAAAAATCACACTTAAAGAAGGAGTTTCTATTCTAGAGGCATCCTGGAACCGAGTTGGTAAAGAAACTTTTTCTAACTGTTGGAAAAATATTTTGAATATGGTAAATGATGAAGACGATCCTGAATTTAATGTTCCTTTGAGCGTTTTAAAAGAAAAGTGGCAATCAGAGGTTAGATCTTTAGAAAATACTGCTGCAGATCTTCTACAGACATTGTGCCCTCAGGAAGTATTTACTGCTGTAAACATTAGAGATTGGATCAATAATCCTTGTGAGGACGTCACGCCATTTGATGAAAATGATTTAATTGAAGAGTCCGACGATGATGACGACTGTTTTATTGAAGCGCCTGAAAACAACATTAAAGCCAAAGAAGCTGTCGAAATTTTTAACAAAGCTGTCCAAGTATTGAAAAAAATCAGAGAATTGGCGGTAAATAAGCTGGTCGAACAAAAGAAAAAACAGAATATAATAACCGATTATTTCCATATTTAATTATATATGTATGTACCTATCTTTTTTCATTGTAAATTTTATTTATTTTTTTGTCGTAATATTTTGTTTGTTTTTTATGTACATACTACGTATGTACTCTTTATAAAATGGATTTTTAAAAACTTTTTATGTTCCAAATAAATTACAAAAAGTTTTTTTAGTAATCTTTGCATTTTCATTCCTTGCAGAAATGATTTTTAGAAAGTAATATATATACAAAAATCACAATCGCAAATGTGAACAAATTCGAAAATATGAACTACCCCGACATTAATTAGTTCACATTATCGAGAGTTCACTGTATATTGTCCACTTTAATATTATGAAAATAAAATCGTGCGCATATATAGCCCGATTTGAGAAAATATATATTTTTTTTTTTTTTCAAAAACGGACAGACAGACATTACCGTTCTGCTAAAAAATCTTAAAATTTTTAAACTGAAGTTTTTAACCTAATAATCAATAAAAAAAAAATAAAACTTGATCATTAAAATATTGATATCACCTTTCCCTGAATTAATCGCCATTTCGACCCCTTTTACCCCAATGTGCGTACGTTAAATCGCGAATTTGTTAAACTGAGTATTCGTTAAACCGGGAAACCACTGTATTAGTGTAGAAAATTAACATTCAGAAAATAACTTTGATATTACGTCGAAAAAAACTAAAAATTACATAATAATTTTCATTTATGCTCGAAAAAATAATAACTGAAATTTTGTCTTGAAAAATATAAAAGTGAAAATATAATTCCAAGACTTTCATGATAAAACTCATTACAAATACGTTGACTGATTTTAAATATCCAAAATAAAAGAACAATAAAATAAAATGCTGATTTTAAATATCCAAAATAAAAGAACAATAAAATAAAATGCTTATCATGATAACACAAGTAAAAAATATTGTCAACGTAATCATATCCCTTGTCGATTCTGCAACGAAAATTTTACCTCATACATACATTTATTTTTTTTATTACAATTACAATCATTTTTATAATGCAAATTAATTAAAAATCTTCTATACTTATTGTCTCACCACCACTGTTCCTTATCGTTAGATAACCCCTTTTTCTCTGTATATAAAATATTTTATTATAACTTGTTAGAATATAACTTTGACCTTTGTTGTTTTTGTTAGTTTTCCTTGATAGTTGTTGTCGTTAGTTTCAGAAGTTCTTGTTGTTTGGGTACTTTTATATGGTAAAATATTTTTACTAACCCAACACATGAAACAAACCAACCTGTGAGAACCAACAACAAAGAATAAAAAACAAGAAAGTAAAAAAGATGAAAGGAAAAAAAAACTAAATAGAACAAAAACAACAGATAAACTAACTGACTTAAAACAAAATACAACAAGAACAACAAAATATATAGATATATAAGAGGCAGATTATTGAATAACAAAATAGTTTTAGACAAGTTTTACATTCTAAGGATTTTTTTCAACGAATTTTTTTATTTTATTTTATTATTTTTACAGCTTGTTAAAAAAAACTAAGGCTGATAATAATATAAGATGACGTTAAATCTCAATAGACAAAAAAAATACTTGAAGGTATATATAGAAATACATAAGTATATTTATATAAGTATGTATATATGTTTGTATCATTTAAATAAGTAAATAAAATCTTAATGCACTTGTATGTGCAGGTGTGTGTGTATCGTTGAAAATTCAAAAGTTGAGAGAGGGAAACAATTTATCATTAAGTTTATCATCATCATCGTCAGAGCCATTGTTGTAATAAACAGTAGCAACAAATTTGTAAAATTAATGTATATCACGTTCAGAGTATACAAGAGTGAGTTAATTGATAATTTATTTAAGAAGACTGAAATGTTGCTGATGTGAAGGAGCGATGCAAAACGATTTTGTAAAAAATTTCTCTGAAACCTGTGATCAAGTAATATTTAAATTTTAAATCTTTACCAATGTATTCTACACCAATAGTAATGTATTCTTCAGTGTACAAAGGGAAAAATAGAGGACTATTATAATTACAATCTTCATCTTTGATCATCTCAATGTTTGTTGTCGTCGTTTCAACTGCATTTGCAATTTCAATTGCCTTTTCGAACTTAATTAAATCAGCTTAACTTGAGAACCGCTGCTAGATTTTCTCATTCCCATATACACAAACAAATTGAATTAACAGAGCCTTATATACAAATTAACCAAACTCACAATATTGGACTTGTTGTTTTAACTCTATTACAAAATCTGCTAAATTTTCTCTATTTGTTTTGAAGAACTTATAACACTCAGCAATGATAAAAAATTAAAGAATTTTTCATAATAATCTTTAAAATATTCAGAAAAGAGTTTGTATTAATATTTAGTGGCAAAAAATATAATTTTAGAATTTTTTTTTCGTTGTGGAACCATTGTTATGTTTTTCGATTTTACCTTAAAAAATCCAAATACACAGGTTCTTTCTGGAAATTGATTACGGATTATGAATACTACAGCCAAGAACTATAAAAACTGAAAAAACGAGAGAAAAAGATATAGTCGGTCAAGCCCGACCATATGATACCCTACACCATTATGTACATTATAATTCGGGGAGGGGTCTTATATTATACTTGGAGTTAAATGTGGACCGTTACTCATAAGTGGAAAATAAAACATACAGAATATTACGTTGATGCTGACATTTATATGAATTTATTCACTTTTGGGTGATTCCTGAAAGAGGGCCTTATATGGGAGCTATGGTAAATTATGGACCGATCTTTGTAAAATTTGGCTCTATCATTTATGTTCATATAAAACTTATTTGTGTCGAATATTAACTCGATACTAACATTTTAATGGGATTTATGCCCGTTAAAGTAACTTTCTGAAAAGGGGTTTATATGGGAGCTATGGTTAATTACTTATATGTGCCAAATTTCATTAAAATATTGATATATTTAAGGGATTTATGATCGTTAAACCCTTTTCCGGGAGGAAAAAGGCTAAGTGAAATAATGGACAGATCATAACCAATTTCAATAGGCTTCGTCCCTGGACTATAAGAAACCTGTGTACCAAATTTCATTAATTTTGGTTCAAAATTGCGACCTGTAGATTGATTACAAGGTTTACATGGACGGACAGACGGTCAGACGAACAGATGGACGGACGGACGGACATCGTTAAATCGACTCAGAACGCGATTCTAAGCCGACTGGTATAAATTAAGGTAGGTCTTAGCTGTCAAAGTTAAACATTTTTTTACATTTTTGAAAAAGAGTAAAAAATTAAATTTTTATCAACTTTCATTGTATTTATTTTAAATAAAAAGTCTTTTAAAGTAAAAATTTAAAATGGAACCATAAACTTCAGATATTTAAGTGTACTTTTCTTTAAGTATTTGTAAATTATATTTTATCCTAATATTTTTGTTATTTTTTTGAAAATTTTCCTAAAATACACTAATTTTCAACTTTCATGGAATGCAATGATACAGCATGTTTGTTCTGAAAATTTTCTGAAAAATAGTACATATTGTCCACTTTAATATTATGAAAAAAAAAATCGTGCGCATATATAGCCCGATTGGATAAATTAGTTTTTTTTTCGAAAAAACTGCAGTAGATTTCATACAAAAAACAGCTTATATGCAGACATTTTCTTTACAGTGGGGCAGAATCGAAATAAATCTGTAACTTCCAATCGGCTGGTTGGATTTACATTGGAATGGCGTAGCAGAGGACAGTAACATTTTGAGTTTAGAAGCAGGATCCTATATACGCTTCAGGAGCGGAGCTATGGGGGTTCAAACTAGGGTACTAATGTCATAAAAAAAGTTCAACCACTAGCAAATTTTTTTTCCTTACCCAATTTCCATAGCTTTTATATCGCTTTAAAGTCCTTTATAAATTTTTTGCAGTTTATTAAAAAAACAAAATTGTCTATCGTATAAAGAAAATTTGAAGTCGATATCTTTTTGAGTCAAAAAATAAACGATTTTGAATTGGAAAGTTTGCAAAAATTAAAAAACAGACGGACAGGTGGACGGACATTAAAATTCTCTAAAAAAAAACTCAAAATTCGAAAAATGTTTTTTTTTTCTACTTTTCGATTAATATGAAAACTAAATGTAGGTATTAAAATTTTTATATCACCTTTCCCTGAATTAAGTGCCATTTTTCGACCTATTTAACACAAATGTATAGACAGATGGACGGACATTGCCATGCTACTAAAAAATATTTTAGAATTCTAAAAATGCATTTCTTTACTCCTAAAATTCTAAAACTGAATTTTTTTTCCTAATATTAAATAAGAAAATTAAACGTGACCATTAAAATATTTACATCACCTTTCCCTGAATTAATCGCCATTTTACCCCAATGTGCCACGCATTAAAAACATGTACTGTGAAAGGGTTAATAGAGGTCGAAATCTTCTACTAATATTCACGGTTCCGCAGACCCAAGAAATTTTGATTTATTTTGCTTACAGTTTCTTAAATTATGCCATTCAATTTATAAAATAAAAATTATTAGGCAGTTTGATTCATGAGAAGCCCAAGAAAAAATATATATACTTTCAATTTTGGTTCCCCTGCTGATTTCGCTATTACAACAAAGTTTAGCTAATAGCACCTGAGAAAAGGTACTATATTTTTACGTATGAAAAATATAATAAGACTTAAAGTATACACTGATTTTTTTATGCGCAGTCCTTACATAAAATTAAACAAGCTTCAAAGTTTATGGATTTTATGTGTCACGTATTAACCAAATAAATTAACCTTTAAAAACTTAACAATTATATCACTTTTAAATAACCCGGTAACTAATAAATATGCACAACAACAACAACTAAACTGAAAATGGCTTATAATCTGTTACAGATTTTACTCATATCTCTAAATGTATGGATGAATGAATAAATATGTATGTTATTGCTTGCATGTTAATCCTTGTTAACTGGAAAATTTCTATAATATTCAAGGTATGTTAAAGCATATTAAGCGCATATTTGTGCATATAAATGCATATGTATATTATACATATAGATAAAAATGTATGCATAAAAATATATGTATGTATATGTAGGGATAAATTGGCTTGTAATTTATCTGGTACGTGTGTTATTCAAAACTACATAACTAAATAACTACTACATACAAACATGCCACATCATTAAGAACGTTGTGGCAGAAATGAAATGAAAGAGCATTGTTTTTATGGTAATTATCATTCCATTGCTTTAACGTTCCTTTTGTATTCATCAAAATATTTGTTTTTTAATGGTAAGTAAGGAAAAGTAAGGAAAATAAGCAAAATCAAATACTCGACCTAAATCTAGACAAGTACCTCTTTGGTAAAAAAAAAAAAAAAAAAAATTAAGTAGCAAGTTCCATATGCATACAAACATACTGGAATATACTTTCATTTATAAATATTTATATAGGTAGATACTTATGTGTGTGTGTGTGTGTGAGGAAAAAAGCTTTTATCCTATATTACAGCAGTTACTTAAAGGTATAAGTTCAATCGGTAAATAAAATATTAATTAATAGTTTCAAAAAAAGAAGGTTAAGTATGAATTTAAAACTTGATCACTGTTTAATGGGAAGTCAACAATTCAAGGACATTTTTTTCTGATCTGGTATAAAAGAAAGTTATTGAGAACTAATTTGCATTAAAGTGCTAAAGCGTAGGATCTTATCAAAGGAGGCACTAAATTTACATCATATTCGAAATAAGTTGCTATATCCCAACAACTTAAAATTAGCAATTATGATTTCAATGAAATCTTATTAGCTGTTCAAAGGAGTAAGATCAATTTTTCAATTATTCTATCGCTTATATTCATCGGAAGTTGACCAAAGGCCTGGTTTATGTGATCTTTGAGATCATCAATCGATTACGATTTATAAAACGCATGATATTATTACTTCTCCAGCATAAACAACGGAGGTGTCCTCAGTCGAACTAGCGGTCGCACTTTGACATACGGATGTTGGCTGATTGTTTACCGTGCTTGGCAAAGTCGGCTCTAACGGCACAAGGCTTTTTGGAAGATTTGCTTTAAAAATGATTTTAATCTTCAACTTGTCTAATCGTAATAATTGAAGAAGGCTTTCAATGTCAATTTCACCTAAACGTGAATGTCTACTCAGTTAGTGAATGGGGTAGAGTTTAATACTCTTGAAACTCAGTGTTGTATTCCAAAAACAACAAAAAGATGTTCTCAACTGAGAAGTCTGCAGATCCTTCCGGATAAGAATGTAGGTATTCCAATAGCTACGAGCAAGCTACATGTTAGGAAACTGATTCTGAGTTTGAATACTTGTCAAGTTTCCAGAAGTCTCTGGCCAGTAATTACTCCATGCCGACTTAGAATATTATCGTCTCTCTCAAGAGATAAACTATTTATTTCAGGCAAAGGCAGCCATAGCAGGAGCTGAGGGTTTTTTGGCATTTTTACATACACAACACGATTGTTAACGAAGCAAAACAATTGAGTATTTAGTTGCGTTCTAACTTTCAACAAAGCAAATTCAAATGCATATAACTTTTGATTCTGTAAAGATTTTTACAAATTTTTTTCTTTACATAATTTTGTTATTTGTTGTTATTACAATAAATTTTCCAGAAAATCAGGTGAAAGTTGGACCCGGTATAATGAAAAAACTTCACCAAGGTAGGTCAAAAAGTAAAATTGTTTATTTTTAAAGCCGAATATCTCGTAAACTAAAAGAGATAAGATATGCACACGAGGATGTTTTTTGTAAAACTCTTCCAGTAGAATCCATTCATGTAAAAATCTTTGAATCTATTCAGATATAACGAATCAGGATTGTTTTTAAAAATGTTCATACCCCGGTAGGTCTATATGATGCAAACTCAAAACTTAAGCTCGTCCACACTTCCAGATTTTTTTATATTTTATTTTTGAAATGGGAATTAACGAAATCACGACAGCACACGAAACAAATGAGTAAATTCAACTTTAGATTTCAATTTCAACTTTAACAGAACAGTGATCTGACGTTATCTAATGATTTACATTGACTTTCAAACACCGACTATTCTAAAGATATTGATATAAACTAAGTTCCTCTTAAAAACTTGCATGCAAATCTGCCTATAGAAATTAAGCCAGTGGGCGAATTTTTTTAAAGTTATATTTTTATTAATGACTGTTATGTTCAAGTTCTAAACATAAAATAATAAATAAGTTTCTGTTGATTTTTAAGGAAATATTTGATATTTTCCAGAATTCTTCCAATTAAAGATTTTATTGTGTTTCGGTCACTTTTTTGCTCGAATAAGTCCACTTGTTTTTAAACTCCGTTTCATTTTATGTTGAGCTTTTAATGTACTTTAAATTATTTTTTACTAGAGTTCAATATGTTTCAATTACACGGAATTTTAGACTATTTGTTGGATTAGCCTCTATCGGTACAAACACTTACAATTTCTTTGTTACAACTCCATTGTTTTGTTATTGTAATGAGAAGAAGCGGGAATAGGCCAGAAAACAGGGGATATACTGAATTTTATTAGGAAATGGAGAAATTATTTCCAAAGGCACTCGTTCACGTATATTTCTGCCTTAATGCAACTATTTTTTAAGAATGAAGTGCTTCATTCCTTCCCAAATCAAAAACTTTTTTGGAAATTTTGATTTCTTTGATACACGAAATTTTTCTGCTTTAATCCCTTTAGCATCTGCGACATAAAATTCCTGGCTAGTAAGTTGAAAAAAGTCACCCTGTACAATTATTTTATCGTCTACTATACAGAAACAAAATTTCTGAAAAAATTCGTCCAAAGAACTTTAATGTTATTTTTTACCTCCAAATTCATGCTTGCGTTTCTATCAGGATTTTTTTCTTACACTATAAGTCTTCAGGCTAGACTCCCTTTCAAATTTTCTGATAAAGATTCAAAGCAATTAACTTTTTGTGATACTTTTCTTCCAGAGATGAGGTGAATTAATCCTTTATATTTAGCTTGAGTCCTACAACCTGAAGGTAATATTTGTCTTCCACTACCAGGTTACCATTCAGTAATCGTGACTTCTTTGTATAATATTATGACCCAAGAAACTGTATTTTGATGCACAACAGCCTTCCTTGCAATTATTTTATATGACTAATGCAAGGTTTCATGAAAAATTTGATTTGTGTGTTTATGTGTTTTTTGTTAAACTTCCATTTTAAGAAAAACCAGTTTTGCTATTACCATGAAACTTAGCACATGGCAAGTGAGGATAATGGCAAATACAAACCAGTTAACAGAATTATTAATTTTCCAATAGTTATAAGCCCAAGAGCATGCACGGATTTTTTCGTGCGCAGTCCTTAGTTAACAGTGAAGCTCAATGCATTTTCATAAGATCAAAACATTCTAGTATTAATTTTAAACATTTCTCTATATTTTTATTGTTTTAGTGTTTTAGTTTTAGTGTTAGTAAAAAAATAAATGCACTTAAAGAAAAGTTAGGTGAATTAAATACCAAATGTCACCAAATTTAATGGATAATAAAAAAGAAATATTCATTGCTAGATCTAAAAATAAGGAAATAAAAAATTTTATTTTTGTATTAAATATAACAAAATATAATGTAAGTTAGAGCCTTATATTATATTTTGGAATAGAATATAAACCAATAAATCTAGCGATTTTTAAATTGAATGAGATTTAATGCAAATATGTGTAATTGACATCACTGATCTTGATGTGTACAAGAGAACAAAGTTCTTGCTACATTTACGTTTTTTGAATAACTTATGTTCTGTTTACATTTACATTTACGATAGACTAATGGAGCCTTAAATGAAAGATAATAAAAATAAGAGTATCCAAATGGACTCAGCGTTGGACAAGTAGTTGAGTGGTAACGAAATTATATTAGACGAGCTGTAAACCCGCTACTTCGTTAGCGGAACTTTTTTATAAAAACCAAACTGTATAACAAATTTAAACTAAGATTCTTAATTACCTTGGGAAAATTTTTAATAGTGGCGTTATGTCATCCTTAAATAACTTTAATTGCAGGTTTATAATCTTAGAATAATGAAAAATAAATATAAGAATTGCGAAAAAGTATATTAGAATAAAGAAAAAGGCCACAAAATCCATTTTAAGGTTTCTGATTCATTTAGGACCTTACATCTTCAATTTTATGTTTCTAAGGATGAAAATTGCAGAACATTCAAGAAGTACCATTAGAAGAACAAAAAAAGTACCACAAAGACCCCTCTTATGGATTTTCATTAACTAAGGACCACATATCCCTAATTTCATGTTTCTGGGTTCATTATTATAGAAAATTCAAAAAGTACCATCAAATGAACAAAAAAGTACCACAATTTTTAATTTCATGTTTTTAGGTTAAATATTATAGAAAATTAAAAAAGTACCATAAGAAGAAAAAAAAAGTACCACTAAGACCCCTCATGGATTTTCATTAACTAAGGACCACATATCCCTAATTTCATGTTTCTAGGTTCATAATTATAGAAAATTCAAAAAGTACCATTAGAAGAACAAAAAGTACCACAAAGTCTCTCCTCTTGAATTCTTACTCATAGGACCATTTATCTTTAAGTACCACAAATTCCACTCTTGTGAATTCTTATCCACATAGGACTACATTTACTTAATCTTATATTTCTAAGTTTAATATAATGGAAAATTCATTATTAAGTTTGAATAAAATGTAATTTTCCGCCTTTACCCCCTTTTTGGTACTTTTTTTTACCCATAGAAGTATCAGAAATTGTATTCCAATGAGTTTCTAAATTATAGTGAGATCCCATATTAAAATACGCATATCGTTATGTCAATAAATATAAAAAATGTTTTATGAAAAAAAGTTTTTACCCGTTTTCTCCCTAAAGGGGCCGATTTTCAAAAAAGTACCAGACACCTGTCCGATTATTTTTTAAATGAATTACGACAACTATTCAACTTTTTGCGTATCTTTATTAGTTTGGGAGTTATAGAGTTACCGATTTTACCCGTTTTTACCCTTTTTTACCCCCTGAACATTCGAATTTCCAAAAATCCCGTCTTAGTGGATCTATATGGTGGGAGACCTACCTACGTTCCAAATTTCGTCTCTCTAGCTTCAGCCGTTTGGGCTGTGGGATGATGAATCAGTCAGTCAGTCATTCAGTCAGTCAGTCACGTTACTCTTTTATATATATAGATGATGATAATGGCAAACGATACCGAAAAACGCTATACAACATCTTAACACGAGATTTTAGAGCTTAAAAGGTGAAGTGCATATTACGGTAATACCTAATATTGGAAGGCCAAAATTTTCCTCTTTCAGTTTTTTGTAAACAATTGATTGATTTTTAAGCTGGTAATAATGCTGCCGCTCGTTGGCCTTCCACTATAATTGCCTGAAAATTACTTCTTTGGTCTCTAACCATCCAGATTAACTGGCTGTTTTAGACATCTGAATTTACGGTGGTTCTACTAAGGCTTCCTACAAGTTTCTACTATCTTTAAAATACTATAAACAAATAAATTATATAATTATATATACAAAAAATTGAAAATCGATTTTCTTCAAAAGAAATAGAATAACAAAAAGGAAACATTTTCAACTATATGATCACAATCAAAAGCAGCTCTATTTGTAGTTTTACAAAGAGAAAACTAATTTTCTGTTGCGACAATACAATATTTAACAATATCACTAAGAACAACAATACAATAACGTCAGTACAATTCATTTCAATTCATTTTTTCGTTTTTTTTTTTTTTTTTTTTTTTTTTTTTTTATGCCCGTAAAAATTCCATACAATGGTTGGGGCTGTAGGGAATTTAAACAAGGATTTTTATAAAAAAACACACACACACTCATACATTAAATATAGAAATAAGGATCATGGACATGGAAATAAAAAAAAAAAAACGTAAAGAAAAGAATTTAAAAAAACAAAAAACTGTTACTAGAGATTTTTCTGCATTTCCTTGTGTTTTTCCTGTAACACAGTGCCCCAATTCATTTTGAACGTTTGGTGCTTGTAGGTTGGTTGGCTGAGACTGGTGTGTTGGTTTGGATGGTTGGCTGGTTGTTTCGTTGGTTGGATGATTGCTGCCTGTGCTTACAATTGACTCTACATCTTTTAGTCATGTTTTGTTATGATTGTTATTCAAGCATATAATTTCTTTCTGTTATGTTGTGGCAGCAGCAGCAGAGCTTTTTTCGTGGTTGTAGTCGTCATCATTATATATGTTTGGTTTTTAGTTTAGGGGATATTTAAAATATTTATATGAATTTCTTTAAATCGTTTTTTATTTATTTTATTTATTTTTTTTTTTTTTTTTTTCATTTGTTTTCTTAATACTAGTATTTAATAATATTTGTTTAGGAAATATATAATTTTTAACATGAAATTATGAAGAATTATATACGTAGATATACAATATAAGCTGTTGGCACATTTAAAATTTTGATTAATTGGAAATTTAATAATTTCAAAGATTATAGACTTTAGAGAATAAGGCTGCATTTCTAATTACCAATTGTTTTCTAGGAGATTCAGTTTTGCAAAAAAAAAATTTTTGAACAAATACAATTATATTTTATATATCTTTGAACCAATTAAATGCTTTTATAAGTGAAGAAATCTTTTTGCTATTGGCAATTACAACTCAATTTATTGATTGGTGCATACAAACATATCAATCGCGTTGAACACCACTGTCCTATTATTTATTAATAAGTAAAGTAAAAAAAAATAATTTTTAGAATTCTACAATTTTTTTTTTTTTTTTTTTTTTTTGCAGAATGATATTATCCGTTCATCTATATATTTGGGTAAAATAGATTGAAAATGGCGCTTAATTCAGAGAAAAGTCATATAAATATTTTAATATTTACATTCCGTTTTTCTATTAATCCAAAAGTAAAAAAATATATTTTTGGAATTTAAAAATGTTTTTCTTGAGAGAACTTTGGTGTCCATCCGTATGTCTCTTTATTAAATTTTGCAAATTTTCCAATTTAAAATCGTTTGTTTTTAGAGTCAGTAAAGATATTGAATTAAATTTTTCTAGGCTATTTTGTCAAATTAAAAATATATATACAGTACTGTGCAGAACATAAGCAACAAAATTAAGGTTATCCTAAATGTTGAATTATTTGAATTATAACAAACATGTATATCTTATAAAATGTGATTTTCCTTGATTTCGAAAAAACGAGAAAAATATTGTATAAACAAAACCTTAAATACTGCTTAATTAAGGTAAACAAATTTATTTTTGAAGCACAATTTAAAAAATTATAACTTTTCAGATGTTATTAAAAATAAATAGGTAACACGATTAAAAAAGGTATTTGTCTATATAAAAAGGTTATATGTTATTTGTTATTAAAAATTAAAATGTGATCTAATACTCAGACGCAAGATCTATGGAAGTTTTTTTATGCAGCTTCAAGATTAGCGCAGTCCAAAGTGTTGTTTAGTCAACAAATTCAAATGGAAATCAGTCCAGAGAAAACAATTTAATCGCATTAAAACTTTCTATTAAAAAATAGAACAAAATGAAGCAAAATATGAATATGTTGCTGTTGTTGTACACATTCCAATATGAAGATTGTAGTTTTTTTTCCAGTTTTTGTTAATAGACAAAGAAAAAGTTCTTTAAATGTTTGCGTTTTTGTTAATCCTTAAATATTTATATAATTTCGTAAAATTATTCTTGTTGCAAACCAAATATTCTAAAAAATAAAACTGTTTTAGGTAATTTTGTTGCTTTTATTCTGCACAGCACTGTATATTATCGGTTGAAGATGTTAGGCTATACAGTGTTGGTAAAAATAATAGGGACACTCTAATTTTTCAATATATTCTTACTTTTTTATTTACTATTTCATAAATATTAAAAAGTATATACATAAAATTAAATTACTTCAAATATTTTAACTTATAAAGCAAAAATAAGGAACCAGTTCTGCCAAAAAATATTTTTTATTTTTTTTTAAAGGCATGGAAAAAATAATAGGGACACTTAATGTTTTGGAAAAAATATTTATTTTTTAACATTACCATCATTTCCAAATACTTTTTCAATACTTGGTTGAAGATCCTTTCATTTTTATATCCTTTTGACAACGGCGATTCATAGATCCCACAAGATTCGCACATACCTCGGGAGGAACTCCACAACTCTTGTTTATTTTTTTATTTAAAGCTACCAATTTTATTTTTGAGGACTCCCCAGAGATGGATAATTATCCAGCAATTCCCGTTTTAGTGGCATTTCATCCTCAGCAAATGGAAGCATTTTATTCTGGAGAATGTCTATATAGTCAGCAGCATTCATTTTTCCCTGAATCCAAACTATTGGACCAACTCCAAAGGCCGAAAAACATCCCCATAGCATTATAGAACCACCACCGTGTTTGACGGGTTTTTGGTATATTTTGGATCAAATTCAGCATTTGCAGGACGACGTACAAATGATTTTCCGTCAGATCCAAATAAATTGACTTTTGTTTCGTCTGGCCATAGTACGTGTCGCCAGGCAAATTCCAACCTTTTTTGTGTGTTTTTCTTGCTCAACAGTGGTACTTTTCTCGGACTGCGTCCCATTAATCCGACTTCCTGCAGCCTATTTCTTATTGTTCGACTTGTCACTGAAGCACACAATTCATTTTTAAGGCTACTTGATGACATAAAGGGGTTATTTTTGGAAAGTCGAACTAAACGTTGGTCAAAACGCGCTGACGTTTTACGCTTTCTACCTCTAGTTTCATGACTTTTTTTCGAATGAATGGCATTGAATACTTTAGTTTTGGAACACTTCATTATCTGTGCAATTTTTCTAATTCCGAATTTTTCTGCCAAAGAAACAATACGCAAATCTGGTATCGTAAGAAAGGTCTTTGGGGCGCGCATTTAATGTCATAACAAAAATTTTTGCATTTTATAACAACGCGATAAGAAATATACGCGTATTTTGATGCTAAATTCATACAAATCCTTCTTATATAAGAACATTTATATATGAAGGAAATTATGGTTTGAAAAATTCTAATAAAATTCAAACTTCGAAAATTGAAAAACTTTAAAAACCGTTTGGGTATAACTGTTAGAGGAATATATTGTATTATTTTCGTTCTATTGTTTTTAATATTTATGTGTAAAAAATTCAAATTTCAAAATTTTTAGTGAAAAATTACAAAAATTTTGGACTTATTTGGACCTAGGACTAGAACTAGAATTTTTGTTTGCATATTGTTCCTTTGGCAGAAATATGAAAAAAATCCGAAAAACCCGAAAAAAGGACATATTTTCATTTTGATCTAACTCACGAAAGGATAATGTCAGGACCAACATTTTTAGAAACGATGTCTTAGAATGAAGTAAATTTTCATTTGAGCTGGGAACATCGATACCTTATTTTTTCTCCATACAAACGGGGTCACACTAATATACATAATTCGAAAAACACATAAGATAAATAGTACATACAAAGAATTCATCAAGAGCTTTAAGATGATATAAAAATATTTGAAATCGAATAAGTGACAACAATTTAACAACATTTATATACATCAGTGCCCTATTTTGAATCCTCAAAGATCCGTTTCTTAAATTTTTATGCGATCCTCCTTCTAAGCTTAAAATGTTACTCTGCTACACCTTTGAGAAATTCTTTGTAAATACAATTTATAAATACTAAGACAAAAGTACTTTTAAATACCTCAAGTTGATAGTTACATTTTAAAATTTTACTTTTAAAGACTTTTGATTGAAAAAATACATTGAAAATTTATGAAAATTTAATTTTTTACTGAACTTTGACAGCTCTGCACAAGAAAACAACACAACCTGACTTGATGATTTTAATTTTAATTTCAAAATTCAATTAATCGCCACTTTTGATACATTTTACAACAACATGAGCCACAAAGCCATTTTATATTCAATGATTTACTGAGACCAGTCTTTTTAGTTATCTTTGATACTTTGCAAGCTCTGTTTATAGAGACCTTCGACTTAAATTCGCTCAAGAATATGAGAACTTAAAGACCATAAGATCATCAATATTTGAATTTTTATGACAATTTTAAAATAACAATATATAAATTTCTATCAGTATTTTAGAATCAAATTTCATGTGGGGCCAAAACTTTTACTACTCATAATTCTGCAGTGTGACATTCAGTTCCGCATCATCACCCAAATATGCACACACTAACAACATGACATACAAACAACAACAGCAAGAAAAAAAGAATTGTGCTCATAATAAAACAAAAAAAAATTATCATCATAAACATTTTTCGTAATAATAATATTAATGATGATGATGAACGCGATGTGTGTGTTTCAAAGTGTTGAAACATGTGTTAAGCAAACAAACAGACAGACAGACAGACAACCAACCAAACATCTGGACGGACGTTTAAAGTTAAATGTTAATGGTATTTATGTTGAAAAATTCCAGCCATTCCATAAATTTGTTACTTTTTTTTTTAATATTATTTTCCATGTGTTAAATTTTCTTTCTTTTTCTAAAAATCACACTAATTTCTTTCTTTAGGGGTTCAAATGAAATGTCTGTGTGGAGTCAAAGCATGTGTGTGTCTGCATGTGTATATGTGTGGTTTTTACTGAATATGTTGCGTGGTTGTTATGTTTTTCATGGTTTTTATCTTGTCTTGTGGTTGTAGTGTTTATGTGCATTTTATTTCATAAATCATTATTTGGCAATGTGTAATAAAAAGTCTTAATATATATTTATTTATTGATTATTAAATTAGAAATGTAGGTAAGCAAGATTAATATAGTTATCTTAATGTGAAATGCTTACAAACTTTTACTTTTGCTATAAAAAAATTAAAATGTTTTCAGTATCAATCGAAGATATAAATCGAGTAGAAAATTGTAATAAGCAATTTTTTTCGAAATACTTTTTTTTCGATTTTCGATTTATGATATAAAATAGGTCAAATTTGGGAGGATCTACATATAGTCCTATTAAATGTTTAGGCTTGTTTTTAATTTTAAAATAATCTCTGTAAAGATATATGTTCTTAGTGGGGTTTTTCACTATGATTGTCCAGTCATGATGTTTTCTTTTATTTTCTTTTAAGCAATCTTTGTAAAATCTCGTACGTTTTGACGATGATTTTGAGCATGATTGTTTGAAATTTTATGTTAGTGTTGCCGTTGTCAATAGAACTTTATTTAAGAGGAAAAAAGTATTTTTAATTCAATAATTATTCCATTTTACTAAGAAAGCATATTAATTACATCATTTATTAATGAATTAATTAATGTTAACAATAAAATAATTTAACTATACAACAAAATTTGTATGTATATTTCTTCATATAAATTATAAAATAAAAATTATTTTCCTTCATATTTGGGATAAAATTACTTTTATTTCAATAATTATTTCTTTTTATTGCCTTTATGAATGATTTAAAAAAACAAAATTACACATTTTTTTAATTTTGTGTATAAAATAGAAATTTTACTTGTTAAATTTTGTATATCACAATTTTTCCATATGGTAACACTTATATAAGTTTAAGCATCATAGCGACGATCTTTACACTCTGAAAAGCGAAAATAAATAAAGCAACATAAGAAAAGTGCGAATGCTGTAAATAAGAAACATAAAAAACACCCACGAAATCACGATTCGTGCTTGTTTTCTTACCCCTCTTGCTTCTTTACACCTCTTGCCTACAAACTAAAACCATCAGATGCAAAACCATCATCGTCAAAATTGGCCCTTATACGAAATATTATTTTAGAAAAAAAAAAAGAGTCGACAGTTTTTCGGCAAAAAAACGAAGTTATAATTTTTGCAATCCTCAATTTCAAAACCGTCTACGAATGAAAAACGGGAAAAGTATAGTCGGTCAAGACTTACCATATGATACCCTACACCATTTCGATCCACATAATTAGGTTTTTACTTATATAAACCTTATTTGTGTTAAATATTAACATAATACAAACATTTCTATGGAATTAATGCACGTTAAAGTGATTTTCAGGAGAGGGGTTCATATGCTTAATTAAGGTAAACAAATTTATTTTGGAAGCACAATTTTAAAAATTATGACTTTTTAGTGCATGTAAAAGAACTTCCGCTAAATAGTTCGTTCAGATATTATTAAAAATAAATAGGCAACACGTTATAAAAACGTATTTTTATATAAATATAGGTTATATAGTCCCTAAGGTTTAATATATGCTATACTCAAAGTCCATTGGAAGCATTTAAAGAAGTTACTGGCTAAGCAATATAGCACTGCTCATTGAAAAGCTTATTCAATAAAGCTACATTTTTTTATTTCTGTTTTTATACAAAAAATAATTTATAATTTAATATAAATACGTTGCTTTCATCCTGAAATTAACAAAATTAATCATATTAAAAAAGAAAAAAGTACTTAATATATTTTAAACAATATTTATATATATATATCCACTATGACCGGCTTCGCAACATCGCGCAACCCGGTATCAGAGACCTGCGCCGAACGTCTGAAACTCGGCTAAGCCGAGCCGCCGAGAAAATTTTGGAAAATGCCGCCGCCGTAAAATTTTCGAATTAACTCGGCTTAAAAACAGCCGCCTTTTGAAATTATTTTTGGAAAATATCTTAAAAAGAATACACTTTTTTTCCGTTAAACTAGGTTTTTTTGTCTGGTTTTTAACTTGTTCTTCATATAAATTTAATTAGTTAAATGCCAGAAACAAAAAACATTATAAAAATGCAAAAAGCCGTATCCATAATTTTAAATTTTTTGCTTTGTTAATCATTCACTTAAAGCATAAAATAATCTTCGAACCAAATTTGTCTTAAATGAAACAAGTTTGACAATGGTTTCGTTTATTAAATTGATGTTACAGCCTCTTGACTTTTGTTATTATTGATGTCATTTTTGAAGATATGAATATGAAATTTTTCGTGTAGATGTAGTTTGAATCAGTGCATTATAATACAGTAAAAAAACCAACATAAGATATTTCAGTGATTTTCCTCTTAAAAGTTGCTTGAATATAACATAAATTAAAATAAAATCTTCTAAAAAAATTTAAAGTCCTATTTTTATGAACAAAGATCAATAAGGAATGAAAATAAGATTTTTTAATTAGAAAATGTATTCTTAATTTCAGCCGGCTGACAGCCGATTTTAAGCTGCCGCCGAAGCTTTTTTACACAAGCCGCCACCGCACAGTGTCTCATTTATCCAAATTAGAACGACAAAAATTTCGCATTTATTACTAAACATATCATATATTATGGAAAAAATACTTGAATTTTTGGGAAGTGTCTATACCTCGAATTGTGGAGTTTTAAAGTTGCAACTTAAAAATATTTTTATTTTATTTAAAAATTTTGTAAAGAAGTATGTTAAATTTTAACTTCATATATCTCAGTAAATACTGCACATATTATTACGATTTTTTTTTGGTATGTACTAACAAATGTATACAAATTATTCCATTATAATTTGCTTGGTAAAAATATCAATACAGATAATATTGTTTTCCATTTAAAAGTTATCATAATTATAAAAAATATATTTTTTGGGGAATTCAATTTTTTAATGGAATAGAACTAAAAAGTTCCAACGAGTTCCAATCTAAAAATACAATTTGTATATAAAAGAATATCCTTAAAATTATATTTGAGAATATTAGTTGCGACTTTTTGCGATCTTTTAAGATATTATAAAATAAAGTGCGATACCTCATATTATCAATCTTTTAAGAAATATTTTAAAAATTTAATGTAATGGCTGAAAATTTGTTATGCAAATGTTACATTAAGATTGGTGTGATTAGATTTTGCCACGCCTGCTTTTAAAATATATTTTATTTTAATAAATTTTAAAAAAATGTATCAGAAATTTATATGAATAAAGTATTTTTTTCAGTGTGGGTGGCAGCGATTCTACCAGCCCATTTTTAGTGGGAATGTTTAGGACCTTATCTACTAACAGAATATAAAATTTCAGACTAATATCTTCAAAACTGGATTTTTGTCAAAATGTGACACTGTGCACCGCCGATGACATTCCTCGGCGCAGGTCTTTGCCCGGTATACTGTCAAGGTGTACATCTTAAACCGCACAGTTCCAAAAAATGATTTTGGGCAGAAAAAAGATGGTTAATGACTGTACTTGAATTCTATAAATTGAAATTGAAATCATTGCAGAGAAATCAATATATTGCTATTGTTGTACACACTTCTATATGAAGATTGTAGTGTTTTATTCCAGTTTTTATTTGTTACACTTATATTTTTTGCTTTTGTTTTGCACAGTACTGTATATGTACATATGTACAGTGTTTCACAAAAGTTAGTGAATTTTAATTTTTTAATACAAAAATGAGTTATTTTTAGTTATTAAATTAGGTAAATAAAAAATAATATTTTTTTTATGAATAGGATTTTTTATGCCTGAGTTGTTTTCTACCAAATGCTGCAAAAAGTAGCACAAAATGTTGAATGGTTTCCGAGAAATTGAGAAAAATAACACGTGCAGACATTTCAGGTACCTCACAAAAGTATTTGAATTTTTTAATTTTTTATGTTTGAAGATACTCAAAAAACAAAAAAAGGCCAAAAATAAATGTTTTTTTATAATAATTGTTATAAGTATCACTGTTAAGCATTTACTAATTAGTTTTATAAATTTGGGGGTAAAATTTTGGGGAAATTAAGCGAAGTTTCTTTACATGTATCTTACAAAAAGAAAAATTGGAATAATCGGGTAATTTTTCCTAACTTATTTCTTAAATTTAATTTGTTTTATTTGGAAATATAAATGAACTTTGTCATGTCTTCAAAAAATAATTTTTACTGCAAAAGTTCTAAATATTGACATTTCAAGCGGTGTACATTGTTTCATTATTTGATTAAAAATTAAAAATCTTCAACATTAAGCCCATTTTTATTCGGATACCGGCTACAAAAATACAAAGAAATTGGAGCCATAGTATAAAACACGACAAAAGGCATATTTTAAGTTACATAACTATACACCCAGAGAAATATCAATCACATACGTGTTGAAAACGATACCATTCTGTGTCAATAGTGAATCTACACCGTATGTGTTTAAATTAAACACTGCGTGTTCAATTCTTATTGAAAATCGATACCTAATTGGTACCAAGTTGAAACCATTTCGGTATCAAATTGTTAAATTACATATGTTTTCTATTAAATTTGTTAACGAAAGGTATTAAAAAGCTGTTACCGTAAATTACCAATGTGAGCACAACCGTTGTTGATTTTGAATCGAATTTTTTCCCTTAGTGTATGACTTTCAAGGTATAGGGGAACTATAAAAAGGTAAAAATAGCCGAAAAAGTTTACTATTATGCAGTGTTGTCAACTTTTTTGAAGTAAAACGAGCAGTTCATCACTTAAAAACGCGCTAAAAAGCGCTAAATTACATTTGAATAAAATTTGTTTTTACCATTTAGTTAAATATGTATTTTTTATCAAGAGCAAAACAACTTATTACATATATATTTGTTATTTTAAGTTCCTGTGCAAATATTTGGTAGTAATATGCAATATTGAACAGTAACGTTTTATAAAAACAATATTTAAGAGACAAAGAGAGGTTATACATTTGATAATAACTTTTAGTTAAAAGCTTTTAAAATTAAAAATATGTTAAATTAAATTATGATGGTCTTAGGCCCAGTATTATACTGCTCACTTAGTGGCCAAATCCTGTTTTAAAATTTTTCTTTTTTTCATCTCTTTTCCTAAGTATGAAAATTGTGTTGCGTCTTTAAAAATATTTATTGAAAGTAAAATAAATGGAAATACAGAATACATATCGATGGCTGCCCTTTTCGTAATTTTACAGGAGAAGGTTATTGTGTATTTCGATTCGAAAGAAAATACTTTCGAATTTCAATGTATAAAGTATACAAATTCGAACGATTTTCCTTTCGAATTTAGTTACAAAATAACCCTCTTGAATAAAACCTAAGAAACTTTTAATTCAAAACAAATACCGAAACTAATTCTAACTTTTATTTCTGGACTTTTCTACGCCTTAGTAAGTTATCATAGATAGGGATTTTTTCAGTAATTTAAAATTTAAACAAATTAATACTATAATTGGTGCTTCAAATAATAAAAATTATTGTTTCAATAGATTACTGAAAAAACTAAACTAAAAAAATATGTCTTTTCAAATTCTTCATCTGGAGGCAGGATTTTTTTTATATAATTGAAAATTTGAGATAATGTTTTACTTTTAGAAATACTTAAATATTTCAATTATTATTTCCATTTTCATTCCATCCATCTTTGTTTGGAACATTTCAAATAAGAACTTTCCAACACAATAACATACCGTATTTTGATACGTGAATGTTTCACAAAAATTATTTTCATAAAAAATTCTATAAAATAAATAAAGTACGCCATTTTCTATATTAAGTATGCATTATAATATTAATTATACACTTGAAGACAAAAAATTAAAAATGTTTAAAATCTGAATTTTCTTTGTATTGTTTATATTTTGCATAAAAAATAAAGTTTCTACATTTCAAATTCAGAAAAATTTAGAAAATATGATTAAAATCTGTAACTAAAACTAACCGAATACAAAACGCGCCAATTTAGCGCCTTTTCAAGAAAAAGCGCTGATGTAAAAAAATTCGACTTTTGGGTTGCTGAAAAGCGCTGAATCTAGCGCGAAAAGCGCTAAATTGGCAACACTGCTATTATGTTAATACTACCTATGTTGATGAAAATAAAGTTGAAAATTTTTCGCTCCAACATTTCTGGAGTGCAAGTTATTGATCCAAAAGTAATATGGCTAAGTAATTAGAAAAATAAACCCAAGTACAATTATGTCGGGGTATATCTTGGAGCTATATCATAAAGTCAGGTATTTTAGTCTCCAAATTTATAATTGGCTATATATCGGGAAGATATTCCCCAACATTTTGAAATAAATTTTTGATACGTAGGGTACCAAAGTGGGCTTGATATTTAAGGTATTCTATTTTTAATGGTGCAATGTCGCATAATTACCGACTTGGACCCTTCATATATGGCGTTTTAACAAAAAAAAAAAAAAAAAACTTATTAGGAACTAAAACCTTATTATTTTTTTACTATAATGACAAAAAAAAAATAGGCGTGTTCTTCCTAAATCAACCTTCTAAGTCCATTAAATATAAAATTGGACCAAAAATCCCCCAAAATTTTACTCCAAATTGGGGAAAAAGATTAGTAAACATTTAATTGTGATACCTATGACCTATTATTAATAAAAAAAAAATACATTAATTTCTCCAATTTTTATTTTGTTTGACATTTTTAAATACAAAGGTGATAAAAAATGATAAAAAATTCAGTTAATAAATCTAGAATTATTTTTTTTTAATCACGTAATTAAACCTTTTTAATTATTAATTTAAAAAATTCAAATACTTTAGTGAGACACTGTATATCTATTTTTCTAGTCCACCTTCCAGCACAGATGAATTTAATAAAGTAACAACATCAGCGAATTCAAGCAAACACATACATATGGATTTGACATCGGCAGGTGATATACATATTTTTAATAAACGAATTAGGATATTTGGTAATCAAAACAGTAATAATTTGCTTATTAGATTCACTTTTTTCCGAAATTTATTTAAATTCCAAAAGGAAAATAAACAATTCAAAATAAAATAGCCTTAAAAGGGTTAAGGAAAAGAATTCAAATGTTTTTACGACTTTTGCACACTATTCGCAAAAACTGTCAAAACATAAACACTACACAAACATGGAAGGCAACAAAAAAAAAACCAACACAAATAAATTCTACATACAAATTTTGTAAACAAGCAAATAAACAATGGCATTGATGACGAAAAAGTAAGAACAAAACAACAAAGAAAAAGAATAATAACTAATCAACAATATAAAAAAACACAGTACTCTTACAAGAATGTTGAGTGAGAAAAGAAAATTATGTTAAAGCATAAATTTGCTTTCTCACTTGCTCTTATACAAAAAAAAAAAAAAACACAATGGCATAATAAAAAAAAAACAACAGAAACAAAAACCGGAAAGTGCACAATCATATTAAATGACAATAAAGCAACAATAACAAAATAATAAAAAATAAAAGTAACCAATACCAAATAAAAAAAATAACATAAATAAATATTCTATGTAAACAATCAAGACCAAAAAATATTAAATAAAAAGAATTACAAAGAAAATGCAAAAAAAAAAAGAGAAAAAAAGAACAATTGTTTTTGGTATCTAAGAAAAAGATTTGTATTTTAAACAAAGTTAAGTAATGATGCCAGACTTCTGATATTTTGCAGAATTCTTCATAACGCTGCATTCTATGTTCATTATACATAACGTGACCAGAGGGTTTTTGCCAAAAAGCGGGACCGGAACGACTAAAAAGCGGGATTCTGGACAAAATTGTATGGAAAAAGCGGGATTTTGGAAAGTTTTGTAAAAAAGGGGATTTTCTTTTTACATCTCAATTAAAAATCTAATTCAGCTGTTCCCTCGCAAGCACTTGGTTCACGATCCAATTGAACCGTTACAAATTGAGAATGACTTATTAAAATTTTGGAACATCGAAATAAGTAAATATATACCTACAAACTGAAACTTTAAAAATTATAATTTTAACGTGTTCCTCGAAATATTTTCAAATTATTCCTAGTTAAATTTCAATATTGAATTCGGCATAAATAGACCTCCCTAACTCAGCTCCGATTTTTTTGATTTTTTCGCCATTGGCAGTACTTTTATCGGTGAAAATAATGATGTAAAAATTTTTCAGCCCAATTAAATATTTTGGAAGTTGAATTTTGTATTGCGCTGAAAAATTTGGAATTGCGCTGAAAAATTTTAACTGAAGATATTAAAAAAAAAAAAATAAATATTTTAACAAGCTTAATAATGCGTATCTTTTGGGAGGTCTTCCTACATCGAAGTCATCAAAAAATTCACACAAAGTACATTTAAGATTAGTCAGTAATGATCTGCGTAATAAAATATTTAAAACTTTTAATTATCAAAAACGATTTGTAAAAAATTACATATCAACTTTCCAGTGAAAAAAAAATATTTTTAGTTACACTTAAATATTGGTAAGAATGTTATAGAAAACGAAAATAAGGAAATCGAATAAGTAATTGTTAGAGTTAGAAAAGCGGGATTTCTTAATAAAAAGCGGGAAAATTATTTTAGGCGGGATCGAAGTTTAAAAAGCGGTATAATCCCGCCAAAAGCGGGACGTCTGGTCACGTTAATTATACATAATAATTTTATTTTCAACAGACAGCAATCGGAAGAAATTTAACAAGTTCAGGGTAAAAACGGTACTTTGGGGGAAAATTTAACTAAAAAAAAAAAATTTAAAAATAACAGTATTGTGAATATTTTATATCCTCTGTTCAATTAAACATAACGATGATAGCAATACAAAGGTGTGGGTTTCTAGCATAGAAAATTGTCATGTCGATATCTCAGCTCAGGTTTAAATTAATAATAGAGCCAATTATAATTCTTACGCGCACATTTGGGAGAATTATATATTTTAAATTTACAATAAATTTGTCTATTAAATGGAGAAAAGTTGTTAGTTCTAAATAACTGTATATATGACTAATTTACTATACAAGTTTATAGAATTTATATTGAATTTTGTATACTTTTACACCGGTATTATTAGGAAATTAAGAGTTGAGAAACATTTTTGCACAAAATAGAACTAAAACATAATCACGAGATCACTATAATATAAATAAGAGTAAATTATCTTAAAAACTATATACATTTGTATAATATTAAATGACTGTCTAGTACTTAATTTATTTGGCTATGTCTGGCGATCAGTCATCGTATTTTGAATATAACTGAAAACCTTTGTGTAGCAGATAGATTAGTATGTGTCCAAATTGAATATATTATTTTCGAAAGACTATTTCTTGTTTTAAGCTATATTTTTGTTTTATTTTTTAATAATCATTGAAAAAAACGAGTAAAATTTTAAGGTATAATTTACTCGAATAACTCGAGTAACTTAAAAGATTATTCGAGTAACTTAAAAACTGCATTTTCGAGTTATTTGATTATTCGAACAATGAAAAAGTCGAGTAAAATGAATACTCTAATATTCATATAATAAATAAAACAGATTTACATATGTGTGTTAAAACAATTTTTTGCTTACAATTGTATTCTTGTATTCTGTCACAAGAAGTGAATTATTCTTTAAAAGAAGAATCAAGTATTATAATGTATTTAATGAATTTAGTAAAGTTAAATAAAATATTAAGCTAAAAAGGAATAATAGATTTTATAGTTCCATTTATTGGTATCAAACAATTCTGTTGAGCTAGAAGGTTTTAAACCGACACAATGAAATTAAAAGTTTCAGACATTATAAAATTTGTTATTGATTTTCTTCACCCAAAGCACTATTTTTACAGTAAACCTTTAAAATTGCTTTTAAATGCTTACATTTAATTGAAAATAAAATTATTTACCTAAAATGACAGATTTCGGTGCTTAGCATTTGTTTGGACCTTTGGTATTACCCATATTTTTAAAATACTTAATAAAAAGATCTTTTTTTTTTTTTTTTTTGAAACTATGTAATGTGATATATACCGTTATTATTCTAAATCTAGAATTTTAATAAAAACCTATTTTATAAAATCAGGGAAAAAGTATTTATGACTATATTTTTCGTTCCCGAGGTTAAAATATAATTTTTGTTACATATTTAGAACTTAATTTATGTGTAAAATTACGTTATTAACTCGGAATTTAAACCAATTTATTGAAGTATCTAAAAAAATTCAAAATGTTTTAGGAACAATTTTTTAATTGCTTTCTTCAGTCTTTAATATTCTTGTAAACCGTGTTTAGAGAGCCAGACTTATGCAAGAGAGAAGCATTTAAAATATAGAAAAATCTGGAATTTTTTTAAGGATTTCTTCCAATATTTCAATATTTAATTTTTTTATTCAATTACAAATTTACATTATAATCTACTTTAAAAGTAGTTTAAATATTAAATTTAAATACATAAATAAATACATACATCCCAAAATACTTATTTTTGCAATTTCGTAACCCATTCAAACAAAAATTTAAAATTGAAAAAAATCGCAGTTTTGGGACAAAATTTGCCCAAGTTAGTAAAAAAATTAGATCGATTTATTTTGTTGATAAAAAGAGAAAAAGTTTTTTTTTTTTTGTTGTAAAAAGGATTTATAAAAAAATTTTAATATTTTTTTCATAGCAAACTGAATACTATGAATTTTTTAGACGAGTTTCGTGCTTCAATGTTTAAGTCTTATTCGACAAAATGTTAAAATTATTACTCAAAAATAATATAAAACCCAATAATTTCAAAATTAAACCTTATAACTATAGAAAACAACTAGAACTCCAACTTGCTCTCAAAAAACCTAACTCAGCTGTCAAAAGAAACCTAACTCTTGTATGTGTTAGTAGAATTATCTACAGAATTAATTTATATGTGTGATTAATTTTTTTCTGCTGAGCGAATGAAAGGAGTTGAACTTCTAGTTGTTCAATCATTGTTTTCATAATTAAAAGTAATATCAATAAATAACTAATCAAAAAAATTGGAGCTGTATCAGGGTATTCAATGTATCTTAAATTGTCTTCCTACGAAATTTTTCACAACAAAACACTAATGCACATCAAACAAACTATTAAATACTTTAAAAATTATAACATTTTTAACAAAAATAATCAGGTTACACTATATTTAATAAACTTACCTTGCTTTATTTTTTACTCAAACTTGTGGAACGTAAATTTCACTTTACAACTCGCAAAGGGTTAATGTAGAACACAAAATAAAATAAACAAAAAAAAATACTACGAGTTTTTGTTGTCAAAGTTATTGTTTTTGTATCTTGTTTTGTAGGTGGTAAAACAAAAACAAATGAAAAATGTCAAATAATGCAGATTTTTTTTCTGCTGTTTTGTATTTTAGCTGTTTTTACTTAAATTTTTACTGATTTTTATTACTTTTCACTTATCAATTGTATATTTTACGCGTTTCTCGCATTTTCGTTAAAACATGTGTTTATCTTATTTTAACTTTTTTTGCAATTGCAAACAAATTGCGAACACATTTAAATAATATACAACAAAATATCTATGGGTTAATAAAAAATATTAGAATTTCAGGGTCGTTATTTTGTTTACTTTTTAATATGTGAATATGCACAACTTTTTATTTTTTATTTTTTTCGATTTGCGTTTATTTTGATTTAGTAAGACATAACTTTTACGACTGATTTTTTTCACAACAAGTTTTTATTTGTCAGACCAAAATAGTTAAAATTTGTTTTTGTTTATTTTTTCGGTTGTAATTTCATATTTGAGCAGGAAATTTACTTAAAGAATTCGACATGAAATCATTCCGTTTAAGAAATCTGATACAAAAACAAAACATTGCAAACACGCATCCACATACACATACAATATTACTACACAAACAATTTTTATTTTGTGGTCTTTTCTTTTTCCTTCATTCTTCCTCTTGGATTTCTTTCTTTGTGGCTTGTGTTGTAATCTTAATTGTTTTTAAATTTTTAAAACGTTTTTATTTATTTCAACTTGTTTGTTATTTAATGATTTATTAATCACACGGTTTAAACAAAAAAATTTCGAAACGCTACTTAATTTGCTTGATTTAAACATTAATAAATATAAACAATTCACTCGCAAAATAAACGTCACCTACTTTTTTCTTTTTCTCTATTTTTTATTTGTTTTCTTCAACTATTTTCGTTATTTTCTTTGCTAACATTCTTTTGCTTTCTTTCTCTTTTAACACTTTCTTTGCAAATTTTTCCAATTGTTTTAACTATTTTTTCACATTGAATTTAATTGACTTGTTGTTTTGTTATGCCAATTGGAATTTACTTTTTTATTATAATAATTTTCACTTTCGTTTTCATTTGTCACTCTCACACATCAATTTGTTGATTTTACTATTGGATTTGCAATTAAAAAACAGCAGAAGAAACACAATTGTTTTATTCATTCATCGCGACTACACTAATGTGTCCATTTCTTTTTATTTCCAACTCATTTTCAACCAACATCCACACTTCCGCACGACTAAACGAAGACTGAAGGAAACAAATAAGAAAAATTCTTCTTTCTGTTTATTTTTCGTCTACATACTGTGTGGATTGTATGTACAACTGTTCAATCAGATGTTACAGGGTTGTATTGTTGGTGTAGTAGATTTAATGAGCAGTTTGACAGATCAAACGGCTGTAAGCCGGCTGAGTCGAGCCGCCGGAAGTTTTTCAGGAGCCGCCGTCGCCGTAGGATCCTACGTAGGATCATACAACTGAATTTGGTAAATGTATTTATTATAAATTTGTAGCACAATCAAAAATATTGTATTTTCTTCAGAAGAGAATTATAATTTCGGAATCACATCATTTCTTTTAATGAAGAATAAAATTATATATGATTGGTTGTCAAATACTCAGAGAATAGTATTTTTGATACCTCGCTATATCTGTTTAGAAAATTTAACTGAATAATTTAATTTGTGATTTGAATTTTTTTGATCAAAGTGTAGAATTACTTATTGTGGGAGCAACAAATAAAATTATATTCAACTTTACCTTACTGATACACCCACAATCAAACAGATCATACTTTTTTTATCTTTAATTTATAGTTCATTATAAGTGTATAAGATAATTACACTGGTCGTCAAAAAAATTTTTTTTCGAGCTCCTTCAAAAAAAAATATGTAGACTAGATGGAATTCCGCATGCTAAACTCGAATCTGCTTTCAGTTATTTTCCATCAGGTCGGGATTTTTTTTTATGGGCGTGTCTAATATTGTGCCCTAAATATGCCGATTACTCGAGTATATTTCACTATTACTTGAGAACGGTATGCACGATTTATATAAATGTTATACCACGATATGCGGAATAAAATTAGCTTTAAATCGCAGTACTATAAAATTTTTATCCGCTCAATAGTTTAGGAGATATTTTGAAAAAAGTGTCGGAAAAATTTTTTTCAAGCAAAATTCAAGATTTCTTTTTTTTACTAAAACTTTTTTTTTAAAGTGAAAACATCAAAGATATTTATCACCTTTATTTCAAAGCTGTCAAAACTACGAGTAAATAAAGCCATGTATCATAAAAATTGATGCACAAATCTTGATTGGATTCCCAGTTAAGTTTGGATACCCATGCATAACTATAGCTAAGTGGAAATACACTAGTGGGCAAAAAACAATTTTTTTTTCGTCTTAAATAAAAAAAAAAAAATAGGTGGATTATATGGAATTCAATGTGTTTAATAAGAATCAGCTTTTACTTTTTTTCTATCACGCATTGATTTTTTTTTGTAGGAATGACTACTATGACCCCGCCGTTAGGCAGTCACACTTGTATAACTCGACAACACTTTGTCCAATTAAGATAAATTGAACTAATATATAGCGACCTAAATTGTCTTTGAGATGAATTTATATAATTTTTTGTCCAGTTAACATTTCTGTAGTTATTCGGTAATTAGCACCGAAAATTTTAAAATTTATTTTTTTGAAAAGTGGTGAAGATGTTGCTCCATAACTCTGAAATTCTCGAGCGAATGAGAAATATTGTTGACATCTTTTGATGTATCACTTATCAAAATCGTGAATCAAAATGGTTCTTGAGTTATAGCCTAAGTTTGACAAACCATTCTCGAATTTTATATTGTGATCGTTGAATAAGGTGATGATATTAGTCATACACGTAAAAAAAAAATCAGTACCCGATAGAAAAAAAGTGAATGCAGATTCTTGTTTAACTCGTCAAAATCCACTTAGTCCATCTATTTTTGTTTCAAGAAAGAATGAAAAAAAAAATTGTTTTGGCCACCACTGTATTTCTACTCAATTGTATGTAACATGGGTATTTTTACTTAACTGTGCATAAAATTTAGATTTCTGCATAAATTTTGAAGATATATGCCATAGTACATAGTATAATAATAAAGTATACTCGTAAGACCAGCTGTTTTACAATTTTTTCATTGGCAAACCTCGCGGTACTGTCAAATTGTTTTTGTATTCACATGTAAAATATTTTTTGAGTTTTTTTCTCTTGCTCTCTTTCGTTCTCTCATTTTTCCGTTCAAAGCATTCTGACATTGTGGGCAGTAGTTTTACACTAACAAAATACAAGCAATTTTTGTTTTTGTAGATGTGCGAGTACTTTATTATTTTACTATGATATATGCCTTATTTTATTCGCAGTATTACCAGCTTTAAAATAAAGATGATAAACTGTAACATTTTTGATGTTTTCATTTATTAAAATAAATTTTAGTAACAAAAAAATATTTTTTTCGGACACTTATTTCAAAATAACTCGGAAACTATTGAGCACATAAAATTAAGTTTGTGTGATTTTAAGATATTTTTAGTACACATCTTTTAGTGTATCACTTTGATCAATCGTATACACCGTTCTTGAGTTATGAAGAAATATACTAGAATAATGGCCTTTCTATGGGCAAAATATTAGACACGCCCATAAAAAAAATCAAGACCTGATGGAAAAAACTGAAAGCAGATTCGTGTTTAGCACACCAAAATACATCAAGTCCAACTATTCGTCTATGGGGGAGGATTTTTTTGTTGACCAGTGTTATTAGTTTTGTATAGGGAATAATACTTCTAGTCCTACTCCTCTTATTTTCATGTCAATTTTGAAAGTTTATGAGAAATTTTTTGATACAAAATCTTAATATCTTCAATGTAATAGTTATTTGGATATGTATATGGGCTAACACCCCTCCCAGACATTCACTGAAATAATGTAATTCTTTAAATAAGCGATTATTAATATTTACTTTGTATGAGAGCTACTACATCCTTTAAGCGTACCCCTCCTATATCGACACTAAATATGAAAATTGTTCCGGTTCCAGCGGAAAATTATAAAAATTAAAGTAAAAAACAAAACAGTAAAAAAAATATTGGAACATTTAACAAATTAATATTTCCTATACAAAAGAAATAACAATAATAACACAGTTACAAAATGAGTAAAAATTACTGCGCCACGAGGTTTCTCAGTCAATTCGGACACACGGTATTGATATGTACTAAGCCTAAGTCTCTAATTTTAAGCTATCTTTTGAAAAAAAGTAATAATTTTATACAAAATTTCAAGAAAGAAGAAAAAAATCAGAAAATAATTTTTTTATTTTTTTAAATTTTTTGTAACTTTTAAATGAATATTTTCACTAATTTGTGAATAAATTCAAAACTTATGCATACATTTTAATGAAATATTTCTTGTTTTTTGTCAACAAATTTATCTCTATCAATAAAGAATAAACATTTTAATTTTTAACTTTAAAATTTTTATGATTTTAAATTATTTTTTTTTTTTTTCTGGAAATTTTGATTTAAAATTTAATTTTTTCTTAGAAGATGGTCTTAATATTTCCCTAACTGTAGAAAGTATTAAAATTAACTTGAAGGTTATTAATAATTTATTTGAAATGGAAGATAAAAGTTGAATTTTTCTAGAATTCATGATCTATGTATCGAGAATCCACTAGGAGATTCAATATAAAAATAATGATCATTAAACGAAATGGATTAAAAATTTGAAGTCACAAGAATTGATACTAATAGAGTGCAAAAATTTAGAATAGGTTTTATTTTTTTATATTCATGGTTGCTGTTTAAAGCATAAAAACTTAGAAAAAGTTAAGAAAATTACTTTATACTCTTTAATCTCATTCGATTTTATATAAACTAATAGGACTTTGTGAATAAATTCTGCACCAATTTTGTTATTGTGCAGACTTTCAAAAAATCGGAAGCGCATTAACAATAAATTTAATAAAAAATTGTATGGACTTTTGAAAATTACGCAAAAATTGCATTTTTGGTTTCTGTATTTTTATATAGCAAATTACAATTTTGTACAAATCTTGGATATATAGACATAAGAACGGCGATTAATATAATTGATCAAAACCATAATTTCAATACGGGACAATTTTGTGAACACAGATTTTGCTAAGGTGCATCGCATGAAATTGACAGTAATTATTATCATAAATAGATGGTGTTTGTAACGGATAGTAGAAGCGCATCAAACAATTTTGAAAGAAATAAATTTTTGGACAAAGTAATATTTTTTTACAATAAACTCTAATAAAATATATTTTCGTATTATATATGGAGAAATGACTTAAGCAACTCAATCCCGATTTTTTGCAAAATTTAAAAAAATGTCAATTTTTATAAAGATAATTTTTCAAATTTTACTAAGAAATCCTAAAATATGCCGCATTAATACCATCAAACATTAAAAATATCATTAATTTTAGCTGAATAACTCAGTTGGTTTACAAAAATTATACATAAACTTCTACTTTGTAAAAATTTTTATATGTTCAACTTAAAACCGTTAAAACTTTCTTGCCCCTGCACGAAATAATTAACGCGAACTGATGAAAAATTTGCATAATGATTTATTAAAATACTTCGATTTTAACTAATTTAGTTAATTATAATAGACTTGTGTCATTCATGGTCGAATCGATTCATTTGAACGAATCAATAAAATGAACGATGTAGATTCGTTCATTTTAGCATTTTTTTACATTGATTCAGCCAAAATTTTGTTACTTTATTTATTTTGTTAATTATATTTTTAATATACTTTTATAAATAATTGTTAAAAGTGAAAATATCAAAAATATTTCAGTTTATCATCTTTATCTCAAAGCTGGTAAAACTACGATTAAATAAAGCCATGTACCATAAATTGATGCACAAATTTTTATTGCATTCACAGTTAAGTTAGGATACCCATGCATACAATTAAGTGGAGATACACTAGTGGGCAAAAATATTTTTTTCTTTTTTTGTCTTAAATAATTTTTTTTTTTAGTTGAATTTACATAATTTTTTTTATCCAGTTAATATTTCCGTAGTTATTCAGTAATTAGTAGCGAAAAATTATTATTACTTTTTTTTTTTTTGGAAAAATCGTGAAAATTTTGATCCATAACTCTGAAATTCTTGAGCGAATAACAAATATTGTTAACATATCATGAAGACAATTTTAGTATGCATCTTTTGGTGTATATTTTATCAAAATCGTGTAAACGGTTCATGAGTTATAGTCTAAATTTGACAAACCATTCTCGAATTTTATAGTGTCCGCTGAATAAGGTGATGATATTAGTCATGCCCATAAAAAGAAATCGGTACATGATAGAAAAGAAGTGAATACAGATTCTTGTTTAACTTGTCAAAATCCACATAGTCCACGTATTTTTGTTTCAATAAAAAATAAATTTTTTATTTTGTTATTTACCACTGTATTTCTACGCAATTGTATGTAAAATGGGTATTTTTAAATCACGATTTGTGCATCAATTTTGAATATACATACCTTATTTTGTTCGCAGCATTAACAGGTTTAAAATAAAGATGATAAACTGAAGCATTTTTGATGTTTTCATTTATTAAAATAAATTTTTGTAACAAAAAAAATCTAAAATTTTGCCTAAAAATGATTTTTTTTTGGGCACTTATTTCAAAATAACTTCGAAACTTTTGAGCACATAAAAAAATTAAGTTTGGACGATTTGAAGATATTTTTAGTGTATCACTTATGTCAATCGTACACAACGTTCTGGAGTTATAAGGAAATATACTAGAGTAATAAAAGCAGATTCGTGTTTAGCTCATCAAAATACATCAAGTCCAACTATTCATTTATGGGGGAGGATTTTTTTGTCGATCAGTGTAATAAATTATTCAAATAAAAATAAGTGATTATTTGAATATAAAATTTTTCTCATAGGTTGAATTTCAATTAATAAAATAATTAGATTAGATTTTTTAATGTAAAATTTGAATTTAATTTGTTAGAATCCTTTGGTTTTTAGTAATTTATTTAATTATAAAAATATTTGAAATCATTTTAAAATTCTAATTAATAATTAAATTCGTAGTGTAATTAGAAAGTGAATTCGTTAGCACATCTGATTTACAATTTCTCGTATACATACCTCACGAAACTTTCAAATTGTTTTTGTATTCGTATGCAAAATTTTGATTGTGTGTTTTTTTACTTTTTTACAATTATTATTCATAGCATTTTGACATTATGTTCACTAGTTCTACACTAACAAAGTACAAGCAATTGTTGAATTTGTAGATGTGCGGTTACTTTCTAATTACACTATTTATTAAATTAAGGGTCGTTATTATAACCTACCTATAAGGTATCAGATAGTTAAAGGTAACTTTGAGTCTACATTAGACAAATTTGTATCAAGACAAACGTCAAAATGAACTCGAATTTATGGAAGGTGGCAACAATTGTGCAAAAACAACAATATGGCGAATTCATTAATGTTTTTTATGTATGCAGTTTGACAGCTGTAACAACCAAAAATAATAATCAGCTGTTTAACTGAGGCTACCTCGTATAGATTCGCACCGATTTTTACGTTTGTCTTGATAAAAATTTGTCTAATGTAGACTCAAAGTAAGATAAACTAAAGTTAACGATAAAGTGAGCTTTATCTACTTTTGGTTATTACAACTTGGTTTTAAGGTAAATTTTATAATTTTTATAATACGGCAATATCAAAGCAAAAACCGATTACTTTTGGCCACTTAACGTAGTGGCAACATGTACTATTTGAACGTAACTGCCACTAACGGAAATATAAACCAATAAAAAAACAAAGAAATTTTTAAAATAAATGAGTTTAAGCTAACTAAAAGGCAACGCCAGAGCAAATATAAATATAAACAGAACAATTATTAAAAACTACAGCGGAATAAATATGATTTTATTTATTTCTTTTATAAAGCAGAAAATATGGCAGCTCTGATTACATAAACCGTCTGATAAAAGTTAAGCCCAGATTTCAATAGCGCATAGTCAGCAGCAGTGTGTGCTGCCGTAATCAGCTGTTTATTTAGAATGCACTGTTTGTTATGGTGTCGATTACATTTGGTCAGCAGCAGTTTTCAGTGCTGTTTCATTTAGCCCTGTTTTTAAATTCACTGCCCTGCATTCAGATTGAGAGCGAGACAAAGAGAGTGAGCAAATAAATGAGAGGCTAAAATACACAAGTACAACAAAGCTAGATGGTGGTTGTAAATTGTGGCTGCCTACGCTGAATTGTAATTATAACGGCAGCAACATGTTGTGCTGACAGTTATCAGCTGATCATTTTTGCTGATACTGTTGCTGACTACGCGCTATTGTAATTTGGGCTTTAATGGTCAGATGTTCTTACCTTATTGGTCACTTTTGGCTTTACTTATACTTATAACAACCAAAAACAGTTAAAATCACAGTATACATACAGTAGTGTAAGAAAACAGAGACAGAAAGTGTGTACTATTGCCTATCACTCACACAAAATTCTCTAACTTGTTTTTGTTTTGATTATTCATTCTCGATTTTGTCGAGTTTCTTTTATTTTAATTCTACCTTTTGGCCACAGAATTAATATAAAATTATCTATTTATTAAATTAAAAGTTATTATTTATGTGCTAAAAACTAATTTGATTTGAGCTATTACGTGTTGAAAACAAATTTCATTTGTGGAAATATTGTTTTATTCCACATAAATGTAAATATTAAAGATTTTCTTGTTAAATAATTTTTTATGTAGAATGTGATTTTTGTTTGTTTTGTTTTGGTTTTCTGCTTCGTTTCAAAATTCCAACCAACATAGCGTATCACTTTTACATTCGTAAATTTTATATTCATGCAACATTTCTATCTCTTTCTCCCGCCATATTCTAAAAAACTGATTTTGGCAAATTTGAAGCCTCGATATGACGACTCTGTTCTACTTTGTGGTTAAAATGAACGATAACATCCTAACTTTAGTTATTGGAAAGTTATAATAACGAGCCTAAAACTTTTTAGAAAATATTTTTTCTGTTCTGTAAAGAATTTTTAAGATTTTCCGTTTAATTATTTTTTAAACAAATAAAATAAAATTTATATTTTCAAGAATCGGAAAAATTCTCTTATGCAATACTACTATATCTATAATGGCCTTGATATAAATATGTGTAGCAATTGCAAATGTGAAAAAATCATTAACTTTTCCTACCTATGATAAGGACTAGAGAAATACTAAACTTAAAGCTACAAATATCAAATAAGAGTTTATATAAAGAGACGATAAATGGTGGCTGGCTACTTGACACCGACAACTGTTTGTAAATTGCAGCAACAAAAAATATCACACCAACAAAGAGAAAAGATAACAAAATAAATCTATGAAAAAATACTAGCAATTTGCTTAGCTAAAGCTAAAGCTTTTTTCTTCTTATTTGAAGGCTTCACAAGGATTTTATTAGACAAAAAAAATTGCCAAAGTGTCAACATGTTTTAAGAGCGAGAGCAAAGAACGAAAGAAAATTACTGACATTATTATAAAAATTATGAAAATTTTTAATTTATCTTAACAAGAAGGAGGAAAGAATACTTTGCACTTAAATCTAGAGTCAACATTGTATAAATATGTCCATTATATAGTATTTTTTTTAGCTTTTGGTTTTTTCCTTTCCTTTCAATTGTCGTAAATCACTGAAATGAATGAAAATAATTAAAAAGAGAATCAAAATATAATGTGCGCTGTCATGTCCAAAAATATGAAAATCATTTTAAAATAGCACAGTTTTTTATTTAAATAATTTAAGAATATTTGCAAAAATATGTTTAAGATAAATAGAAAAATTAATAGAATTATTAAAGCTGCTTTTACATTTTCAGGGAGTATTTTCATACAATAATGATGCAGATGAGTTGCTAATATGTAAAGTTTAGGTGCAAGTAATAAATTATGTGGTTTAAGTTTTATTTAATTAAACTCAGATATCAACTCAAAAAGTACAAAGGAGTTTTAATAAAAAATATTGAATAATTTTACTTAGAAATTAAATTCAGTTGGATCTTTGCGCATTACCTTTATATTCATGTATTAGGTTTCCTTTTATTTATCCAATCTTTATCCATCTGCTAAACTAAGGAGTGCGAATTTTAACACACGTTTTGCCTCATAAATTTTTTCGGAATCAATATTAATTTTTTTTATCTAGTTATCATGAAAAAATACGTCAGTTATTATTTTTAATAACAACCATGTTGATTTGTCGTGATTTTCATCTAAATGAGTAACAAAAAAGATGTACATGCTACAAAGTATTAAAAAATTTCTAAAAAATCCAAATAGGTCCTACATATAATTGGCCACAGAATTAAATTTCTGCCGTCAAACTGTTTCTAATGTTATTAAATAGTATCAGGAGAATTTGACCGTTGATAGGAAACCTGGTTCGGATAGAAAAAAAGGTCCACATGATATTGAGAAGGCCAGAAAATTGAAAGAATATTGAAAGGAACTGTAAACACATCTGGTAAAAAAGCAGCCCAGTTTGACTATTTGGTGCGAAAATTTAAAGCTAATGCAGAGTTGATAACATATAAAGTCCAAAAAGTTTCAAAGAGGAATGTTGCAAAAAATTTAGAAGCCAAGATTAGGGCACGGAAATTAAAACCAAATTTCATTAAAAAAATACTCAAGTTGTATAATTGACTTAGAAACGTATGTGCTAGCAGAATTTTCGCAGCTTCTGTGTCAAAGCTTTTATATTGTTAATAAAAGTATAAAAAATATCTTACAAATTCCTGGTATAACAAACTTTTTGCAGTTGCGACAAAAAAGGAAAGTCATTTGATACATTCAGATTTATAAATACCAAAATATACATCAAGGAGTATTTGCAAAACAGACTTCTTCCTTTCATGAGAGAGTACAACGTGTCCACACATATTTGGCCCGATTTGGTATCATGTCACTACGGTAAGAAAGCTCTGGAGTGGTACCAAATCAATAACATAGTTTTTGTACCAAGAGAGGTAAATTATCCAAATTGTCCAAAGTTTAAACCAGTAGAGAGATACTGAGCTTTTGTAAAAAGTGAATTGAAGAGCACATAAAAGGTGTCCCAAAATACCGAAGATTTTAAAGGAAGATGTTCACACTGTTCCAAAAAAGTGACTGAAGCAACTAACAAATCTCTAACGGAAGAGTTACCAAAAATGGTCCACAAGTACATAAGTAGTGGTTAGAACTATAAAAGTTATATTTTTCTGTGATCTGTAATAAATTATCAATTAAATAAAAAAAGAATGAAAACTCTAAGATCAACCGTTTCCAAGTTATTGAATATTATATATGTTAAGATTTTTTCGAACGCACTCCTTAAACTTAAATCAGGTCAATGCTCTTGTAATTATTGTTTTAAACAAATTTCTTTTTGCAACTCCTAGTTATATGTACTCGTACTTAGTTGCCCGTAAAAATTTCTTTGTACATTCACTAATCACATGCACAAATACATGTAAATATGTACATTCAATTGTATATTTAAGAAACAAATTGATAAGAATATCAGAAAATCAAATAAATTGAATAAATCCTTTTTATATAAAAACTATAATTTATTTTTATATTGAAAAAGTAGGAAAATATTCACACATATATGCTATTAAATATTATTATCCTTAAAATCTATTTATTTTCTTCTATGAAAAAATAAATCAAAAATAAATAATAAAAATGTATATGAATATTGAAATCATGTTAAAATTTAAGAAACCATAAAACGTTTTCAAAGGATTTTCACACACTCACACACAAATTTATTGATTTTGTAAAAGGAAATTTTTTAAAAGGTTTTTTTTTTTTTAAATTGATACTTGCATAAATACATTATTATATAAGAATATACAAACATACATACTATGTATATATAAAACAAAATCATATTGATAGTTTCAAGAATCCTCATCCATTTTTGTCTACATACATAAGTATGTATATCTTTTGCAAACAATTTTGGGGGAAACTTTGTGAGCACTTGTTTTAAATAAAAAAAAATTTTAATCGAAAAATAAATGGTAATAAAATGGTATAAATGTATATTGAACCGATCATGTTGAATCTTGAAACGTCAATAGAGGAGGAATTAAACTTTTAGGATATTCTTTTCTGATATGTGTAGTTTAACACATACAGCTCCTGTGATCAACTTTGATCTATTGTAGAGGCTACCTTTAGAAATATAAATCGATTTAAAATATAATCAGGTATGTGATGAAAATCGATTTCGAGCCAAAAACGATTTAAAAACGAAAAAAAGTTGTGATACATATACATTTTTCGATTTCATTTTCGTTTTTTAGTAAAAACACACTCGATTTCATTTTCCATTTTGTTCTATGAAAATCACAATAAATTAGGTTGTGATGAAAAACGAAATTGACATGATTTTATCGTTTTCAAATCGGAAAAATTTTGTTACTCGTTTTAAAATCGAATTCGTTTAAAACTGTTGCGAAAGAATTAGTGGCATTAAATATTTCGAAAAAAATAAAAAGGCTATATTGTATAAAGAAAAAATAACATAAATAGTACCCTAGGGATTCTGTAAATCCGCAAATTGTTTATTGTCTTATGTTTAAAACACTGAATTTTAAGTTTTGTACTTGTAGTGAAGTGATGTACCTGCACAAATTAGCTTATTCCTGAAAAGTAAAGTATTTTAATATATTCGTCGTTTCGACGTCCTATTTTTTAAAAACCTATCAGACACTTCCAATTAAACTGTAACCCAGCATATGGGTATTCAAATTTAACTTTTATTGTTTCTGGATCTATCTACCACAAAAAAACTGATTTCGATTACTAAGGAGAACCGTTGCGCTAACCCAATTTCCAAAACGACACTTATAATCAACAGTAAAAATTGCCTTCATTTGAAACCCTATGCAGGAAATTTTCAACTGCTAAAGGTTCACAACTGCGTTCACATTCAAATATTCGGTATCTTGGAAGTGCAACAGAGAATTGTTAAAATCTTTATTTTTGTAGGTTTTAGGCTTAATCGCCAAAAAGAACAAATTGTTATCCCCTCACAAAGTGTTATTTTTACATTTCTCTTAAGCATTATTTTTTCTTCCAAAATTACCCATTGTCCAGAAGCAAGATGTATCCTTTGTGGCAGCTTCACCCAGAAACAAAAAAAATTAATTTTTGATGATTTTCTATTAAAAACTTAACATAGAGTAAAACATAATAGAATAAAATAAAATTTATTTAATTTTCATAATACAATTTTAAAAATTAATTTGTTTTTATTTGACAAGAAACATATAGAACAGAAACAAAAATGAAAAATGAAAACGATCGAAATTCATCACAACCTGATCGATTTAAGAATTCGATTTACTTTTTAAATCGATCGAATTTCACCACATACCTGAATATTAAAACTCTTTATTCTACTAAATAAGACAAATATACACATATATTTACCATATATTTTTCAATTAACACAGTTGTTTAATTTTGCATCTAAATTTAATAAATATTATTACGTTTATACGTGCGGTTATTGCAAATAAAAATAACTTTGAAATAAATAATTCACTGTTTAATAAAGGGCTGCATGAATGCCGAAAAATGAATGCTGAATACATTCATCGTAAAAACAGTTAGTTCATGTTGTGTGCTTTTTCATTGTGAAATGAATGAATGAGTATTATCCACAATAACTGACCACGAAAACTCAAAACATATGAGTAGAGAATGCAAAACCATATAGTACAGAACCTATGTGAGTTGTGTGGATATGTTGTATACGATTTCATTGTGCAATGAAATAGATAATTCATTGTATTTTCTTTTTCGCTTTTGTTTTGATTTGTATATAAAAAGTGCGTGGCAAAAGCAAAGACAAAATCCACCACCAAAGAAGCACAAAAAAAAATATCAAAAGCCATATATGAGTTCGTACATGTATGTACTACCCATAAAGAAATACAAAAAATACAGAGCAATACATTAGTTTATACATGTGTGTTCTTTTTATAACGTTCTTTAATTTGAAGTTTTGGTTGTTTGTTTACTAATGGACGAGTTGTGACCTTTTTGTTACTGTAGGGTATAGCATACGTGTTTTGTTGTTTTACAAGTTGAAATACGTTGATCCGCACCGAGTTGATTATACCTTTCTCAGTGACATATCTACTTTTAAAAAGGTCAATTTATATCTTAAACTTTATAAATTTAATTTAAATGTTATATGAAAATTTGATAATTGTTTAAGAAATTATTATTTGATTTTTATTGAAAGTAAAATTTTCCATTATTTTGTTTTGTATTTCTCTGATGAAAAAAAGTTTTATTTCTGTTAAACTAGTAATTATTATTTCAGGCTTTTATATATAATATAATAAGTTTTGAATGTTTGTGAATATTTTCATCTAAAATATTTGTTAAAAATAAATTATTTTATGTAGTTTATTTATATTTTAGATGTAAAATAAAAAAATGTAAAATATTCTTCAATTGCTTGAAAACAATTTGAAATAAAATTTTTTAAATATTTTTCTATTTGTCATATAAAATAAAAATTTTAAATCAAATTCCAAAGTCTTCCACTAAATTGAAAATATACATATCTTATTTCCTTAGGTTGAATATTATATTTCAATAATTCAATTTTAAAAAATCTTTTTCAAAACATTTAAATTTTTCTATTCTTAGAAAATATTTGAATATTTTTGATCATCATTAATATTTTGTAATATTTTTAAATTTGACTGGAATAATAAAAATAAGTAATATTTTCATTTTTATACTTAAATATTTGAAAAAAACTATGTAACTTTTTTTCAAACCTTCTGTGGCTGAATATTTTTATTTCTTTGGAATTTTTGCTTAATAAAATTATTTTTTTTTTCTATTTAAATATATTGTTTTGCAATCAAAATCATAAAAATTTGTTGAATTTTTTTCATTTAAATAAAATATATATGAAAATTATTTAAGATTACAATAATCATATAAAAACGTATGAATATCTTCTTAAGAAAAAAATATTTGTTTTAATTTTGATTAAATTAAATATGTTCTTCTTTAATTATTTTTTTAATAAAATAGAAAATTATAACAAATTTAATTGATGTATTATAAATAAAAATACAATTAAAATATCCCAATATTTCATTTTGTAACTATATCAATATGTAAAATCTTTAGAATGTTACCATAAACTTCTGTTTTTTTTACTAAGTTATAAAGCAACCACCAAACAAGCAAAACATAATATCCATCACATAAAGCATAAACATTCATAGTATCTACTGATAATTCGAATTATTCATGAAAATGGTCGTACACTGAGTGAAGTTGATACGAACAGCGAAAAAAAATTCACAACGAAGTAACTGTTAGCCTACGATCATTGTCAAAACATACAAAGAATTGTTTTTTTATTTTCGTTTTATCTACTCACACTTTCTTATAATGAATGAATGGTATACTTATCTATACACATAATTTTTCACTATAACAGAGTTCATTGAAGTGAATGTTTTACGCCGGCAAGAAAATGAATGTGTTTGCGCAGCCCTTTACTGTTTATACGCAAATTGCACAAAGAAATATATTTTCTTATTTGTCGTGCCAGATCGGAAAAATGAAACTATTATCATCGAAAACTTTGTGAACGTAAAAGGAAGTGGCAACTCTGTACGTTTTATTTGCAATTAGCTTCACTAATCACGAATATTTTTCGTGAGTTACTAACTTACAAATATAATACTAACTCACTGTTTATACAGCAAAATTTTCATATCGCAATATTTTTAATTGCGAGTAAATGGTACGTATAAACGTAATATATATTCAAACAAAACTAAAATAAGAATAAAATTTAACTAAGATTTTATTTCTCATTTAAATTTTTAATTCATTCAATCATCCACTTAATTGATTTAATTATTTTTTTAATTGGAAATTTTTTTTTCTGTTTTTCATTTTTTACAGTTTTTAGTAATTGATATAATCATTTTGGTGAGAGGTGCAAATTAAAAAAACTATTAATTGAATGAATTATTTACTAACATATTTGATGATTGATATTATTTTTTTATTTTTTCTGTGTACTTACGGAACTAAGAATGAATGTAACGTATTCGGAATAAAATCGTAACAGTGTACTAATGATAAAATATTTGTATCATCAATTTTGGATAATCACATGTTTTCTCATAATATTGTAATTTTTTTTTTTTTTTAATCTTACTTCCGGTTTCTTTAAAATGTTAATAAAAGACGAAGAATTTCTAATTTGAACTTACATGCACGCAAAGAAAAAATATGGTTCCAGTGAACATAAACTAAGATCAACATACTATGATTGTAATATATGATTCCAGGTTACAATAAGTATATTTGTACGTAATCATTACTATGATTCCAATTTATAATTTATTAGTAAGGTTCATAACCTTATTAATAGCTTTTAGTAAGTTTTATAACTTTTTCTTAAGTATTTCTTTAAATTTTATCACGTTTTTATCATTTAATAATCCCATGTTATCATATATATAAAATTATTTCATCATATATATAATTCCATTCTATCATATATATGAACTAATTCCATCATAAGTATATTTTCATTTTATCATATACAGTATGACAAGAAAATGTTTTTACATTAAAAGAAAAGATGTATATATCGAAGTTTGGCTTTAAAAAACTATATAATTTTTTGCTAATGTAAAATTTTTTAATACGAATTTGTTAATTAATATATGTATTACTATATAACTCAAAGAAACTTAATATTTAATGATTTAAACTATTAGAAATGGAACAAAACCTAAAAAAAAATCTTAGTTCAAGAAATGTATAGATGCTTGTGGAACCTTTTTCATCGAATATAATTATTAATAAATGTCACAGTCATTTGGAATTTTGTATATTCCAAAATTATTGCGTTTTTTTTTTTTACTTCATTATGGTCTTGTAATACCTTTTAGTCACTTTCTCCTTCAAATAAAGAGAAAAAAATGTGTGGGATTAAAGTATGGACTCTATGCTGGTATATTTAAAACTTTTTGCCAAGAAACATTTTCTCATTATCTCTCTTTACTCATATATCCTTGGAGTCATTATTTTTCTCATGACTTGAATTTTAGTTTTCGTCCTTCATAAACTCATATTTATTAACACTTTTTATTAAATGAGCTTTAAATGCCTAGAAATGTTACTGCACACCTATTATATTTCATAATAAAACCAATTTTCCAACTATTTTGAATAAAATTGATCTGTATTTAACAATATCTTTTAAATACTAAAGTATGAATATTTATTATTTAATTTTCTAAAGGCTTTTGAAGATTTCCGTCATACTCTGACCGGATTAAATTATGTATCTTAATAAGAAATACATTTGTGCAATATCTCTAACCTTTTCCCGAATTGGGGTTTTTTTTTTTTTTTTTCTTAATATACTTAATATATAATTTATGAATTACTCGAAATATATTATGGATTTGAACGCATATTCTTGTACTATGTGATTATAATTATCACACTGATGCCATACTGACAATAATACATTACAAAGTTCCAAGAATTGTTTCACTTAACGACAAAAACGCAAATTTAAAAGCATTTTCTTGACAGGCAGCAGCGTTACAGTTGAGAATTTTTAAAAAGTGTCCAAAAAAGGGGATTTCAAAATAAAAAGTCGCCAAAAAAGGGGATTTTTTTAAAAAAAAGGGGCCAACTACTTTATAACCTAAAAAAACTCATTAAAATTTGTTTATTTGATAACAACAAAAACAAAAAATTTTGTATTTTAAGAAAAACTACTAAATCCAATTCTGTTACTAAAAAAATAATTTATTTATAATTATTTTACAACAGTTTTTATTATTGCAAAAATTAAGCTTTATTCACAAAAAATATTTGACATACAATCCTCTTTTTATTAACCACACTTCTCTACATTTGTACGAGGTCTTCACTCGTATTCCAGTCTTTCAAAACCCCGTCTAACCAATTTAGAACTGAACGTATGGATCCACAAGTATTGTATTATGTCTGTTGAAGAAACTATTTTCTATTTATGACAATTTATTAAAAAAATCTCCTGAGGGATTGCTTCGAGGAATGTAAAAATATAAATTAGGATATCGTATCTGTTTTTTACTTTCTCAATCCAGTCCAAAAAGATTTGGTATATGATGATTTTAATTACTAACAGTTTCAATTCATGTATAAATACTCCGCGGCTTTTTATATCACTATACTGTGAAACAATCTCAAAATAATTAATTTATTTGTTTAAATTAATATATAATGGGTCGATATATTTCAAACAACTTAATTTCTCGTCATTTAGCACATAGTCTCAAAAAGTCGCCATTTAAAAAAGGGGCCAAAAAAGTGGCCAGGTGGTTGAAAAAGGGGCAATTCGCGACTAAAGTCGCCAAACGGTAACACTGTCAGGCAGATTAAAGGGTATGTCATAGTAAAATAATAAAGTACTCGCACATCTACAAAAACAACAATTGCTTGTATTTTGTTAGTGTAAAACTACTGCCCACAATGTCAAAATGCTTTGAATGGAAAAATGAGAGAATGAAGGAGAGCACGAGTAAAAAAAATCGAAAAAAAATTTACATATGAATACAAAAACAACTTGACAGTACCGCGAGGTTTGCCAATGAAAAAATTGTAAAACAGCTGTTCTTACGAGTATACTTTATTATTATACTATGGGGTATGTGTAGTTATTGTTGTTGTACTTTCGTAATTACATTCATAATGAAGTTTTTTTGGTAAAACCCGTTAAAGAAATATACCTAGAATAAAATGTAACAATAAAAATGTGCAATGTTATAAACATTTGTAAATATTGTAAAATGAATTTGAAGTATTTTTGTTTTTTTTTTTGCAATGTAAAAACATTTTCTTGACATACTGTATATAATCCCATGATATCATATATATAATTCCATTTTATCATATATATGAACTAATTTCATCCCATGTTTTCATATTTATATTCATTTGTACCACGATATGTGGTACCAAGGCAAATTTATTTATCAGGTAAAGTCAGTTCTACAACAAATACAACAATACAAAAACAACAGGCACTTTTTAAATGGTTTGCTGGTTAGTTATGTCAAAATCGGCTGATTAGAAACAAAGCGAATTTGTAAACATAACAAAAAATAAAGTAAGCATCAGAGAACCAAGCCGACGCAAAATTGTCGGCGGCTGTGTATCCTATTATGATCGGTGGCGGCGACTTTCACAAGGTCATATCGGCGGCAGCTTATTTATCAGCTCAAAATGTTTTTTATATTATATTACATAAATTAAGTAAATTTCTTATGTTTATTACCAGGGCAAGTTTTTCAAGCTTTTCGCTTGGAAAGTAAGCATTTGCATATTTCAAAAGAATTTTACAAAAAATGCTTATATTATAAATCTTTGCATAAATTTGCATATAATGGATACAAAAGTTAGTTTTCTTAACAAAAACAAAATTTTTTTGTGATTTTTTGAAGTTCAATCAAATAATTTCTAAAAACTTTCTTGTTAGTATTTTGAGTACATTGTAAACATTGTAAAGAAAAAAAAAATCGGAAGCTTCAAATATGATACTTTAAATTAAAATAGTTATATTTTTATAAACATCGAAATCTATTTGAGATTGAAAGTTTAAAAATGCATATTTGTGCATATTTTCTACACATTAAAATATAAGAAGGCATAAATTCGTTGGTTTTTATATACATATTCATGCTATTTTTGCATATTTCTGTGCTTATTATATAATTTTTTCGTGCTTTTTCAAGCGCATATTTCAATATTTTTTGTGCATATAAAAACTTGCCCTATTTATTACTAAAAACTAATATTTCCGTTTAACATATGCAATTTTAAGTAAATTTTTATTTGTATTTTGTTCAGCCTTTCTAGCCGGTATGAGTCAGCGTCGGCGACGGCTAGAAAAATTATGCGGCGACTGGCTGCCTGTCCGCTTTGTTCTTTGGTAAACGTAAACAAAGTTTGACAGATGCAATATCCAAAACAAAGTAAAAAAAAAATCAGCTGATTAACTGACTTTACCTGATAAATAAATTTGCCTTGTGTGGTACATTCATCATACTCAATAAAAACAAACCTTGTGAATTTATATTTTTTCATATATAAACTAAATGCGAATTAATATACTAACAAACTACTGGACTAATACACAAAAATGTGTATTCAAAGTGCATTAAAAGTTAATGGTTGTAGAATTAACCAAATTTGTAAAATGAACTGAATGGTTGTAGAATTAACTAAATAGTTGTAGAATTGACTAAATTATTGGATTTATCATAAATATGATTTCATATAAACATATTTAAATACATATTATAATTCAGTGAACCATATTAAAATTTTGATTGTGGGTAATGATTAAATGATTAAATAGAATCATAAACGTTGCTATCATGAACACAGTATTATTTAAATCAATGAAAAATGCTATATAATCATTGAATAGTTGTGGCGATCATGCTGTAACCATGTTTTTTCTCTGCGTGTGCCTATTCACAGAAAATATTATTACTGAAAAATTGTCATAAGATATAAATTGTTAATATAGTCTTGGAACTCCTACTCACAAACAAAAATTGTATAATTTTTGTTTTCAAAATTAAAATTTGTTTTGTAGATAACCACAAGAGTTGCACAGTGGTTCCAAAAACGTTTTTTTTTTTTTATTATTTTTTTTTATTTTATTTTATTTTTTTTTTTTTTTTTGGAGTAATTCTGTAACTTGTGAACCGTTGGAGATATCTCAACAAAATTTCACATGGCCAGAGGTGAGGATCACGGGGTAGTGAATGACCCTCCAAAGTTGGCCATTTTGGGTATGTAATTTTCTTTAAAAATCGCCAAAAATTCATTTATGAAATGCTAGAAAAGAAATTTTACTTATATATATAGATAGTCCTTGTAAATCTCTACAGAAACATGTGTAGGCTTTTAGTTAAGAGATATTCAGGTAGAAATAAATTTTTCTCTTATTTTTACCCTCGCTTTTTCTAGTTTCTTTAACTTGGTGGGCTTTCTTACAAAATTCTAAATTATATAGATGCAAAAATCATATAAATATATGAATCCGATAAAAAGTTATATTAATCTAAAGTTTGAATTTTAAAAAAATTTCATAGTATTTACTTTTTTGTTAAATTCTCAAATTGCAAAGCTGGGATCAACATAAAATTATTTAAATTAAATACCTCCATATGTAAGGTAAACACTAGGGTGATCGATTATTCGACTTTTTTGAGAAACCGGTTTTCGAATAGTTCGAATAGTTGGTATTTTAAAAAAACCGGTTGCACTTTTTGAAATTCAGAAAAAACCGATTAACCGGTTTTTTGCAGAAGTTAATATTTATATCAAAAGACTACATTTCTTTAAAAAAATCAATTCTTATAATTAAGTTAAAATTTATTAAATACAAGCGTAAAAGCCTAACAATGTCAGGAAAAATAATATAATAATGAAAATATGCACAAACAAATTCGAAAATTAAAAGAAAAAAATATGAACAACATTTAGACACCTTCCTCTCCCTAATCGAAGTCAATTATTTAAAGCCGTTCAAATTTATTGGAATTATATTGATTAAAGTTTTAAATTCGTAAACCTTTCAAAATAAAAAAAATCGTCGTAAATGCGCTCCCTGGCCAAAATACAGAATCAGTTTTTTATAGGATTTGGAGAGCAAACAATAAGTATAGCAACTCAAAAGTTCTTAATACCAAAACAGACTTTTTGGTCCCTGATAGAAACATCTGGCACTGTTAGAATTTGTTGAACTAATAGTTTTATAAGTATGCCGATTTTTAGTTTCTTACGTCGTCTGGGAGCTTCAGAAAGCTCTGGAAAGGAAACATTGCTTAGGAGAGATATATTTAAATCCATATATATAGATCCACGTATTTTCGCTCCCTGATAGAGATTTCAAAATCTGGCTCCGTTAGGATTTGTAGGACGAATAGGGTTATAATTAAGCTGAATTTTAATTTTCTATGTCTTCTGGGAGCTTTAGAAAGCTCTGGAAAGAGAAAAAATTCTTATATCCGCTACCTGATAAAAATTTCAAAATATGGCTCCATTAGGATTTGTTGGACAAAAATTTTTATAATTAAGCCAAATTTTAATTTTCTACGTCGTTTGGTAGCTTCAGAAAGCTCTGGAAAGAGAAAAAATGCTAAGCAAATTATATATCTAGATGACTAAAAGATAATTATGTTTCAAAATTTTAGACAAAATTATCTAAATTTTAGTTAGCATAAACAGAAACCATGGCTTAATATGGAGATAGTATATTAATTAAGTCTCAATTGAAAAGATTCTGCAGGTGAAACTTTTTTAACACAACACCTTTAAAAAATAAAGGAAATATTGGATCAAAAAAATTAAATTGGGTCATACAGGATAATTATTAATTATTTATTTGTTTAATATTACAGAATAAATTCCAATTTAGACTTAAACTATATTTTAAAAACATAAGAAATCAGTCTTTATGAATATTTAAAAAATTATTCCTAAATTTTCAAATATCACTATCACTATTTAGTACATGTTTTCTGAAATAAAATGCTATTTTTTCGAAAAATGAACATTTTAAAAAAACCGACAGCACATTGACTGAAAAAACCGGTTTTAAAACCGGTTGGAAAACCGCGTCGATCACCCTAGTAAACACCCATACATGACGAACGCCTCTTATAACGACAGAGTGACGATTTTAATGAAAGAAGTAAATTTATGAAAGATGTTTTTCCGCATAGAGATTTTGGGCATTTTGGTACAAAAAATCGAATGTTTCTACAAATTTTTAATTTTAGCATAACTTTATCTATATTATGTCAAAATTTCAGTAGGATATCTTCCTTAGTTTAAATTTTATTTCAATATTATTAAATATTAACATTATTATTACATACGGATGCCGTGTAAGCTGAGAGAACTGTAAACAAAATGAAAATTCTAACAAATGTAAATTTAAAACATTTTTATAAACACTGTGTGCTGGTGAATATCAAAAGCTCACTGTACCTAATTCTTAGAGTTAGGTACTCCTGCCAAAGTTGAACTACTTGTATATGCTTTGCTTCCGAACATTTTATAGAAAATCTATTTATAATGTTGTAAGTACAATTACGTATGTATTAGGGAGATCCATTATTGAGGGTTTTGTGAAAACCGGTTATCGAATAGTTTGAATATTCGCCATTTGAAAAAACCGGTTACAAATTTCTAAATTTTAGAAAAACCTATTAAACAGTTTTTTGCAAAAAATTTTGGAAAACAGAAACACTTTAGTAAAATAGTTCAAATAAAACAAATTTACAAACAAATCATTATTTTCTGTGAGCAGGTAAAGTAGATTATCCATCTGATGTGTTTACTGCAATTTGATAATCAATTGATACATAGAAACAAATATAGTATGACTTCGATTATCCGTAATGGTCGGGACTGGAAGCATTCTGGATAATCAATTTTCACGGTTAATTGAGTAAAAATTTTGAATAGTATTTTTAAAAATTTTTTATTTATATTATTCAGTTATTCAAGGACCCAGCAAAAACTTGGTAATGGCATATAGTTACGGGTGTAGTTACCTTTCAATGACATCAACATACCTTTTTGCATTACATAGATGTAGTTCAGTAACTACTAAACATCTGCATCAATTCATTTGTAACTCATTTTTAATGATTCCCTTTCTTTTCAATTGTTGACTGTTATTGTTTTTTAAACTTAAAATCAATTCGCTGTGTGTGCGTACGTATGGAAAAGACAAAGAAAACAAAACAAAAACAAACTAAATCATTTGTGCAGGGAGTCATAAAAACAATTTAGCAACAAATCATTTGCAACTGAATTGAATTGAATTAAATATAAAATGCAATACTGTCATTTGTTTGTTTTTTGTTTACAAAATTTGAAGTGAAGGAAATATTAAATGAAAAAATTTAAATAATATAGGTTTGTAATTAAAAGTAAATAAAAATATCATAAATAAAATAAATTTTATTTCATTTAAGATATAATTAATTATAATTGAAATAAAAAATAATAAAATTTTCTGAGCAAAAAAATTTAAAGCAAACGTAATCATAATCTATTTTTGTATTTAAAAATAAATAATTGTTACTTTCCATGCATTTTTTCATATTAAAGTAAGGGAATGACAGTAATTCACAGTTTTGATTTTATGTTTTTTATTAAACATTACTGTTTTTGAAAAAAATTTCTTATGACAAACAATTTCTCAAAGAGAACATAACATGATTTGTTTTTGTTTTATCATTTCAATTCAACTCAATTCAAATAATATTTTTTTGCGTGGTTTGTTTTGTATTGTTTTGTTTTTTATTTTAGCAGTAATGTGAGAGCATGTATTAAAAAACATTACTGTGAGTTGAAAAGCAAATGATTTGATGCAGATGTTTAGTAACTACTTATTTATAACCCGGTATGTAATTACTTATTTATGGACAGATTTTTGAAAATTCGTGTTTTTTTCATTAATTAGAAATTGATATGAAAAGGCAAAATTTCAGTATACATGTATGTATATTATGTTCATAATTACAAAAGAAATCTTCAAAAATATTTGTCTCCAATATTAATATTATACATCAAAGTATAGCTAAAGAAAAATTAGAAGTATGTATAAATATAAAAATGATGCCCGTTGAGTAGAAATAATTTCCATCAGATCTTCTTGTAGATCCTCAAACAACATTCAATAGTGACAACAGTGTCCACGCTATTGTTTTCGATTGGTCTTTGAGAAATAGAGATGTTGTTATTCTTTAGTAGAGAATAAAATAATAACAATTAATATGTATTGAGAACTGATTATGAAAGATGTCTGATGGCATAATAATTGCTCTTGCTGCCATTCCTGAACAATTTTATTAAATTATTTATTGAATTGTATAGTATTTTAGAGCTTTTTTCCTCAAATTGAAAATTTTAAAATGGGTTTTTTATTTATTTTGTATTTTTTACCACCAAAAAATATGAAACATTTAAAATTTTATAATATTTTTTCATTCATTATTTGTAATCTTAAATGTAACTAGCTCCTATCGTTTTTACTAATAACGACATCAGCAATGCTTTACAATCACTAGGTTTTTGAACAGCATAGAAGTAATTAGTTCTTGTAATGAAATCTACGTAATGACTTCCTAAACTTCCTTAATGTAACAATATAGTGTAAGAAGTTGCCTCTAATGTCATTACCGTGTTAAAATAATGAGTTATTCAGCTAATGTGTAAGTAGTGAAGAATCATTATATTAGCTTCTTAACTCATTACATGGCAATCAAAGTTTTTGCTGGGTATTTAATATAAATATTTAAGTAATATAAGAAAAAAATAATAATTTTGGAAAAAAAACAGTGAACAATACATAAGGATTTCATTTTACGTAGATTCTTAAAAAATCATATAATGTTGTTTGTTTCTTCTTTTTCAAATTAAAATTTTCGTTAACTAATTATTCATAAACTTGGATTTTATCTTGCTCTGTAATATCGGAGCCGCCAGGGCTCTCCAAGAATTCCAGCAATGTACTAGATGCATGAATTGCTTCTTTTAAAGTTATCATCCTCATCAAATCGTCAGTAACATTTATTATTTGTGTTACATCAAGAACTGTGTCCAATATTTCAATGTCAGTAATAGGAATAAATAAATTTTTTAATAAAAAAAAAAAAAATCATTAGATTTTGGACATATACCTTACACACCCTTATTTTCTGGGCAGAGCAAGTTATTTCTTGCCATAGTTTTTCTATAATGGCATTAAAAGCTCCATATTGCACCCTGATCCATCGGTTCAATCGGAACAATAATGTGCAGTTCGGTGGAAAATACTTTGCAAATTTTACTGTCATCTTATCTTCAGCAGTCTTTGGAGTTTTTTGGTTTCGAAAGCCAATAAGAGAATCACTTTATGCACAAATCTTTAAAAGTTTGTCCTTGTTTTTTATAATGTCATAAACTGTTTGTAAGCCCACTCCGTATTTTTGTGATACATATAATTTTAACACTCACGTTTTTTTTTTAAATATTCATTTATTATCTTAAATTTGTCTTCAATAGTTAAGTCTTTTCTTTGTCTTTTTATAATGAATCCATTGTAAAAATAAACAATTACGATTCTTACATATCAAATGTCTAAATTAAACTATTCATTTGTGTTTGATTATTCAAAGCAATCGAAAAAAATTATGCTTGGAATCCCGGATAAAAGAGGTAATCACGGTTAATCGATGCAAACAAAAATTAAATGGATAGAAAAAAAGAAAACAAATAAAAATTTTCTTTCCCGGATAATCGACGTTGCACAGTGGTCCCAAAACGAAATTTTTTGGAAATAATTCTGTAACTTTAGAACTGCTAGATGTATTTGAATGAAATTTCACATGGACAATCCTGAGGTGTATGCCAGTTGATTTGGACAGATTCTAAGCAAGTCTGGGTTACGGGGAGTGGACCTCCAAAGTTGGTCACCTCTACAAAAAATACGCTTCCATGTGTGGGTTATCTCTTTTACTTTAAGAGATATTTGGACCAAAGTAAAATTTTGACCCATTTTTGACCATGTTTTTTTTTAGTTTTTTTAACTTGGCGGGCTCAATTAAAAAAATTTAGTTCGAATACTTTATTATTTACATATTATTATTTTTTAAGTAATAACCTTTCCAACGATACCAAATACTTGCTTAAATACTTTACACAATCGTTTAAAAACTAACTGAAACTTTACCCCCTTCAGCAAAATTTGCACATTTACCTTCAAATTCTATGGTAAATGTGTTTTTTGCCGAAGTTAATATTTCTATCAAAAGTCTACATTTCTAAAAAATCATCTTATAATATTGAAGTTAAAATTAATATTAATAAAATTAATTGGGTGTTATAAGAGATAAAATAAATTTACTACAGCATAATTATTATTATTATCAAAAAGATGGGGGGTATATTGATTTTGTCATTCCGTGTGTAACATGTGGAAGGAACCATTTAAGACCCCACAAAGTATATATTTCCTGGGTCCTGGTTAGATTCTGTGTCGATCTAGCTATGTCCGTCCGTCTGTTGAAAGCAGGATAGGGCTCGAACGGGACAACGTAGGGGGACGAAATTTGGCACAAATATTTATCTTATATAAGGTTTGTTTGGAAGTTTTATATTGTGAGCAAAAAAGTAAAAATCAAAAATAATCATTATGAGTTGATCAAAAAATAAAAATCAAAAATAATCATTAAAAGTTAAGCGAAAAAATAAAAATCAAAAATAATCATTATGAGTTGAGCAAAAAAAAAATAAATAAAAATCAAAAATAATGATTATTTGTTGTTTTTATTTTAAAACTCATAATCATTACGGTCCCTGCTAAAAACTATATAGCAATATGTGTAGTCTTAAGCCCAAATTACAATAGCGCGTAGTCAGCAGCAGTATGTGCTGCCACAATCAGCTGATAATTGAGAATGCACTGTTTGTTATGGTGTTGATTACATTTGGTCAGCAGCAGTTTGCAGTGCTGTTTCATTTAGCCCTGTTTCTAAATTCACTGCGCTGCATTCAGATTGAGAGCGAGACAAAAAGAGTAAGCAAATAAATGAGAGGCTAAAATACAGAAGTAGAATAAAGCTAGATGGTGGTTGTAAATTGTGGCTGCATACGCTGAATTGTAATTATAACGGCAGCAACATGTTGTGCTGACAGTGATCAGCTGATAATTTTTGCTGATACTGTTGCTGACTACGCGTAAATGTAATTTGGGCTTTATGCTATGTTCACATATACACGTTTTTTTTTAAAAACCAGTCGTTTTCTATATACATAAGTGCACAGCAGTTTCAACGTGTTTTTTTTTTTAAATAACTTTGTGTATCTTTTGAACGGATAAATATATAACGACAGGGAATAATTTCGTGTAACTTTTGAACCGTTCAAAATATTTCAATGAAATTTAACAGAGTTATTACTGAGATATTTTCAAAATGTTTTGTTGGAGCACAAGTTTCTAGCTGTTATGTGGGCAGGAGGAGAACCTCCGAAAGTGGTCAACTCTTTTAATTATTTCTTATATAATATACGAGGTGACCCATTTCTACGGTCCTCCCCCCTGTCCCAAGACCACCTAGAAACTTGTGCTCCTTCAAAACATTTGAAACTACCTCAGTGATTATGTGAAATTCGATTGAAATATATTTATCCGTTCAAAAGATACACAAAGTTATTTAAAAAAAAACACGTTGAAACTGCTGTGCACTTATGTATATAGAATGTTTCAGCACACATTTACCATAGAATTTGAAGGAAAATGTGCAAATTTTGCTGAAGGGGGTAAAGTTTCAGTTAGTTTTTAAACGATTGTGTAAACTATTTATGCAAGTATTTGGCATCGTTGGAAAGGTTATTACTTAAAAAATAATATGTAAATAATAAAGTATTCGAACTAAATTTTTTTAATTGAGCCCGCCAAGTTAAAAAAACTATAAAAAACATGATCAAAAATGGGTCAAAATTTTACTTTGGTCCAAATATCTCTTTATTTTTTCAAAAAAAAAAAATTTAATATTTGAACTTATATAAAATCTACATTAATTAAGATATCATTGTGAAATTTTAGTATAATATAAAAAATTTTGTCCTTAAAAGAAGAGAATAAATAGATTCTCAAAAATGCCCAAAATTCCAGTTCGGGGAGAACTTGCTTCAAAAATTTACTTTTTTCAGTAAAATGGTCACCCTGTCGTTATAAGAGGCGTGGCTTATTAAATATTTTTTGTGTGTTTAGCTAACATATGTAGATAAGTTCTCAAGGTATTATTTTTTTAATTTCGGCTTTGACATTTTTGAGCTCCACAAAAAACTAAATAAACAAAAATTAAAATTAGCGAAATTCTGATAGGGCTAGCGAGGAGACTGTTACCCCAACTGAACTCGGATTTGATTTACAAACTCAGTCCATGTGAAATTTCATTCAAATACATGCAGTACTTCTAAAGTTACAGAATTATTTCCAAAAAATTTCGTTTTGGGACCACTGTGCGTTGCCGGTTAATCGAATCACGAATAATCGAGGCCCTACTGTATAACGTCCAGAATAGCAGCCGTATTCACAAAAATTAATGTAGGTTTGATAACGAGTTACTAACTTTTTCTTATGGAAATTTACATACAAAAAATTAGTAACTCGTTATCAAGCATACATTATTTTTTTGTGAATACGCCTGTTAGTCTTTATATCATACAATAGTTATAACGCACAAAAAAAATCTTAGGATCCCCATTTTAAAGTATTCCGTTCTACAAACATTAATTTCCTTTGTCAATGTCAAAAAAAAAAATAAAAAAAAAAAAACGAGAGAGGAACTATAGTCGGTCAAGACCGACCATATGATACCCTACACCATTGTGTATGAGCTAAAAATTAGACTTTAACTAAATATGAAATAAATTATACAAATACAGAACAATGCATTGATACTAACATCTATATGATTTTAAGCCCTTTATTGCGATTCCCGGAAGTGGGTTTATATAGGAGCTATGGTAAATTATGGACCGATTCTCATAAATTTTGGCAATGTTGTTTCTACTTATATAAAACTTATTTGTGTCAAATATTACTATCATTCGTATGGGATTTATGCACGTTAAAGTGATTTTCGGAAGAGGGGATTTATATGGGAGCTATGGTCAATTATGGACCGATCTTGATGAAATTTGGTACAAAAATTGACACTTATACAAACTATTTTGTACCGAGTTTCATTGAAATATTGCTATATTTAAGGCATTTATGATCGTTAAACCCTATTCCGGGAGGACATTTGTATAGGGGCTAGGTGAAATAATGGACCGATCATAAGCTATTTCAATAGGCTTCGTCCTTGTGTCAAAATAATTATTCGTGCCAAATTTCATCAAGATATCTTTAAAATTGCGACCTGTACTTTGTTCACAAGGTTTACATGGACAGACAGCCAGACGGACATGGTTAAATCGACTCAGAAAATGATTCTGAGTCGAACGGTATACTTTAAGGTGGGGGTCCTATAATTTTTTCTGTGCGTTACAAAAATCAAAAATCAAAAACCTTAATGAAATTTGGTACAAATATACATAAATTATACGATCACAATTATCTTTTCTGTGCCTAAAAATAATGTAATATTTAATGAAATTATTTTTGAATTTAATTAAAAAATATTTAATTTTAAAATATTTAATTAACGAGAATATAATTAATTTAATTAAATATTTTTTGTCACATGTATCCCTGCCAATTATTTTATTCATGAGGTTTCTTAATATTATTTGCATATAATATTTTGCACTTTATACATGTTTTTTAGATAAGGACATATTTTTGATAATGATTAAAACCTATTGGTATTTCTTCCAATGTCTCACTACAAATTATGACAAAAAAAATACGGTTTATTTGATATTCGAAAAGTTTACATTTAAAAAAACCTACGAAAAATTAAAAAACAAAAAAAAAACAAAAAAAACAATTTTTGTGTTGTAGTAATATACAGTCATAGTCATATACAAGGCAAGTTTAAATATGCATGAAAAAAATTAAAATATGCGCTTGAAAAAGCACGAAAAAATGGGATAATATGCACAGCAATATGCAAAAATAGCATGAATATGCATAGAAAAACCGACGTATTTATGCATTTTTATATATTGATATGTAAAAAATATGCATTTTTTAACTTTCAATCTCTAATAGATTTCGATTTTTATAAAAATACAAATATTAATTTCAAAAGTCATATTTGACGCGTCTGGATTTTTTTCTTTACAATTTTTACAACGTACTCAAAATAGTCACAAAAAAATTTTAGAAATCATTAGATTGTACTCCAAAAAATCACGAAAAAATTGCGTTTTTGTTAAGAAAACTAATTCTTATTTCCATTATATGCAAATTTATGCCAATATTTAAAAAACAAGCATTTTTGTGAAATTCTTTTAAAATATGCAAATGCTTACTTTTCAATCGAAAAGCTTGAAAAACTTGCCCTGGTCATATATATTTAAACATTTTACAATTTTTCGACAAGTTGGAAAAGAAATCAAATATTTTTGTTATTATAAAATATTTTGAAAGTTTTTTTTTTTTTTTTTTTTTTGTTGTAAAGTCTGAAATGTGTAGAGTAGATTGTGCTGATTTCTGGAAAAGTCTCGGTATTTATTTCTGATATTGAAAGAAAAATTCGTATGCATTTTTTATTTTAAAAGTATTTACAAACTTTTTTTATACTTCATAATTATTTACACAGGTTTAAAAGTCAATTATTTACGCTTAACTTTGTTAAAGATGGTCCCACAAATCATGTCTAAAGGATAGTGTAAAATCTTGTAATACAAACTCAACTTTAAAAAGTCGGGAAAAATCTAAAAACAGCCACAAAAATGATGAAGAAATCATTAAGGTGGCATTGAAATGAAGGTTTAAAATGGTACATCATATTTACGAGGGCGGATCAATAAGTCCGTGACTTTTTGAATGAAACACAGTGTTTTTTGCAAAACAAAAATTTATTTTTCAACATAATCTCCTTTTTTGTATCCCTTCCAAAAAATAGGATTTTTCGAGGCCCTTAAAATAGGTATTTGTTTGGTCAATAATTTCATCGTTGGAGCTGAATCTCTTTCCACCGAGCCACTTCTTTAGGTTTGGAAATAGAAAGTAGTCACTAGGGGCTAAATCCGGAGAATATGGCGGATGAGGTACCAATTCGTAGCCCAATTCATAGAGTTTTGCTATTGAGACTGCACACGTGTGCACCCGTGCATTATCTTGATGAAAAAGAACTTTTTTCTTGGCCATATGGGGTCGTTTTCTTTTTAAATCCTCATTAAATCGGTCTAATGAGGATTTAAATAATATTCGCCATTTATTGTTTTTCCCTTTTGAAGGTAATCGATATGGATTATCCTGCGTGCATCCCAAAAAACTGTTGCCATCTTCGGATTTCTCAGGTTCACCCGGAGAAACCCATTGTTTAGTACAATAATGGATCCATGTTTCATCCACAGTTACAAAACGCCGCAAAAACTCATTCGAATTGCGGTTAAACAGCTCCAAACAATCCTTTGAAGTTGTCACACGTTTACGTTTATGGTCAATTGAGAGCAAACGCGGCACCCATCTTGCAGACAACTTTCTTAAACACAGCTGATCATTTAAAATCGAAACTACACTGCCATATGAAATGCCTATGGCATCAACAATCTCACGCATTTTTACTCTTCGGTCGGCCAACACCATATCGTGGATTTTTCGACATTTTCGGGTGTACCGACCTCAATTGGCCATCCAGAACGTTCAGCGTCATTTGTACTTGTGCGACCACAAGGAAAGTCAGTAAACCACTTGTTTACCATTGAAATCGATAGTGCAGAGTCCCCATAGTATTTATCGAGCTTTTCCTTGGTTTGATTGACGGTTTTTTTTTCGCAAAAAATAATGTTTAATGAGCACTCGAAATTCACTTTTTTCCATTTTTAGAAAAATACACAAGGTTGTATGTTTTGAACAGCTGTTAAACGCAAAGTAAATGACGACACTTGCTCAAAATTTGACAGTAGTCTATTAACAGGTGGTACTTGATGGGAACAGTGTTGCATTTCATATAACTAAGAGGGAAGTTCGAAAAGTAACGGAAATATTGATCCGCCCTCGTAAAATTTGTAAAAAAAATTTGCATAAAGTTAAAAATCGTGTAATCTCTTATATAAATATAGATATAGAAATATAGATTATATAAATATAGAAACATTTGAAAAAGAATTTATCGAAAATCTGTCATAAAAATGTTGTTATACACTTAATTAATTCAGTCAAAAGTTTTCTTGAAATTTTACGAAAATTCTATTAATTTCATTCAATTAATATTATCATTTTGACAGTTGAAGCTAAAAATCAATTAAAATATTAATTGATATAAATAATTTCGTAATTGAAATACATTTTTTTCTGTGTAGCTTTTTCTGTGTGCTACTTAACTTAAAGAAAAAAAATATTCATTTCTGGCCTTGAATTTTTTGCTTTTTGAATATACTAATGTGAAAGCTATAGAAGAGAACTTAAAACTTCAGAAAAAGTATCTTGTTCGCGAGAATTTTTTGCAAACGGACCCTCTGTGCGATGTATAGGGCTGTCAAAAGCAACATCATGATGTTTATATGAAAAAAAAAATTTTCCAAATTTGGAAAATTATAACATATTCCTTTAACTTATGTATATAGAATATTTCAATTTTAACATTCTTCTTTAACCGAACAAAAATCAATTGATGTGTAATTCCATTAAGAATTCACCTTGAATTCTTCATTATCATTTGCCATGTAAATGCATCCTTTAGTACTCAACTCAATTGTTTATTGTTTTTTTTTTTTCGGTAAAATCCTATTTAAACCTGAAAACAACAAAAACACATAAAATCATACATCCTTTTATGATACTTGTATGTACTTTATATACTTACAAACACATGTTTGTATGTATGTATATTTTTATGTATGTAAATGTTGTATATATAAAGAGAAAGAATCAATTTCTCAAATGCATTTCATATTCCTTTATTGAGTTGAGTTAGTGCGGGTTTACACATTTATACAATGTAATCAGAACATCAATGGCTCCTTTATGCATGCACAGGTTTAAATTACGAAAGATTGCCTTTAGTGACTGGCAATCGAATGCAATAGAGTTGGTTTATACACAAAATTCTGCTGATAATAAACTAAAAGTTCAATTTCTGTTATGATCAGGCATTTAATCTTAAAATTATTGATTGAAAACGTTTTATAATTCATTAAGTCCATTATGCGCTGTACTATTACGAATTGCTAAATATTTGGGCATTATGTTGCACTTATAACACGCTTTGGTTAGAGAACATTTCTATTTCATATTCTGTTTTGGGCCCCTTTATTTAATTTGCACCAGTGCTAGACGGGATTTCTGTTTAGGTTTTAACGATACCCAAGTATGAAAGATATCATAAATGCTTATAAATTCTATTATCTCACTCCTTTAAAATACTGCAACAACTTATGTTTATTCCTTGTATTATATCCATGTCATTTTTATTTTTCATGATGCTGTTGCAACGTATCTATCAAAATTTTATTTTCAACTCATATTAATTTAACTTTTTTTCTCATTTATTTTTCCTATTTTTTATTTTTTTATTTTTCATCCTCACGTCTGAACTTTTTCAATAGCAACTGTTTGTAATTCAAAAAAAAAAAAAAACTTCATATTCTATGGCGACATATTGTCAACTCGGCAGAATTTGTTTTACGAAATTCAAAGAGCAAAAAAATATGAGTTTTTATTTTTTAATAAATCAAAAGTTTTGTTTGGTGTAGGAGATTTATAATGCAGCGAAAAAAATTACATTTGTACTTTTGCATCGCTTGAAAAAAAGTGGAATTGTTCAGTGTCAAAAGGACATTATTGTTGTCCAATTTAGAGTAGACAACAACTATTTTTATTAATAGGAAAGTAATGTCCATGGATGAGTTTTTAACAGAAAAGAAAAATAATAAAAAATTTAATAATTTAAATTGTAGATTTAAGACCTCATTTTGTAAAACGCAACGACAAACGTTTGAAGAAATTTGTATGAAATACCCAGCAAAAACTTGGTAATGACATGTAGTTACGGATATAGTTACTTTGTACTAACAACAAATACTGTCTGCATTTCATAGAACTTGTTTAGTAACTAATTACACTATGCAACAGTATTTTGGCACAAAGGTAGTAACAGATAAATCGAAAAAAATAATATTAATATATTTCGAAGCTAAAATAATTTTGCATAAATGTTTAAAGCACTTAATGGGGAATATTTCATTAGAACTTTAAATTCATTTATCTTACCTTATAAGGAATCATTTCTAGTCCGTTTTTAGGAAATGACATGAAAGTCGATTTAAACTTGAGTTTAATGGTTTAAAATGTTCTACAGATATTTTCTTCGTCAAAGTTTACTAGGAGATAACAAGATAAAAAAAATTCATCCGACTTATTATATATTGTTAAAATAGAAAATTATACAATTTTCCCACATTTCTTATATAAACTCCTTAAACTAGGCAATGGAATATAACATAAAATTAAATGTTTTGTACAAATCAAATCGTAAACAAAATTAATAACAATTTAATTTCTTTGGATAAACGATTCACCGTATGAACTTTGGACCTTCGGTGACCCCTAGTGAAATTCGACGTAGAAAATTTCTGTAGAATATTTTAACCCATTAAACTCAAGTTTTACCCCCTGTTTTTATAAAACGAATGAAAAATTCGTTTCGTCAAAATGTATGGAAAACAACAAATAAATTTCAAATTTATTTGTTGTTTTCAATATAAATTGTCGAAACGAATTTTTCGTTCGTTTTATAAAAACAGGGGGTTAATGGACTTTTGTTTAATTTTGTTTAAACAGACTAGAAATGACCCCTTATTATTAGAGATAAATGAATAGAAAGTTCTAATGAATTACAGTGGACGTTCGCTAGTACGAATTATATATTGTCAGGTCCTTTCGTAGTGCCGAAAAATTCGTATTATTGAACAACGCATTTTTATGTTCCAATTCAAATAATTCACATAAAATATTTAGATTTTATTAATATATATCGTCCATTCCATGAAAGAACGCCCAAAAATATACCAAGTGTCCTCCGATTTTTATAAAATTTTATACGTATAAGGTCTATGGGTGTCTATAAATATTTCCGTTTTCAGATTCGCTAACTTCAGAAATTTTATTTCGCTTTTTCACTTTTGAAAAAATCTAAAAAATCTCAAAAGTATACAACTTTAAATACAAATATTTCTGGGAATGCTTTGCAGAAATTTGTGATTTAAACGGCGTTTAAATTTTAATTATGTTAGCTTAAACATGAATATTTTATAAATAAAAAATATTTTTTAAAAATGCATTTTAATGCAATTACATTTTTTAAATGCATTTTTCTTTTAATATGCTAATCAAATTTGTTAATTTTTTAACAAAAATTTGACACTTTTATTTTAATGTAAAAATTCCAAACTTTTCATTTATGTTAAAAAATTAAAAAATTTTAAAAGCATATTTAAAGAAAAATGCATTTGAAAAATGCAATTGCATTAAAATGCATTTTTAAAAAATCTTTTTTATTTTTAAAATGTTCGTCGTAAAGCCGCCATATGCGAAATTTTAAAGCCGTTTAAATCATTAAAATTCACAAAGTCTTTCCAGAGATATTGCTATTCAAAGTTACATACTTTTGAAATTTTTTTGGTTTTTGAGAAAATTAAAAAGCGAAATTAAATCTAGAGTTTTTGGAATTTCTCCAAACTGAAAACTGAAATTTATAAAAGGCTTAATGGAGTTTATGTATACAAATTTTTATCGAAATTGAAAGCCATCAAGTAAAAAAATATACTTTTTCGGGCGTTCTTTCCTGGAATGGTCGATATATATTTTTTTTTTTTATAAAAAACCACATATCAAGATTCCATTCAAATAAATCAAGAAAATCAAATTGTGAATTTGGAAAATTTGCATGTAGTAAATTGTGCATTTTGGAAATTGCTCTTATCTCCTCACTGTCACGCACTACTGATAGTGGAATATCATCCTCGTCCTCAAAATTGTCATCGCCCAAAATTTTCTTCCAACATTTCCTTATGGAATCACTGGATACTTTTTCCCAGGCTAAGGCAATCAATGAAACGGCTTCAAATAAAGTGGTTTGTTTGAGGGACGTTTCTAAATTTTCGTTGGAAGATACAATTTTTGACAGTAAACTGTTACGGTAATGCAGTTTTAAGAGCCTAATTACATTCTGGTCCATGGGCTGTATTAGTGGAGTTACATTGGGGGGCATATACATTACCCAAATCTGTCCATCTTTAGTATCCTTTGACAGTATTCTACCTGGAGCAGATTTTTGTCCACTTTGAACATATGTTTTGTTTGGCAACATTTTTCAGTAGAGACCGGATTCATCCGCATTAAAAATTGCCTCGTTTGATAGCCCATGCTCCATAATGGTAGACGCTAACTTATTAACGAATGGTGCAACAAGTTCTTTAGAAGAAGATAATTTCTCACCAGACTCTTTTAACAATCGTATTCCATAACGCTTTTTAAATTTTGTTAGCCAACCATCACTGGCACAAAACTGACCATTGTAGAATTTTTTGTGCAGCTCCATAGCTTTGCATTTTAATTGTTCTCCACCGACTGTGATATGGAATTTTCTTTGTGCTAAAAACCACTCGTAAAGTGCATCCTCCATTTTTTTAAACCATTTCGGTTAGTCTATACCGATTTCTTAACGAACTCATGGAATTATCCAGCAGTTGCGTTTTTTGTTTAATGATTGTAGATATTGTGGATTTGGATAATCCATATTTATTTGAAATTTCAAACAACGATGTTTTATTTTCGTGGTCTGCTATAATTTTTAATTTATCTTGCAAAGAAATTGTCTTTTTATACCCACCATCAAAAAGATGGGGGGTATATTGATTTTGTCATTCCGTGTGTAACATGTCGAAGGAATCATCTAAGACCGCACAAAGTATATATTTTCTAGGTCCTGGTTTGATTCTGAGTCGATCTAGCTATGTCCGTCCGTCTATCTGTCCGTCTGTTGAAAGCAGGATAGGGCTCGAACGGGACAACGTAGGGGGACGAAATTTGACACAAATATTTGTCTTATATAAGTTTGTTTGGGATTGAAAATGGGCAAAATCGGTTAATAAACAAAAAAGTTATGGGCTAAAAACTAGAAACACAGGGTGTTCGTTTTATACTTTTCTGCTGATATTTCATCAACAAAAGCATGTACGACAACGAAATTTTGTACGTATAGTTCGGGGATCGATATAAACCGAAAATGGGCGTGGTCCGCCCACTTTACTGCCCACCTCCTATATAAGGTGAAAATCAACGAAATTGTGTTCAAATAGTTCAAGGACCAATGTAAACTCGGAAACAAAAAATGGGCGTGGTCCGCCCACTTTAATGCCCATTTTACCGCCCCCTCCCATATAACGTAAAATTTGAAAAAGTTGATGGTGCGTATATAGATTCGGCCGGGCAGAATATTCGCGCTTGTTTTTACATCGTTTTACTTGCAACATTTTGAAAGTTAAAAACACAAAACACTTTTAAAAATAAAAAAACTTCACAATAACTTCGCTAAACGTAGATGACCGCGAAAGAATGAAGTAAAAACATAATAAAAACTTCATTCAGCTGAGTATCCGCCCCCAACTGAGTACATATTCAATGCATAAATCCGCCCCCAACTGAGTACATATTCAATGCATAAATTGTACAAGTTCGAGGGATTTTTGAGGGATCAATTTTAAGTAATAATGTTTTGGTAAGTGTCGATTTCATTGTTTTCCAAACCCTCAAAAATATTGATTATTATTGTACATTACAAGATTAAAAAAAAGCAATGTGTGAGATCATAGCCTTTGAAATATAGATTATGATGATCCAAATTTGAAAATTTTAATACGTGCTCATATATCAAGATTAAATTATTTTCCTTCGGAAATGGTTTGGCCTTGCAGATTTCGAAGAAATTATAAAAAAATGGGCATTTTGGCATCACGAAATGCATTAGGTATATGGTTTGATCCATAGATTATAACATTGAAATAAAGTTCCGTTAGCATTGAAAACAAAAATAATTATTGTATGTGTGGTTTTTTGAGTAATTTTTTTCAATTGAGTTTTTTTTTTTAAACTTCATATCTATGTCAATAATCTATGGTTAATCTATTGACTATTTATCAGTATATTTCATAAACTTTACAAAACAAAAAAATTAAAAAAAAAATAATAATAATAATAATAATAATTTTGTATTAAACCAATGAAAAATTACTAGCGCAACTTTTATTTATAAAAAATATTTTATTCAAACCAAATTCCTGCTACACGTCAATTTTGCTTCAAATTGCTGTTAATAGACCTTGAGCAAATATAACCACACAGAGTAATTATTCAGTATTTTCAACAAGTTGTTTGAATTTTTTAAAGTTGTATTTATTTGACACTTTTGAATTTTATGAAAGTTGTTAAAAGCATTGTTGCAGTGCTGTTTCCTGTTTTTCTTTTTTTTTTCAAATTTAACTTTTCACTCAAGGATTTTGTTTAATTTTTTTTTTTAGGTTAACTAGAAAAGCCAATTTAAACACAAATGCAGCATAAGGAAAATATTATTAGAAACATAAAATTATATACATAATTCCTTTTATTTGATGTAACATCATATACTTACATAGATGCACACATACATAAGTGTCATTGCAACCAATTGTATGAATGTTTAGATATGTATGTATTTATAAATTTTATGTGCCCTCTGCTACTAAAAATAATACAATAATATTGTATTCAACTAAAAATTTATACTAACACTAATTATAGAGGAAACATTGTCTGAAAAACTTTTTTCCTGAATATCCTGTGGTCTTTTGTTTCATTATAGTTGAAAAAAAAAAAAAAAATATAAAACTTTATCTTTTGTATGTGTGGTTATACAATAAAAAAATTAAATAACCAACTACGAGAAATAACAATTTCTCTGTAGAGTTTTTATCCTAGAATGGTTTTAAATACAAAAAAGTTTTCTCTATTTTTCTTCTAAACGAATATCAACGACCCAGCAAAAAACGATGAAGTTCTTCCAAAAAAAGAACATTTTCACAACTTCAAAAGTGGAACAAAATGCATATTTTAAACATTTTTGGGAGTTCTTAATAATTACTTCCAAAAAAGTGAAAATAAATTAATTTTTAGCGGAAAAAAAATGGTAATAATTTCTATCAAAAATTAAATTTTAAAAATTTTAAAACATTTTTATTATTACTAAATAGGGCAAAAACAGAATTTTTATAAAAAAATTTTATAAACATAGTTTTAAGGGAAGTACTTCAAAAGGAATGAAAAAGAAGTATAAGAGAATAACATCCTACCAATGACAACCATGGGTTAAAAAAAGAACTTCTGCAGCTCTTTTTCACCACTAAGTTCTTCCTTCCAATGACAACACAATGTTAAAATCATGGCTTTTTCAGTTCTTTTTTTGCTGGGGATATTATTCTACTTGTTGTGGTCTTTTATATACATACATATGTATATATAAATACATATACATATATTTTTATTCTCTTGTTTTTATTCAGTATAGGATGGAATAGATATATGTATCTTTTCTCTCTGAGATAATCTTGTAAATGTCATTTACGTTAATGTTTTAAAATAGTTTGTTAATAACATGAGAAACTCATACAAAAGTTTAAGAGTTTTTCCTTTAGTTAAAGCAAAACAAAAAAAAAAAAAACAATAGTTTATATTCAGTTTAAGTCAGAGCTGGGGAATTCAATGTTTACTTACATATGTATAATGGTATAGATAATTCATTTTGACTGTAGATCCCTTTCTTGACAAATTTATTTGTTTACTTACGTAACTTTGAGTCTACATTAGAGAAATTTTTATCAAGACAAACGTCAAATTTTTGTTTGAGTTGCAGATAATTTTTTATCTCTATCAATTATAGGGGAAAACGTATGTCATAATAAACCATGCAAAAAGTACCAACAACAATCAAGATGGCGTCTTTTACCAAGCATTATCAAGACAACGTTGTCAGAGCTCGAGCGCTGACAATTTTCTTTTAACGCTGCAATAATACTGACAAATTCAGTCTACATTAGACAAATCTTTATCTTGATAAAATTTTGACGTTTGTCTTGATAAAAATTTGTCTAATGTAGACTCAAAGTAATGATATCTTGAAGCAATTTCAACAATCAAGCAGGGTTGTCAGATTTTTTTAATCCTCTGTCGCCAAATTGTTAATCAGAAATCTCCAAAAATCGCCAAAATTAAATTTTATATACAGTATCGGTCACCTAATTAGCCAGATTTTTTTTGGACTTAATTTTCTTTTTCTAGAAAAAAAGTTTTTAATTGTTTTATTAATTCAATATATTGACTATTATATACTTAATTAATTGCAGCCAAAACTTGCATTAATAAACTAACAATTTACGCCAAAACATTGTTTTATTAAATATTCCTATAAAAATCAAGGACAGCTAGTTAGCCCACTTACACTATTTATTACGAAAAATCTAAGTAAGCTCTGAAAAAAAAAATTATGTTTTAATATAAAATTTTAAGTATAAAGTAATTTTAATTAATTTAAGATAATTTTTGTGGGAAGATTTCATGGAAACATCCATTAAAATACTAATATTCGACAACACATACAAAGTGGTCAAAATCGATTAAATCCATTAAGAAAATTGGTTAGAAAGGTTAGATAATCATTACATTATCGTCAATAATCCTCCAAAGTATCATAAATCATTCAAAAACCTCAGCGCTGTGCAAAGAAATGAAAAACTTAGTTAAATTGCGAATTTCAAAAATAGAATAATCATAAATTTCGCAATGAAACTCTGACTTAAAAGATTTGTGGCGAATAAAAAATGCTTTAAAATGTACTTAAGTATCTACTAAAACTAAAACCAATTGCCAAATGTTATACTATATAGTATAAAAAGCATCATAAGTATAGATGTTTCAAAAAAGAAAGTAAGTTCTTTATAGCAGTAAACAAAAATACAAAGAATTTTATCTAAAGAAACCGCTTGGATGAGATGCATAAAATATTTGTCAATAAGTTACCTAGACGAATGATTTAAGCAAAGTTATATTCAATTTTGCAATGTTAAGGTAAGATTTTACACTTTCTTTTTAACTAGAATACTAATAAAACTTTTTAATACATCGCATATACCAACTACCAGCAATTGTTTGCACTAGATAGTATCGATATAATATCTATTAAATATTATTAGATAGTTTATCAATTTTAAAATGATTTCTCAACTTTTATTTTTCTTTTGGAAAAGATTTTTCTTACCTTAATGCTGATTATTTGATCATCTAAATTCGCAGAGTAACTCAAACCGTAATTTTAGTTAACGAATTTAAACTTTTTGTATTGCTTTCGATGTTACAGATGATTTTTTACCATAATTAAAGGACTATCAATGTTTCTATAAAATTTCATAATATTTTAATTTACATTTTCGCGATTTTTATTAAATGTCGAATATTCGAAATATAAGGCGTTTTAACCAATTTAGAATTGAAATTTTTTACGAAAATTGCAGTACTTCTATTTTTAAATTGTAATCCATATGAAAAATTACTTTTTTTCAAAGCTTGCTTAGATTTTTCGTAATAAATAGTGTAAGTGGACTAATTAGCTGTCCTTGATTTTTATAGGAATATTTAATAAAACAATGTTTTTGCGTAAAGTGTTAGTTTATTAATCCAAGTTTTGGCTGCAACGTATTAAGTACATAATGGTCAATATATTGAATTAATAAAAAAATTAAAAACTTTTTTCAAGAAAAAGAAAATTAAGTCCAAAAAAAATTCTTGTCGGGTGGGCTAATTAGATGACCGATACTGTATATTTAAAAAAAACAAGCGCGAATGTTATATTCGGCCCGGCCGAATCTATATACCCACCATCAACTTTTTCATATTTTACGTTATATGGGAGGGGACGTTAAAGTGGGCGGACCACGCCCATTTTTGTGTTTCTGGGTTTACATTGGTCCTTGAACTATTTGAACACAATTTCACCTTATATGGGAGGTAGGCGGTAAAGTGGGCGGACCACGCCCATTTTTGGTTTCCGAGTTTATATCGACCCCCCGAACTATACGTTGTCGTACATGCTTTTATTGAAAAAATCTCAGCAAAAAATGTATGAAACGAACACCCTGTGTTTCTAGTTTTTAGCCAATAACTTGTTTGTTTATTAACCCATTTTCAATACCAAACAAACCTTGTATAAGACAAATATATGTTCCAAATTTCGTCCCCCTACGTTGCCCCGTTCGAGCCCTCTCCTGCTTTCAACAGACAGACATCTTTTTGATGTTATACCCACCATCAAAAAACAACTAAAATATTTAGTGCTTTAAATTTTACATAATTTTAAAATGTAAATTCAGCATCAACAAAGTCAATGATAATTTCTGTAGGTAATAATAATTTGAATATAAAAAATATTAATTTCAATACACTTTTCTGACATACATAGCTCAATTTTAGGTTAACAATTTTAAAATTTTATTGAAATTTATTATATTTTTTAACAGAATAATTTTAAACTTATAAATTGTTTTGATGAATTAATTTATTCATGAAAGTTTTCTTTTCATTATGGCCCATAAAATCTTAATATTCATATTTGAAAGATGATGGAAAATAAATTGTCAAACATATATTGAAGATATTTACAAATTAAGGATCTTTATTTTGTTATTCAGGGTTCATAAACAGCAACTTTTCTTGCTGCAATTCTGAGTTCGTAGGCGAGAGAGGTAAAGTGAGTGTAAATGTTTAGTATTTCCTTCTCTTCTCTTTCCTACGAATTCAGAATTGAAGCAGGAAAAATTGCTGTGTGTGATCCCCGACTTAAATAAGGGGTTTTTACAAACTCTTGCTTCGTGTCTTTAAATTTGATAATTTAAAGGTATAAAAATGAATATTCATTTGAAAAAAAGAGATACTTTCTCAATTTCATATCAAATGTTATTTCTATTTGATATCAAATGCTTTTGATAAATCAGGCTATATTTAAGAAAATAGTAAAAACATTTGATTTCAATTAATTATAAATTTAAGATAAAACCTTCGTATTTAAAAATGGATTTTAAAATTGCTACTAAATGTCTTATTCCAAGGACGAAATATCATTAAATGTTTTTTACAATTTGCAAAAATTACCATAATTTTTACTCCATAGTTTTTGCAACTTTACAACTTTATTTTATAAGAATGAAGAAATTAATATAGTACATACGTGTGTTATCTGTTTAAAGATATACTTTTGATTTTATGTTCAAGCAAAAGGTCTTAGCAACCACCTACAAATTTTTGTATAGACCCCTTGTTGAGAACCGCGGACCCCCAATTGAGAACCGCCGTTTTGGATAGAAAAATACTAAAAATAGACGTTGGCTAGTAAGAAAACGTAATAGTTTTTATGCGAATACCTATTTAATGAAATTTTAAAAATTAGCGAAATAAATCCCCACCTTGTTAAAAATCGCCAAAAAATTCGCCATGTCGCAAAACGGAAAATTCAGTCGCCAAGAGCAATTAAAAATCGCCACGTTTGGCAAAAAATCGCCACATCTGACAGCTCTGCAATCAAGTAGATTTGACAGGATTTCTTTCTGATTAAAGCTAGATACACACAAAGAAAAAACATGGTTACAGCATGATCACTACAACTATTAACTGTTTGTATAGCTGTTTTTCATTGATTTGAATAATACCGTGTTCATGATAGCAACGTTTATATTTCTGTTTGATAATTTAATGATTACCAACAATCAAAATTTTAATATGGTTGACTGCAAATATAATATGTATTTAAATATTTTTATATGAAACCATATTTTATGAAAAATCCAAACATTTAGTCAATTCTACAACTGTTTAGTTAATTCTACAACCATTCATGTTTTCATATTTATATCCATTTGTACCACGATATGTGGTACATTCATTATAATGAATAAAAATTAACTTTGTCAATTCATATTTGTTCATGTCTAAACTAAATGAGAATTAATATACTAACAAACTACTGGACTGATACACAAAAATGTGTATTCAAAAGCAAATAAAAATATTAGCTTAATGTTTGTAGAATTAACCAAATTTGTAAAATTAACTGAATTGTTGTAGAATTGACTAAATGTTTGGATTTTTCATAAATATGGTTTCATATAAACATATTTAAATACATAATATAATGCAGTGAACCATATTAAAATTTTAATTGTGGCTAATCATTAAATGATCAAATAGAATCATAAACGATGCTATCACGAGCACGGTATTATTCAAATAAATGAAAAACGGCTATATAAACATTGAATAGTTGTAGTGATCATGCTGTAACCATGTTTTTTCCTCTGCATGCAGTATAAAATAAAAAAATTTTTTGATACCCATTTCGATTAAAAAATCGAAACTTGATTTTTCAATCGCTGGTAGGAAACTAAAGATCAGTTTAAAATCAAATATTTTTCCCATATTAAGCAAATTTTTACGCATCATTCGAGGGGTCTTCCTACATCGAAATCTCTAAAAAGGCTTTCCTCGGGACACTCTAATATGTATAATGCTAGAGATATTTAATTTTGACTGTAGATCTCTTTCTTGACAAACTAGTTCTGAATATATTCTTATCATTTTCAAATTTATTTGGAAGGTAAGTTGGAGCACATATAATTGAAAAATCCCAGAAAAAAATTTAATAATAAAATGTTTAATAATATAAATGCTGAAACTAAAATATTCAAAATCATTCAATTTATACTTCCTTTCAACAAGGAAATCAATTGAAATTGCTTTTATATAGGCAAATTTAAGGGAAACAAGTAAGAAAGATATAATCGGTAAAGTCCGTCCATATGATACCCTACACCATTGCGTATGTTCTAATTTTGATAAATGTGACACTATGTTATACCATAACAAAACAACATCTACATAGTGAAAAAACCGCGTATACTTTTTATATGACCTATTTTTTATCCATGTAAGCGTATAAGTAATATTAATAAATTATAATAAGCAAGCGTATAAACCTGGCTCCCTGATAAAAATTTTAAAATCTGGCTCTGTTAGGATTTGTAGGACGAAAAGTAAAATAAGTAAGCTAAATTTTAATTTTCTACACCGTCTGGGAGCTTCAGAAAGCTCTGGAAAGGGAAAAAATCCTTACAAAAATTACACATACATCCGCTTATTTCCGCTCCCTGATAGAAATTTTAAAATCCGGCTCCGTTAGGATTCGTAGGACAAAAAGTTATATAAATAAGCCAAATTTTAATTTTCTAGATTGTCGGGGAGCTTCAGAAACTTCTGGAAAGTAAAAATGCTTAGCAAATTATATATATAGACTAGTTATTCCTTAATTAATATTTACTTTAAATTGGGGCTACTACTCCCCCTAGACCTATCTGCCCTATTCGAAACTTGATATGTAAATTATTTCAGCAATTTTTGAAGACATTTACCTAATTACTCCTATATTATGCAATGTTTGCTTTGTATGGGGCTAGCCATTCCCCGTGGCCTATACATCCTCTTTTCATTTCATCAAGAAATATGTTACGAAAGTAATTCCCACAAAATTTGAGAGCTCTTACTATACTATTTTGTTAGATATGCCATTAAGAATATTTGTTTTGCCTGGAGGTACCATTTTCTCTTGTCCTACCAGCCCCAATTTCATTCTAAATTTTGGAGGTTCTCAAAAAAGTTATTTATGCAAAATTGCTATAAAATTTCTTAAGATATAAAATATTTAATATTTTCGTTGTATGGGGAGCACTATTCCCCTTGGTTCTACACTTCATATTTTATTATAAATTCTGGATATTGATGAGAAAGTTATTTATAAAAATATTAAGACTTTTCCTGTAATAGTAATCCTCTGGTCCTATCCTTTTCATTTTAATCTCAATTATAAAGGATGATAAGGAAGTTATTTCCTCCAAATTGTAGGACTTTTACGAAAATAGTTCTGAGGTACAATTTCCCCTGCTCCTACCGAAAAATAATAAATTCCTATTTTAATTCTGGGGACGTGAAAAATTTCAATAAAATCGGTTTAGCGGTTTAGCTGTCTCAAAGTTACAAACTAACAAACAAACAGACAAACACTTTATACACAGAAAAAAGTAAAAACGGACTTCAATTACGAAATTTGTAATATTAATTAATTTTTAATTGATTTTGCTCCAATCATCAAAATGATAATATTAATAACTAGAATAATTGATATTATTATTACTTCTTTTCCTTAAATAGATGCAATGAGCTGAAAATTTACTGAAATTTATTTTATTTCTGTACTTTTATATACAAATACTTAATTTTTTCTTTATATTTTATTAACAGCTGTCAATTTATGAGGAAAATAAAAAAATTTCGAAATTGTTTAAAACGTATTTTAAGTGTCTAATATTGTCAAAGTTTGTTTTTAAATTAATAAAAGTGTTGATGGCTTTTTGTAGATCTTACAAAATAACAAAAAAAATCCTAAATTATAAATCATTCGCGTAAATACAGGCATCTAAAACTAACAAATGTAAAAAAAAACTGAGTTGAAACTTTCGAGGATTTTTGGATTCATTTTAGATTTGATATGACAATTTACAACTTTTTGACTTAAACCATTAACCAGCGAAAGACAAGAGTAAGGAAATTCATATGCAGTATAAAAGGTATCCGGTTTACCATGCGTTAAAAAGTTATGCGGTGTTTTTTTATCACAAAAATTTACGACTTTTGAAATTTAATATTATAGGGCAGAATTTTAAAGATGAACTCTGATTACCTACAGTTTGATGTATATCTCGTTGATGTCAGGAAACCAGACATGGAATAGCATTTTTAAAGATTTTTATCTTAAAGGATTCTACTGGTAGAGATCTACAAAAAAAAACTTATTTATTTTAGTTTACCAGATATTTGGCTTAAAAAATTAAAAAGTTTAAAAGTTTACAACCCTGATCACTGCATCATTGTGATATGAAATGTGTGGCAAAGTTTGTGCAACATAAACTAATAAGGCACAGACAGAATGATTGTGGTCATACACAATTCAAACTTTTAAAATGAGATTGAAAAATGGTAAGACTTTTCTTCGATCTCATTACTATTACTTATAAATGTCATATAATATTTTAAATTGGCTGCTTCTCTAATACTGATTAAAAGTATCTTAAACCCTTAACTATATAAATATTTGAACTTTAACATTTTAAAATATTTCTTGTACATTAATACCTTAATCTACGGATATACAGTAAATTACTTTGTCAACTACCTGTTAACGTTTATAATAATGTAGAAAGTTTTTTGTTGTCTTTATAAAGAATAAAAAGTTTTAGTTTATAAAAAAAAATTTTAAAATTTTCCATTTTCTGTTTATTTGTGTTTAACTTAAACAAATAGTAGACGAAATGAATGAACAAGTAAATTACTTACATTAGTACAAAGAACAAAGTTGTTAAAGAGGAAATTAATGTTTGTTTACCTGTATTTACTACTACTTACGCACATACTTGTTGTATCTTTTTTTTTTAATAAACTTTTTATTTTAAAGATTTTAAGATAAATATAAATGTATGTTTTGTATAAAATTACCCAGCAAACAAGAATATCCAAAGAAGTCAATAAGATCCTGAAATTGTGATCCAAAAGTAGTGCAAATTCGGATCATTTCCAATGAATTTAACATATGCTTATCATTGGAAGATCCCTGCAGTCAATGGTGGAGGTTGCGTACAAGTGACCTAACCGACTCCATTAGGGTACCACTAGTCACTTTAACATAGGCTTGTCCTAGGAGAAAGTCTATTGCCACCTCAACGACTTCATAGTGTCACTTTTTTTCAAACACAATCACCTCCACGACTACCGAAGGATCAATAAAATGACAAATAGGCACTTCAACGACCAAAAGGTGGCCCTTTTTTACATACACAGTCACTTTAACGGCTACAAAGTGTAACTTTTAGGCCCACACAACCACTTTACTGGTTACAATGAGTCTGTTAAACATTTTTGATTATTTTTTTCGTCTTCTTCCCGCTTACCTTAGAGTCAGTAAAGTGTCAATTGCTAATACGAGCAATAGTGACCGATGGAGAGCGGCAGGTGACTATACACCAATGGATCTTACTGTCTAAAAGCAAGTTAAATTCCACCAAATAAACTGCTGGGGTGTTCTCTTTTTTGATACATATTCACTGAATAGGAAATCATGTCCACGATGTTATGCAAAATTGATTCTTTGGATTTTTCTTTTTATCAGTGATAGGAATTAAATTTTGTAATAAACCAACATATTTTTTTAATAAAATTAGTTTCTCGTAACAAATGTTTGAAAAGAGATATTTTGAATAGATGTTTAATTACATCTTTGGATGTTATTTATATTACTTCTTAAGCTCAAGAAAAAGTATAGCTATTGATACTTTGGAAGTAGTGAAAATGTACTTCCTTAAAAATGACTTCTATTTATTTTTGCTGGGTAAATTATTTAAAATTAAAACTTAATTTTTTTGTAAAAAATAAGAAATAATAATAATAATTGTTGTGAGAAAAAATAAATAAAATAAAAGAATCTATTTTTTTTTTTTAATTTCCGGAATTGTTAAAAAAAAAACTTCCATAAGCTAACTTAAATCTAACTCCTTAAAAAAAACATCTTATTATCCTTATGTTTTCTATGCACACAAAATAAGCACAAATATTATTTTGCAACACTTTATGTTTCTTCCTTTTTGTTTTCTCTTATTGTTGTTATTTGAATTTGCAACATATAAACCTGTAGTAAACTAAACACATCAAAAGTTAGTTACCATTTTACCACAATTTATTTAATTTTTTCATTCCTTCAATTCTTTTCACAATATTTCTTTCTTTACATTTTTTTTCTCCTTTTCGATTCATTTATAGTTTTTGTGTAAGTGTGTTTTTTGTGTATGTTACATAAACACTACAAAATGTGTTTAGATTTTCATTTAACCATCTTGTGTATGTTTTAAATGAACACAAAACTACAAAAAATAGCAAAGTTCACACATTTGCTTATATACCCAGAGTAAGCAATAAGAGAAGTAGAATAGAAAAAGGAAATAAAGCACAAAAATAAGATCTGAAGGAAAAAAGAGTTACTTGCTTTTTATATGCCCACAGCAGGGATGCGAAAAGAATATTTTACAAAAAGTACCAACGAAATATAAAAATTGTTCCTTCGCCTTAATATGGGGGTCATAGTCACGCCCATAAAAAAATCGGTGTTGTAAATCCAAAAGAAAATTCTTATTTTTTTGAGCAGTATTTTTTTTGCACAGTGAAGCTGAATTGAATTTTTTTTTTTTTTAATAAATCTTAAACTTTTAATCGGCTAGTTGGATTTACATAAAAGTATACAATTTTAAGTTTAGAATAGTCGCCCCACATACCCGAGTTGTCCAAGTTTGGAACCCTGTGGACCCACTGCACATTGGGATAAAAGGGGCCGAAAAATTGTGCTTAATTCAGAGAATGGTGGTATCAATATTTTAACGATCACGTTTTATTATTTATTTCATTATGTAAAGAATGCATTTTTAGAATTTTAAGAATTTCTTTTGGCAGAATAGTAATGTGCGTCCTTTTATCTGTACATTGAGGTCGAAAATGATGTTTAATTTTTTACTTACCAAAAAAAAAGTGATATCACTTTTCTAATGACCACAATTTGTTTTTTATTTATTAGTAAATTAACAATGCATTTTTAGAATTATAAGATTTTTGTTTATACCCACCATCAAAAAGATGGGGGGTATATTGATTTTGTCATTCCGTGTGTAACATGTGGAAAAAATTATTTAAGACCCCATAAAGTATATATTTTCTGGGTCCTGGTTAGATTCTGAGTCTATCTACCTATGTCCGTCCGTCTGTTGAAAGCAGGATAGGGCTCGAACGGGACAACGTAGGGACGAAATTTGGCACAAATATTTATCTTATATAAGATTTGTTTGATATTGAAAATGGGAAAAATCGGTTAATAAACAAAAAAGTTATGGGCTAAAAACTAGAAATACAGGGTGTCCGTTTCATACTTTTCTGCTGATATCTCTTAAACAAAAGCATGTACTACAACGAAATTTTGTATAAATAGTTTAAGGGTCGATATAAACTTGGAAATCAAAAATGGACGTGGTCCACCCACTTTACCGCCCACCTCCCATATAAGGTGAACCTTTATTGAAATTGTGTTCAAATAGTTCAAGGACCAATGTAAACTCGGGAACCAAAAAAGGGCGTGGTCCGCCCACTTTTCTGCCTATCTCTCACATAACGTAAAATTTGAAAATGTTGATGATGGGTATATAGTAGGGTGATCGACGCGGTTTTCCAACCGGTTTTAAAACCGGTTTTTTCAGTCAATGTGCTGTCGGTTTTTTCAAAATGTTCATTTTTCGAATGTCGAATAGACCGGTTTTTTTAAACACAAAAAACCTGTTTTAAAAATAGCATTTTATTTCAGAAAACATGTACTAAATAGTGATATTTGAAAATTTAGGAATAATTTTTTAAATATTCATAAAGACTGATTTCTTTTGTTTTTAAAATATAGTTTAAGTCTAAATTGGAATTTATTCTGTAATATTAAACAAATAAATAATTAATAATTATACTGTATGACCCAATTTAATTTTTTTGATCCAATATTTCCTTTATTTTTTAAAGGTGTTGTGTTAAAAAAGTTTCACCTGCAGAATCGTTTCTATTGAGACAGGCTTCCATATTAAGCCATGGTTTCTGTTTATGCTAACTAAAATTTAGATGATTTTTTCTACAATTTTGAATCTTTCCTAAGCAATGTTTCCTTTCCAGAGCTTTCTGAAGCTCCCAGACGACGAAAGAAACTAAAAATCGGCATACTTATAAAACTAACAGTGCCAGATGTTTCTATCGGGACCAAAAAGTCTGTTTTGGTATTAAGAACTTTTCAGTTGCTATACTTATTGTTTGCTCTCCAAATCCTATAAAAAACTGATTCTGTATTTCGGCCAGGGAGCGCATTTACGACGATTTTTTTTATTTTGAAAGGTTTACGAATTTAAAACTTTAATCAATATAATTCCAATAAATTTGAACGGCTTCCAATAATTGACTTCGATTAGGGAGAGGAAGGTGTCTAAATGTTGTCCATATTTTTTTCTTTTAATTTTCGGATTTGTTTGTGAATATTTTCATTATTATATTATTTTTCCTGACATTGTTAGCCTTTTACGCTTGTATTTAATAAATTTTAACTTAATTATAAGAATTGATTTTTTTAAAGAAATGTAGTCTTTTGATATAAATATTAACTTCTGCAAAAAACCGGATAACCGATTTTTTCTGAATTTCAAAAAGTGCAACCGGTTTTTTTAAAATACCAACTATTCGAACTATTCGAAAACCGGTTCCTCAAAAAAGTCGAATAATCGATCACCCTAGTATATAGATTCAGCCGAGCCGAATATAACATTCGCACTTGTTTTTTTTTTTTTTTTTTGAAATATGGTAATGTCCGTCTTACATTGTCTATACATTGTGATTAAATGGGTCGGAAATGGCACTTATTTCAACAAAAAGGTAATATCAATATTTTAATATTTACATTTGGTTTTATATTGATCGAAAAGTAATAAGTCTATGTTATTCTCAAACTTTTAGGATATATGACTAGGGTTTTTAATTTCCCGACCTTTTTTAACTCCCCGGATTCGAGATTTTATTTTAGGCATTCCCGGGTATTCGGGAAAATACAATATTTTTCAAAAAGTATCAAAACTAAACAAAAAAAATATGTATATCGTCCATTCCATGAAAGAACGCCCAAAAATATACCAAGTGTCCTCCGATTTTTATAAAATTTTATTGGTATAAGGTCTATGGGTGTCTATAAATATTTCCGTTTTCAGATTCGCTAAATTCAGAAAATTCGCGATTTTATTTCGCTTTTTCACTTTTGAAAAAATCTAAAAAGTATACAACTTTAAATACAAATATTTCTGGTAAGGCTTTGCAGACATGAATATTAAACATGAATATTTTATAAATGAAAAGTATTTCTTAAAAATGCATTTTAATGCAATTGCATTTTTTAAATGCATTTTTCTTTTAATATGCTATTCAAATTTTTAAATTTCTTAACATAAATGAAAAGTTTGTAATCTTTACATTAAAATAAAAATCTAAATTTTTTGGGACGCACACATGTACTGTGCATAATTTCCCCTCTTCTTCAAATAGTTTAAATTTTTTCATATAAAAGTTATATTTTTCAGGTATTATGAGTATCTTTACGTATTTTGTTAAAAAAAATTATTGTGTTATTTTTTAAGAAATCCTGAAAAATAGTAAAACTTTATGTATCAAACTATTTATTGTTTTAAGTTATAATAAACAAAGCATTTTTAAATACACTTTTGAAAAATTAAAATTTAATAAATTCGCAACTAACAAAAATGCATCTAAAAACTGCATTTATATTTTTAAAATATTATGGATCGAAGACGTGGTTTTTGAAATGCTGACTAAATTACACAAAAACTATACAATGGCCTTTTAAATACTTTTTAAATTACAAAAATCCATCAATAACTTCAAGAGATATGAATATTTAAAATTGCATACTTTTTATATTTTGTTAACTTTTATAAAAATTTTAAAGAAAATTTAAAAAACAAGAAAAAAATTTAATTTCATATGAAAAATTTTAAACATGTTTTTATAAAAATTGGATTATGCATATAAGATTTTCGCGTCCCAAATATTTGACACTTTTATTTTAGTGTAAAAATAAAAAATTTGAATAGCATATTTAAAGAAAAATGCATTTGAAAAATGCAATTGCATTAAAATGCAGTTTTAAAAAATCTTTCTTATTTTCGTCGTAAAGTCGCCAAATGCGAAATTTTAAGGCCGTTTAAATCATTAAAATTCACAAAGTCTTTCCAGAGATATTGCTATTCAAAGTTACATACTTTTGAAATTTTGTTGGTTTTTGAGAAAATTAAAAAGCGAAATTAAATCTCGAGTTTTTGCAATTTCACAAAACTGAGAACTGAAATTGATAAAAGGCTTAATGGAGTTTATGTATACAAATTTTTATCGAAATTGAAAGCCATCAAGTAAAAAAATATACTTTTTCGGGCGTTCTTTCCTGGAATGGTCGATATATATTTTTCATATAATTTGCACGCAAATACATGAATCTATTTCGTTTTGTTTTCCACCAAAAATGATATTATGTTAAAGATTAAAAATATATATGTTAAAGACCACTGTTTTAATATTGTACTAAAAGAATTTTCAATAGATATTGAAAATTGTTTTCAATAAATACTTTTGCAGGATAATTATAAAAAATTACATATTTTCAAACCCCACAAATACAGTATGACAAGAAAATGTTTTTACAATAAAAGAAAACATGAATTTGTCGAAGTTTGGCTTTACATTTTTTGTTAATATAAAAATTTTTAATACGAATTTGTTAATTAATATATTTATTACAATATAACTCAAAGAAATTTAATATTTAATGATTTAAACTATTAGAAATGGAGTAAAAACTAAACAAACACAAAAATTTTAGTGTCAAGAAATTCTTTTTACATTTGTAAAACTGCTTAAGAAAATCACAAAATTTAGCAATTTTTAATTTAAAATGGTAACAGCTGGTATATATAACTGCTTGTGGAACCTTTTTCATCAAATAAAATTATTAACGAATGTCACAGTCAATTGGAATTTTGTATATTCGAACATTAGTGCGTTTTTTAGTTCATTATGGTCCTGTAATACCTATTAGTCACTTTCTTCTTCAAATAAGGAGAAAAATGATATGGGATGAAATTTTGGACCTTAAGCTGGTATATTTAAAGCTTTTTGCTAATAAATTTTGCTGCATTATCACTATTTGCTCATATATGCTTGGAGTCATTATTTTTCTCATAACTTGAATTTTAGTTTTCGTCCTTCATAAACTTATATTTCTGAACACTTTTTATTAAATGAGCTTTAAAAGTTTAGAAATGTTACTGCACACCTGTTAAATTTTATAATAAAACCGATTTTCCAACTATTTTGAATAAAATTGATCTGTATTTAACAATATCTTTTAAATGCGAAAATATGAATATTTATTATTTAATTTTCTAAATGCTTTCTAAAGGATTTTGAAGATTTCCGGCGTATTCTGGCCATATTAAATTGTACTTTTATATAGTATAAACATTCCTGTACGACATATAATTCGTTCCATAACTTTTTGAGCTTACTAACTTAAATAATTATGAACGATTATAATTGTTGAATACTTTGTCCCCATGTAGCTTCCCATCTGTAATTGTAATCCATCTTTGTTTTTTCATTGTTTCTTGGAAGATAAAATTGATATACCCTTTCCACGGTCCTTTATCATAAGCCCTAGTGGATATATTCAAATTTTTATTAATTTTTCTAGGTTTAACTCTGCCAAATATTTGAAGTAGATGGATATTAGGAGATATCAACTACAATATACGGGAATTTTGGAGCGATTTAATATTATATTAAGTATATATCTTAATAAGGAATACATTTGTACAATATCTTTAACACTTTTCACGAATTTGAGGTTATAAAAAACCCTTAATGGGTTTATGATCTGGAGTTTTTTTCTCTTGACATACTTAATATATAATTTATGAATTACTCGTACTATGTGATTATAATTATCACACTGATGATTTATTGACAATAATACATCCAAAAGTTCCAAAAATTGTTTCACATAGCGACAAAAACGCAAAAGTAAAATCATTTTCTTGACAGGTAGATTAAAGGGTATGTGTAGTTTTTGTTGTTGTATTTTCGTAATTATATTCATAATGAATTTTTTTCTGGTAAAACCCGTTAAAGAAATATACCTAAAACAAAATGTAACAATAAAAATTTTCAATGTTGTCAACATTTGCAAATATTGTGAAATAAAGTTGAAATAATAATATTTTCTTCAATGTAAAAACATTTTCTTGACATACTGTATATTTCCGAATACTCGGATTTTTAATCGATTTTACTTAGGATTTGTTTTCTATAGAAAATATTGATTTGGATTGAGAGAAAATTTTACATTTTTTTTAACTCTTGTTTTATTTACACTATATCTGAAACAAGGATACAGGATAGATGTAAAATTATATGCAATACATTTGTTGATTTGTGTATTTATAACTCATATTTTATGTAGAGTATTTCTTTAGTTAATCTTTTAATTAAATGGCTTATTTCAAACCTCCCTTAATTTTTATACGATACACCACCATAGGTGGTTCTGTGTATGTATAATTCATTGTGCCAAATTTCATGAAGATCGATCCATAATTGTCAATAGCTCTGATGTAAACTCCTCTTCCGAAACCCAGATTCTATACTAATCTGATAAACATGATATTTTAATATTCGGCACAAATAAGTTTTATTTAAGTAGAAATCATAGTGTTAATTTTTATGAGGATCGGTACATAACTTATCATAGCTCCGATATAAGCCCATTTTCGGGAATCCCCCTAAAGCGCATAAATTCATATAAATGTATTAACGTATAATAGTCTGTGTGTAAATATAACACTTAATAAAATTATCGATTCACAATTGGCCACAGGTCTAACATAAGACTCCTCACCGAATTTTGATGCACATGCATAATGGTGTAGGATATTATATAATCAGTATTGACCGACTATATCTTTCTTGCTTTTATATAAATTTTTAAAAATGAGCCAAATTATGTGTAGAAATATTTTCGAAGCGAAATTATCAGATAATCGATTTCGGACTACTACAATAATAGAAACATACTCGTACTTTCGCATTATACAAATTTTGGGCTTAAAGTAAATAATTCAGTGGAGAAGTTTTCTAAGATAGTGAATTCCATGCTGTCAAACAAATTCGGATTTTTCAAATATTTAGGAAGTGTTTTATTATTTATTATTAATTATGATAAATCAACGTTTTTTTTTATAGAATTTTTGATTTTTAAAAATGGTAAAATTGTCATTCTGTGTGTAACATGTCGAAGAAATCATTTAAGACCCCATAAAGTATATATTTTCTGGATTCTGGTCAGATTCTGAGTCGATCTAACTATGTCCGTCCGTCTGTCTGTCTGTTGAAAGCAGGATAGGGTTCGAACGGGAAAACCTAGGGGGACGAAATTTATCTCAAATATTTAATTTGTTTGGTATTGAATGTTGAATGAAAATGAGCAAAATACTAAAATACTAGAAACATAGGGTGTCCGTTCTAGCTTCATTTTATAGTTTTCTGCTGATATCTCTTAAACAAAAGCATGTACGATAACGAAATTTTGTACAGATAGTTCGAGGGTCGATATAAACTTGGAAACTAAAAATGGGCGTGATCCGCCCATTGGTATATAGATTCGGCCAAGCCGAATATAACATTCGTGCTTGTTAGTAGTTTTTAATTCCCGGGAATCGGGAAGTGAAAAATTGCCGGGAATTCTCGAGATAAAAACCCTATATATGACAGATATGTGAACCCTTAGAGCGATTTTAAACTTTTTTTAAAATATAGAACATAATAACAATTTAATTTAATAAACCTGAGATAACTTCTTCCAAGAGAATTTCCAACGATTGGTTGTTTTACCAAATCGGTACAAAATGTTATTTTCTTTAGGGCTTCATATTGCATCGACTGCTTTATCCCGGATCTTGCTACACATAGTATTTGTTTTTTTTCTATTTAGCTTTGGTATCAGTAAAAATTCTTTTTCACACATTTAAATGTATTTGTGTACTTGAATGTAAGTGCAAATATGGTTTGCACTATCCTTTACATATATAGTACCAGTAAAAAAAAAAGTGAAATAGTCTCGTAAGTGTTGAAGAAAAACATGCAACATTGTTTTGCAAAATTATTACCATAAAATGGCAGTGATTTATTTGTGTTCAGTGAAAAGTTCCGTTTCCTTTTTTACATTTCTTTACTTTTTTTTCCTTCACATCTTCTTATTTTGTATACGAAAGGATATTTCATTCATTCAACAAACTATTGCTGTGAACAGAAATAACACAAAACAGAACAGAACCAAACAACACACATTGCATAGTGCACACACAGCAACTTAAGATGGTTTTATTTTAGATTTTGTAATTTTTGTATTATTTTCCTCATTATTATTTGGATTTTTTATTCTGCAAGTTTGCACGAATGAATTTGTATTTTTTATAGCTCCTAAATAATGTTGGCTAAGTATGAAACAATTTTGCTGATTATATTGCTGGAATATTTAAGGCTCTAGTGCAAGCAAGCAAGCACAACTGTTTAAACTTAAATTAGTCTAAAAAGAAATCGAAAATGAGATATTTTTAAATTGCTATTTAGCAGAGGTATTATTTTACATAAAAATACTATAATTTTCAGTAAACAATACAAAAGAAAGACTAATGGCAGAGGTTTTTATTGGGAAGATTAATTCTTAAGAGGTTGATAGATTACTTTCGGCTAATAAATACTAAGATGTTGAAAAAAATATAAATAATAACTCAAGAAACTATGTGCATAGATTTTTAATATTTTCTATGTAATGTTACATACACATTTATTTATAAATTTTTATTTTGCCTTTAATTTAGTTGTATTATCAAATAATTCATTGAAATAAATAGTTCATTCTCTTTGTATAAAATGATAATTTTTTTTATTACTTTTCTATCCCAAAACCACTTATGTTTTTTAAATTTCCAAATCCATTTGTTGACATCAATTACTTACACCATGGACAAAAAGTTTTACCACCAAACAAAATAATAAAAAAAAAAGAAACAAAAATATGTCTGCTAAATTTATTTTTCTAGTTTTTATTTGAAAACATAGAAAATGTTTTAGAATAAAATAAATCATAACAATAGTTTTAATTTGCAAAACAATACAATCAATGAAATAATTTAAATCGGTATTTATAAAATAGTTTTATAGTTTTTGTTTAACAGACAGATTTATTTGGGGAAACTTTTTTTTGTATTTTAATTAATTTATGCCTTTTAGTTATGATTGAAGCAGAAGTTCCAAAATGTTGACAAAAATAAAATGTTTACGATAAAATGTAAATATTTTCAACAATTGTTATTAATATTTACTTACTTAGAAATAAAAATTATTTTGTGATTTTTACTACAACTTTTTGTAGTAAATCAAAATCAGCAAAATAATAAAAAATAATAATAATAACAACAATTAAACGAGTAAGAAAGATATAGCGGTCAAGCTCGACCATATGATACCCTACACCATTGTGTTTGTGTATCAAACTTCGGGGAGGGGTCTTATATAAGACTTGTGGGCAATAATGGACCCATACTTTTACTAAGTGTAAAATAAAATATTTGAATACATAATATTACGTTGATTTTTTATTTATATTAATTCATGTACTTTAAGATGATTTCCGAGAGTGGGCTGATATGGGAGCTATGATAAATTTTGGACGGATCCTTTTAAATTTTGACTCTGTGATTTCTATTCTATTCGAATTTATGGACGTTAAAGTGATTTTCGGAAGAGGGATTTATATGGGAGCTATGGTCAATTATGGGCCGAACTTCATGAAATTTTACAAATGGATTTGTACAAAAAATAAATATTTGTGCAAAATTTCATTAAAATATTCTTATTTTTAAGGCATCTATTAGAGTTAAGACTTTATTTTGGGAGGACATTTGTATGGGGGCTAGATGAAATAAAATGTCGATCATGACCAAATTCAATAAGCTTCGTCCCTATGTAAAAGAAATTATATGTATAAAATCTTCATATCTTACAAACAGCGACATTCATTTTGCGCACAAGCTTTACATGAATAGACTGCCAGCCGACCAGACGGATATCGCACAGTGGTCCAAAATCGAATTTGTTTGGAAATAATTCTATAACGTGTGAACCGTAAGTAATACCTCAATAAAAATTCGCATGAGCAGAAAAACTTAAAATTTGAATTTTAAGCATATTTTCGGGAAATAATGTTAATATTTGGAGCTAAATAAAATTTAAACAAGTAGAGGTGTTCCAATGAAATTTTGTCACAATATAGATTAACTTGTTCTACAATGAAGGAATTAAAAAAACTCCCACTTTTTTGTACCAAAATACCCAGTATTGTTTCAACAATTGACTTTTTTCATTAAAATGGTCACCCTGTCGTTGTAATTAGATATTTCTTGTGTGTTTAACCAGCATATGGGGCTATATTGTCAATATACTTTTTTGATCTCGGCTTTGAGATTTTTTAATTTAAGAAAATAAATTAAAAACTTTTTAAAAATTGACAAAGTTTGGATAAAGCTTGAGGGGAAACCGTTCCCCAAAAAGAGCCTCCGATTTGGCTTTACACTCATTTGCGTTAGGATTTCTTTTGAAACCATTACAAAAATTTTGCAGTCCAGAACAAGAAAAATTCTTTAGGAGTGAAAAAATATTACCACCTTTTTGGAAAATAACCCCAAAAATATAAATTTTTTTAAAATTTTCAACATCAGATTAATTTAACTGTTCTTTTTCATCAAGATAATGCACGGGTGCATACGTGTGCAGTCTCAATGGCAAAACTCTATGAATTAGGCTACGAATTGGTACCTCATCCGCCATATTCTTCGGATTTAGCCCCTTGTGACTACTTCCTATTTCCAAACCTAAAGAAATGGCTCGGTGGAAAGAGATTCAGCTCCAACGATGAAATTATTGACCAAACAAATGCCTGTTTTAAGGACCTCGAAAAATCCTATTTTTTGGAAGGGATACAAAAACTGGAGAAACGTTGGACTAAGTGTATTGAGTTAAAAGGAGATTATGTTGAAAAATAAATTTTTGTTTTGCAAAAAACACTGTGTTTCATTCAAAAAGTCACGGACTTATTGATCCGCCCTCGTATCTGTTAAAGTAAGCACGTTTTTTGTAAAGATTTACATGCTAAATTTTTTTACATTCAATTCATAAATGAATTTTTGCAAATTTTTTAAAAAATTACATACCCAAGGTGACTAACTTTGGAGGTCTATCCTCTACCCCCGTGACCCACTAGAAGCCTGTACTCCTCCAAATCAATTCGGAAACACCTCAACTCTGACCATGGAATTTTATTTAAATATCTCTAACGATTCACAAGTTGCAGAATTATTTCAAAAAAAAAATCGATTTGGGACCACTGTGATCGTTAAATCGACTCAGAAAGTAATTCCCAGTCGAATAGTATACTTTAAGCTAGGTATCCGAAGAGTTTTTCTCTGCGTTATAATTTCTGCACAAACACTTAATACCCACCTACCACCTATGGTGGTGTAAGGTATAAAAATGAAATTATTACTCGGAGAGGTAGATGGTATTGTACTCAAAAATATTAGGTCTATTCGTTTGAATGATATTTTTACAAGTTTCACTATTTCTGCAAGTATTTTACTCAAAAAGTTTCCCCGTGTATATAGAAATAGTAAAAGTAATATTATTTTAAGAGAAAATATTTTCCCGTTTCCTATATTTTACTTGAATATACAGAAGTCATTTTCTAAGCATTCTTCTAAACATGGTAGAAATTTAACATTCGGCTTACTTGTAAAGCTATTCATCTTCTCATACGTTGCACAGTGGTTCCAAAACGCTTTTTTGGAAATAAATCTGTAACTATTGAACCGTTAGAAATATCTCAATAAAATTTCACATGGTCAGAGCTGAGGAGTTGGTTTGAAGGAGTACAGGTTCCCAGCGGGTCAGGGGGGAAGTGGGTGGCCCTCTAAAATATTTGCCAGATTCCTTATAAAATTCTAAATAATATTGCTGCAAGAATCATATAAATATATGAATCCGTTAAAAAGTTATTTTAATCTGAAGTTGGAACTTAAAGAAAATTTTACATTTTTTTGGGTTTTTTCCAAAAAGGTGACAATATTTATTCACTAATAAAATTTGTTTTTTGTTCTGGGCTTTATAATTTTTTTTTTATTTTTTCAAAAGAAATCTTAATTATAATGCGTGTAAAGTAAATCCGAAGGAGTTTGGGGCAAAGGTCTGCCCACAAGCCCTATCCAAATTTTGTCAATTTTGGAAATTTTTTTTCTCAAAACCTAACAGCACCTACAAAGTGTTTTATCAATATTTTAGTCCACACTATTATCTATGAGACTGTGTGCCGAAAAGTTTTGTTTGGTGGTTAAACAAAAAGTTTCAAAAAACAAGGACCATTTGTAAAAGGTTTTAAATATTTAGCAGCTAAAAAAATGTGTAACAAGTGGATTTAAATGTAAAGTACGTAAACAGTAATAATCAATTTTATAGCAGTTATACCCTACACAACCATAAGTGGTTGTGGTGTTATGTGTTTGTGCTGATGTTTGAAACGCATAGACATGCTATCATGTTATATTATCATAATGTCATAAAATTTTACAATAGAAAAGCAATAACAATATTTTTATCCATTGAAATATTTTAGGACATATGACAATATGACATGATACCACACCTCGTTTTGAATTTTATATCGAAATTATCCCTCAGTGCGTTTATGTGTAAATTAATCTCATGGCGAAATAAAACAGGTGGCTGCAGTTCTACAAAAACAAGAACACGGCGAATTCATTATTTTATTTTTTTTATACATTTCAGCGGGTAAGTAAAAATTATGCTTATACGGAGTTTGCAAAATTGTCAGAGTAGAACCAAAAATTATCAGAGTAAAAAGTAGTAAAGTTGTAACAATTTTTAAAATGTTGCCACTCTGTAAAAATATGTAAATAGTACTAAAAAAATCAACTTTAAACTAAAAAACACCACTGAAACATTAATTCATTATACTTGCAAAAAAAAGAAAGGTTTTTTTTATTTTTTTGCTAACTTTATTAAATTTTTTATACCCATAATCAAAAAGATGGGGGGTATATCGACTTTGTCATTCCGTGTGTAACATTTCGAAGGAATCATTTAAGACCCCACAAAGTACATATTTTCTGGGTCCTGGTTCGATTCTGAGTCGATCTAGCTATGTCCGTCCGTCTGTTGAAAGTAGGATAGGGCTCAAAGGGGACAACGTATTTGTCTTATATAAGGTTTATTTGGGATTGAAAATGGACAAAATCGGTTGATAAACAAAAAAACAGAAACACAGGGTGTCCGTTTCATACATTTTGCTGATATTTCTTCAATAAAAGCATGTACGACAACGAAATTTTGTACGTATAGTTCGGGGGTCGATATAAACTCGGAAACCAAGAATGGGCGTGGTCCACCCCCTTTAACGCCCACCTCCCATATAAGGTGAAATTGTGTTCAAATAATTCAGGGACCAATGTAAACTCGGAAACAAAAACTGGGCGTGGTCCTCCCACTTTACTGCCCACTTTAACGCCCCCTCCTATATAACGTAAAGTTTGGAAAAGTTGATGGTGGGTATATAGATTCGGTCGAGCCGAATATAACATTCGCGCTTGTTTAAAATTGGTTGCTCACATAAAGTTAAAACTGTGCAAAATTGCACGTGTTGCAAAATTTTGAATTGAATACCTTTAATATCAAATTGCTATAAACAATAAATAAATGAGCTGTTCTTACGAGTCCACTTTGTAATTACACTATGGGAGTTTGACAGTTCTAATTACTAAGTTAAAAAAAAAATAATCAGCTGTTTAAGTGAAGTCGCCTATTTGAATTCGCCTTAATTAAACTTATTTCTAAAAAGTTTTTTAATTATTATAGAGTGACTTAATTGTATATATTATTTTTCCTGTATACTATTTTTTTGTCCTTATCTTTTACTAATATAATATTTAAGTGATGCAAAGTATTTGTACATTTTATCGAGTATTTTCTTTTTATTTCATGTTAAATATTTAATTTGAATGTTAAAAATAACAAAAATACCATTAATTTTATACGTTCAACTGTTTTGTTTTGAACAATTTGAGAATAAAAAGAATTTACAATTAGTGGTAAAAGTAAGTAATTCTAATTAGTTTGTTTTACTTTGAAACAAAAGAATGATTTACAAATACATTCTATTGAAAACAGACATTTAAATTTTGGTTTTCTCTTAGCTAAATGCAGATAAATAAAATGTGTTGTTTTATTTTAAGACATTATTACATTTTCAAATAATAAAATCTCATACACACCATCATTAAATATTTTTAAATTTTTAAGTCATTTGCATTCAAATAATAATTTACATAATATTGTTGCTTTTCATTATTTATTTTAATTTTAAGCAGTTTATAAGGCATTAATTTTTATAATAAAACAATTAATTTGGACATAAATATATAGGTATATATAAAATTATAAATATGTATACATATTTACTGGCAATTATACATACATTATTATCCTTCATATACATATGTACATATTTCAATTAATTAATATAATGTGCAACACCTGTGTATTTATTTGCATCTCTCGAACGCACTTCAATAGTTAACAGTCACAGTTGTATTTTAAAAAGGATTAAAGTAAAATTGAACTGAAAAAATAAATGTTTTGCCTAGAGTCCAACATGTTCTCCGAATAGGCAAACATCCATTCATTCAACCATTTGTGAAATGGAAAATATATGTTCACATGCAAGCATATATACAAGCATGTTTATAAGTGTATGTGTTTGTTTAAATGCCTAAAAGTATACTTACATTAATTGAAATTTCATACCTGTACATACCTGTATAGTTGTTTGCATTATTTTCAGATTTTATTTAATATTTATTTCAAATTATAGTGAAATTAATTGATAGTTAAAAAAAAATCTGAAGAGGAATTATAAAAATAACATTCTTCCTCAGGCTATACAATGTTAAATTTATTTTTCTGAAAACTTTTATTATTTGTCTGTAAACAGGTCTTATTTAAAATAGTAATATCACAATCATTTTATTTTTCAGATTTTTTTATTTGGAAAAAACAATATAATTCATAAAATTGTACTTGCCCATTCCACGAGAGATTTATAAAAAATGCCAATTTTTTTACCTATTCATTTATATAACCTATGGAGCCATTTAAATATCTCCATTTTTTTCTAATTTTGAAAAATTAAAAAAAAGTAAAAAAAAAAAAAAAATCGGAAAAGTGTGTAACTTTAAACATCAATATCTCTAAAAGTTTTTAGCGGATTTTAATGGTTTAAATTGCATATATCATAATGCAAATGCAATTTTAGGATGCATTTTTGAAAAATTTCTACCTTTTCGATTTATATTTTTTTAATATGTTTAAAAGCAATATCTTTACTATAAAATGCAAACATAACTGTTCTGGGACAATAAAATCTACTATTTTTATATTTTTTTTTTTTTTAATTTCCATCAATTTTTTCATACAAAAATTTAAATCTTTAAAATTTTTTTTTTTATACTCTTTTAGTAATATGTAACGTTAAATGTTTATAACTTCTTAACTATACGTCGGATTTTATTGATTTAAAAGTATATTACAATAAATGTTCTAAATTATATTGTATAAATCAAAAATAATATTTTGCTAAAGATGCACTCACGAAAATGCATTATAAATGCATTTTTAAATGATAATATTATTTATAAATTTTTACATTTATAGTGGACATATTCTTCTTAAATATGCAATTTAAATCATTAAAATCCTTTAACAACTTTTAGAGATATTGGTGTTTAAAATTACACACTTTTGCGATTTTTTTTTTTTTTTTTTGACTTTTCGAAAAATCGAAGTCGTGAATAAATTCGCGAATTTTTCAAAATTCAAAAAAATAAAAATGGAGATATTTAAATGGCTACATAAGGTATGCGTATGCCAAATATTATTTAAATCGGAAGACATAAAAAAATATTTTTGGGCGTTCTCTCATGGAATGAACGATATATATTTGGGGGATTCACAAGGTATGCTATCATGTCATATTATATTGTATATACTGAAGTTAAAAAACTGACTTTTTTCTAAACTACGGATCTGAACTTTATCAAAATTTGTGCCAGTCGTTAAAAATAGATTGGTTATAAGTCTTCCAATTTTAATCGGATCAAGGACACACCCACCTCCAATGTATCCTGAAACTAAAGAACTACTGCGTGAATACTGGTCAGTATTCCACCAAAATTTGTGATTGCAGTTATGAGTCAGCCTATTTTTATTCAAAATTCATGTGTAAATATCTTTTTAATTGTAAGAGACAATTGAGGTGTTTATCCTTATCTTTCCAAACGCTTTACAAAAATATAAAAAATCTTTGAAATCGAACTTGATTTGTAGAAGTTACGATTTTAAAACTTTTACATAATCCAGATAGTCAACTTTGACAACCTATAGCTTACCTCGTGTTATCATAGGGTGACTACACGATGAGTTTTTTGAAAGACTAAGGCCTCCTCTACAACTCCTCCATACATTTTAATGCGATATGACCAGTTGTTTCGAAGATACAGATTTATTACCAAAAATTTTGTGTTTGGACCCACTGTGCGCTCATCCAAACCGTTTCACAGTGGGACCTTTCGCAAAATAAATGGTTATAAATCTAGATCTTTTAAATGACTGGACTGATTTTGATAATGATAGAGCAGTTATGCTTTCAGAATATTGTTTTGTTGGAGTGTGTAACTTTAGCACGGTGGGCGCTACAATTTAATTTTCCATTCTTTGTGACTTTCCCTATAATTTTTTAAATAAAAATTCTAAAATTCTAAAAAATCTAAATAGTTTTTTGTTATCTCAATTTGATAACAAGAAAAATATTTCAAAACAGATATCAGAAATTACAGTTTTTTGCCAAAAAAAAAAAAAAGTAAATTCTTCATACATTAAAAATTAAAAAACAAAATAAAAAATTTTGTTAAATAACTTCAATATTTTCTGAAAAACTATACTAAAGAAGCGAGTTAGTGCAATTTTGTCAAATAAATTATATTTACAAATTCTAAAACTTTTAATCATATTTCTACTTTAAAATATTTTTATACCCACCATCAAAAAGATGGGGGGTATATTGATTTTGTCATTCCGTGTGTAACATGTCGAAGGAATTATCTAAGACCCCACATAGTATATATTTTCTGGGTCCTGGTTAGATTCTGAGTCGATCTAGCTATGTCCGTCCGTCTGTCTGTCTGCTGAAAGCGGGATAGGGCTCGAACGGGGCAACGTAGGGGGACAAATTTGCTACAAATATTTATCTTATATAAGGTTTGTTTGGTATTGAAAATGGGCAATGGAAAATCGGTTAATAAACAAAAAAGTTATGGGCTAAATACTAGAAAAACAGGGTGTCCGTCTCATACATTTTAGCTGATATTTCTTCAATAAAAGCAAGTACGACAACGAAATTTTTTACGTATAGTTCGAGGGTCGATGTAAACTCGGAAACCAAAAATGGGCGTGGTCCGCCCACTTCCCATATAAGGTCAAATTGTGTTCAAATAGCTCAAGGATCAATGTAAACTAGGAAACAAAAAAAATGGGCTTGGTCCGCCCACTTTACCGCCCCCTCCCATATAACAAAAAATTTTAAAAAGTTGATGGTGGGTATATAGATTCGGCCGGGCCGAATATAACATTCGCGCTTGTTATATTTGTATTCATTTCGAAATCCAACAAGATTTTTCAAAGCTTGAATTTTTTAAATTTTTTTGTTAATTAGGTATTTATTTATTTAGTAAGTTGTGTCATACTTATAAAATTTTTATAGAATGTAATATACTTTTAATTTAAATTTGAAAATTGAAGGAAAGGAATTTTTTTTATCGTAAAAGTAATGAAAAATATTTAAATGAAAAATGTTCATTTATAAATTTATATCAGAGAAAGATGGTCGAAAAATACAGGAAATTAATTATACAGAATAAATAATTACACAGAATAAAATATATTTTCATTTGATACTCAAGCTTCAGCAAATAAGATAGATTTCAAATAAGATAGATTTACTGTTTTACAATTGGATATTTGTAAGAGGGAACTATTTGTTTAAGTATAAATTTATATCAAATTAAAGGTTTGTTTCTTTTTTACATTTCAATTCACCAGGCTTTAAATCTTGGTCTAATATTTTGTTAACAGAAACATTTTATGTACCAAATTTGATGTGATAAATTATAAAAATTTTAAAAATTTCAAACAAAAATTCAGAGGAATAAATTTATAAATTCTGGACTATTTAAATTTAAATTTCGATTTAAATAATTTTGTTACCTAAATTTAAATTTATTTTGTTATCGGTTCTGTGTTTATCCTTGAGTAGTAAACAACCTCCCCCCCCCCCAATATCCCTGAATGGAGCTGGAATAATAGGTAGCACATACATCTCAACGATAAACCACTGTCTTTTGAACCGTTACAAAGTGTTCCCGTCAATCTAGTTACTGAGCTAATATATCTTTACTTGTTGCACTTACGAAATTTTCTTTCATCAACTCGAATAATGATTAATCATACGCCGTGGTATTTTATTATGTGATTATTATGTTTCTCTTATAAAATTATAAATAAATATAAAATTATGTATTTCTACCTTTTCATATATACTATTAAAGGTAAGCATAGTTCAAAGTCAACATACATATATACAATATATTTATTAAGATATAACACATAAATAGCTAATTAAATTTATTATTTACATCCATTCGTTCACCTGTTCCATTATTTTCATCCTATTCAAATGTATTTAATGTTTATTGCAGGTATGTATATGTATAAGTTTTTGAATTTGAGGTTAAATTAAACGTGTTCGTTGCAGCACGAGTGCATTTACGGAAATAATGATATGTCACGTTCAATTGTACAAAATGAAAAATTAAATAAAAATTACTTCATTCCGGATAAATAAACACTACTCGGTACATGAACACAAAAAAAAAGTTACCTGTATACAGAATACACTTAAAACCAGATGATACAAGTGCGAGGATAGCAAAAAAATTGCTTATAAAGCAATAAATTAAGAACAAATATAGCTAATTTTGTATATACATATATAGCTATTGGGATATACCTTCTTTATCGACATACATAATTCACGGAGTCCATTAATTTTTTATAAATAATTTTCCAATTAATTAATTATAGGAAAAGAATATTTGCTGACTTCTTTATGTAAGCAAAACATTTTCTTCCAGTTATTTGTAAAAATAAAAATTTATATAGATTCTATTTTTGGTTTTAAGAAGTTTTTTTTATATTAAAAAAGCTTTTCAGATTATTGATTTATACAAATATAAATAGCTATATTTTTATAGTTTTTTGCATAAAGTGAGTGTAATTTATATAAACAATTTACACCACCAAAATTAGCTAATTCCACAATATCATTAAGGAATATTGCTTAATTCATTACAAACTAGTTCTTTAGGCTTTAGAAACCTTCATTTGTTCCATTTAGTTCAATTTTTTAAAGCATCTGGCTTGACTTAATTCTCAAAAAACTATACAGCATAATATTCGACCAAACCTTATTAAAATTTTTTTTATACACACCAACAAAAAGATGGAGGGTAATTTCGGTTTCTCATGCCATATGTAAAATCATTTAAGGTCCTGGTAAGATTCTGACTACGTTCGTCTATCTGTTGGTCGATCTGTCTTTGAAGGCAGGAGGACGAAATTTGGCTCAAATATTTATCTTATATAAGGTTTATTTAGGCAAAATCAGTTAATAAAGAAAACATTTTTGGGCCAAATAGAAACACATGTGTCCATTGCAACTTCAGTTCATACTTTTCTGTTGATATCTCTTAAACAAAAGCATATAAGACAAGGACATTTTCTATGGTTGGATCGAAGATCGATACAAACTCGGAAACCAAAAATGGTCGTGATCCGCCTCTGATTCACCTCTCGTACAAGGTGAATCATCAACGAAATTTTGCACAAATAGTTCAAGGCTCAATATAAACTCGAAAACAAAAATGGGCGTGGTCCGCCCACCTCCTATAAGGTGAAATTTTAAAATGTTGCAGATGGTTGGTATATAGATTCGTACAAACCGAAAGAATATAACATTCTCCCTTGTATTTTTTTTTACTTTAATTTATTTTTTATTTATCGTATCACCAGGTGGATTCATATGGCAATTGTGAAGACATAAATATAAATGTGTATATATTTGAAGCAGTCAGAAATAAACGCCAATCGACTGCAAGTAGAAGTTTAATGCTGTGAAAAGAGATAAAAAAGAAATAATTCATTTTAATTAATTTCTGAATACTGAATGTTATTTTCAATTAAAAACAACTTGTTCATAAGGCAATTGCTGTATCTATAGGACTATATAAATATACAAGAAATAAACTTAAATTGTTTACATTAAGAGTATTTTGTAAGTGAATGTAAGTACATACATGTACATATGTATGTATGTATATAAAAAAGGTAGAAAATGCAAAGGAAGTTTCAATAAATTCGTGACAGGTTTGATGTTATGAATTCTTAATCATAATATTTATATAAAGTTAAAGTTAAGAATTTATCTTCTAATTGGTGAATTGCATATCATAATATGATATTCTACTGTAACACTCAAGTCATTTTTATTTCACTATATTATTAAATACATTTGTTATTATCAATTTGGTAGAAATATATTTAAATTTAATTTTGATAAAAACAAGCGCGAATGTTATATTCGGCCCACCATCAAGTTTTTAAAATTTTACGTTATATGGAAGGTAGGCGGTAAAGTGGGCGGACCACGCCCATTTTTGGTTTCCAAGTTTACAAACTATATGTAATATATATATATATATCTAATATTTTGCCCATAACTTTTTTGTTTATTAACCGATTTTGCTCATTTTCAATACCAAACATTATATAAGATAAATATTTGTGCCAAATTCCATCCTCCTAGATTGTATCGTTCGAGCCCTATCCTGCTTTCAACAGACGGACTGACATAGCTAGATCGACTAAGAATCTATCCAGGACCCAAAAAATATATACTTTATAGGGTCTTAAATGATTTTTTCGACATGCTAAACACGAAATGACAAAATCAATATACCCCTCATCTTTTTGATGGTGGGTATAAAAAAATAATATAGGAAATATTTCATTACAAAATATTAGTATTTTATTACTTTTGTTTTGCACAATACTATAATTTAATTTGAGGTTTCTCCTTACATATCTTTATCATATAAAATTTATTAAATTAAAGGGAATAGTAAAAACTTTTAAAAATTACTTTGCTTTTTCATTAATAAACACTTTTCGTTAAACTTTTGAAATAAATATAGAGGATTCAATAAAAAAATTTATAAAAATAACGAGTAGTACACAATTCAAATTGTGATTTATTAAGTTATAATTTGATTACCATAAATTTTTGAAAAATATTTCTAATAGCTTAAACCCAGTGCGCTTCGCTACCCCATTGTATTGAAATAAAATAAAAACATCAAAATACAATTCAGAAAGAGACAACTAAACAAACTTTTTATTTAGAAAAAAACAAAATGAAATAATGAAAAAAACAGTAAAATTAAACTATGATTCCTAACTTCCATGGGAACAGTTATAATATTGGTGTTCTGTCGGCATTGAGAACAATAAACTTTTTAAATATTTTAGTTACCAGTTTCTTACATCTTTAGCGTTCGAAGGTTCAAAAACTACTAAATTATTTCTATTATTATATTTAGTAGAGAAGAATATGACTAATAGCACTTGTGGATTCTTAACACAGAAACATATATCTTTAATTTCATGTTTGAAAATTAATTATTATTACAAAAAAAAAAAAATCAAATAGTAATATTATAATAAGGAAAAGTATTATCTTTTGGATTCTTATTGACATATTACTTTATATCTTTAGTTTCATGTTTCCAGGTTCAATATTTTAGAAAATTCAAAAAGTACCATTAGAAGAACGAAAAATAACCACAAATCCTCATTTACTGAGGACCATATATTTTTTTTATATGTTTAATATTATAGAAAATTCAAAAAGTACCATAAGAAGAACAAATTCGCACTCACTTAGGACTGCATGTGCTTAAGTTCATGTTTATAGGTTTAATATAATAAAAAAAATGCACTATTTAATTTGAATAAAATTTAATTTCCCGATTTTATCCCCTTTTTTTTATTCCCCTTAGATGATCGATTATTCGACTTTTTGGAGAAACCGGTTTTCGAATAGTTCGAATAGTTTGTATTTTGAAAAAACCGGTTGCACTTTTTTAAATTGAGAAAAAAACGGTTAACCGGTTTTTTTGCAGGAGTTGATATTTCTATCAAAAAACTACATATCTCAAAGAAAATTCAATAAATCTTTTTTATTTTTGGAAATAACTATTAACCCATTAAGAACGAGAAAAAAAGATATGGTCGGTCAAGGCCGACAATAACCTACACCATTGTGTGCATCAAAATTCGGGTAGGGGTCTTTTTTTATAGACCTGTGGAATTGTGGACCAGTACTATGGCCAATTATGGACTGATCTTCATAAAATTCGGCATACAGATTTAAACATATATGGAACTTAGATGTGCAAAAATTACTGCTACATTTAAGGGATTTGTGATCGTTAAACCCCTTTTCTGGTAGGTTATTTGTATGGTGGCTAGAGGAAATAATGGACCTATCATAACCAATTTCAACACGCTTCGTTCTTGGACTATAAGAAACCAAAATTGCGACCTGTATTTTGATTACAAGCTTTACATGAATGGAGAGACGGACATCGTTAAATCGACTTAAAGCCGATTGGTACAAACGAAGGTGGGTCTTAGACCAATATTTTTGGGTGTTACAACCATCAGTACAAACGCATAATAGGCATGTAGGGTATAAAAATTGTAAGAAAATAATCATCAAAAATGATATTAACATTTACTTAGCATAAACAGAAACCATGGGTTAATATGAAAAAAGCAAGAATCAATTTTATTGAAAGGATTCTGCAGGTGAAACTCTTTTAAAACAAAATCTTTTAAAAACAATTTCTTCGCTAAATAAAAAAAAACTAAAACATTTAAATTAGGTGCAAAAATATTACATTTTTATTACTTATTTATTTAATCTTAAACTATATTTTTAAGCCATTAAAAATCATACTTTATGAATATTAACAAAAATAATCATACATTTCGATTCAAATATCAATATTTAATGCATGGTTTTTGAAATAAAAAGGTATTTTTAAAACCGTTTTTTTGTGTTTCTATTCGACATTCGAAAATTGAACATTTTGAAAAAACCGACAGCACATTGACTGAAAAAACCAGTTTAAAAACCGGTTGGAAAACCGAGTCGATCACCCTAGATATAACAAAGATTGTATTCCAATGAATTACTAAATTGTACTGCGATCTAACGGTCGGAGCTGTGGTGTTTTCGAAACCACAGCTCCACCCACTATCCTTAGTGGGTAAGGATAGTGGGTGGCCCTTCAAAGTTAGAAATTTATTTTTAAAAATCGCCAAAAATTCATTTATGATATGACAGAAAAGAAATTTTATATATAGATAGTCCTTCTTTTTTAGTTTAAGAGTTATTGAGGTCGAAATAAATTTTTACCTCCTTTTTAGTTTCGTTTTTTTAATTTTTTTTAGGGGCTTAATATTGCCCCTATTTTTTTTTAATATTCGCTATTTATCTGAAGTTGGAACTTTAAAAAATTTTTTTTACAATTTTTTTTTATGTTTAAAGAGAAATCTTAATGCAAATGCGTCTAAACTACCCACAAGCCCTATTCAAACTTTGTCAATTTTGATTTTTTTTTTTAATTTGTTTGTTAAGTTTTCAATTATATTAAATATATATCTCCATATGTATGGTAAACATCCAAAAAGTATTTTCTGACGGACGCCCCTTATAACGACAGGGTGATCATGACAAAAGTAAATTTTTTAAACATGTTTTATACGGATTGGAATTTTGGGTATTTTCATGTAAAATACTGAGTGTTTTTTAATTCTCTGATTTTAGGACAAGTTTATACATCTTATACTGAAATTTCAATAAAATGTCTCCATTCGTTTAAATTTTATGAAAGTATAAATATTTTCAGTGGTGTTTTGGAAAAACACCCAAAAAATGTGAAATTTTTTTTAAAGTTCTAACTTCAGATTAATATAACTTTTTAACGGATTCATATATGTATTTATATGATTTATATGAACAATATTATTAGAAAATCTGGCGAATATTTAAAAAAAAGAACGAAAAATGGGGTAAACATTTATTTTTTGTAAATATTTACAAAGACTATAAAATTTCTTTTCTGTCATATCATAAATGAATTTTTGAAGATTTTTCAAAAAGTGACATACCCTACACCATCCTGTATGAGTATCAAAATTCGGAGAGTGCTTTTATGTAGGAACTGTGGCTAATTGTTAATCGATGTTTTTGTTATTAGTATTGTATATTTCTATGAAGCATACGTATGTTATTGGGGCTAGTGTTTATAAACCGGTTAACCGGTTAACCGAAAAACCGGTTTTTTCTTCAAATTTCGGTTATTTGCGAACCGGTTAATTTGAAATATTCAAATTCGGTTAACCGGTTTACCCGGATTTTCTGTGTCGGTTAACATGTTTCAAAAATTTGCTAAAAATTTCACAAAATTTCGTCCTTTAGTTGCTTTTTTCTGAATTTAAAATATAAGAAAATATTTTTAAACTACTAGAAATACTTGCTGTTTGAGTTAACAAGTAGCCAGGTGATATATATTTACTTGTTGGAAGTTAACTCTTTTAAAACTGTATGTATAATAAATCCGATAGATAATAAAGCATTCCATTTACAAAAACTTTTATTTCATGCGAATGAAATTTTCCAAAAGAAGAAAATACTTATGTAACATTACACCTAATAATGTATAGCTTAAGATAAAAAGAAGATTTTATATAGGATAATAGAAATAAAGACTTCAAAAGTAGAACTAAATAAGTGCAGAAAATGTACTTTTAAGTGATTAATAATCTTCTAAAAATTAAAAACAAATTTCTTTTTAGCAGAAATAATGTTAATTATTTTTTTTTTTTTTTTGGCAATTTTATGCAGATATTTTTATTACATTTTTTTATAAAAATTATATAAACTTTTCCTTGAAAGAAAAACTTTAAATGCGGTGAATATAAATCATAATATAAAGTACATTATCCTAGGTCTAAAGCTTCCTTTTTGTAAAATTTCGATAATTTAATTTTATTTTTAACCTAGAAAAATTAAAAAAAAAAACTGAAAAATACTTTATAGAATAATTTTAGATCATTATTAAGCTTCAAAAGCTGTGCTAAAATATGCCATAAAAGTTGTTTTTATCAATTATATTAAAACTAGTCTAAAGGCTGAAAAAAAGTATTATAAATTTTCGATGTAAATCAATCGCAATATATAAAGAACAGTGCAGTGCACTGTTTATTATTTGGTGCATGGTTAAACCAATAAGTTGAAACACTTTTTTAACCAAAAATATTTTTATTAAGCTTCATATTAGACCAATTATTAAAATGTCGGTTAACCGGTTTAACCGGTTTTTTAGTAGACGGTTAACCGAAAAACCGGTTTTTTAATTTTACTCAATTTTCGGTTAACCGTCAAACCGGTTTTTTGAAAAGTCGGTTTTTTATAAACACTAATTGGGGCTTATATGGGACCTATAGCCATTTATTAACTTGATACTAACAATCGTGTGGGATTTATGCATGTAAAAGTGATTTTGGGAAGAGGGGTTTATATGAAAGCTATGGTCAATTATGGACCGATCTTCATGAAATTTGGCAAACCTATATAATAACTATATCTGTAAAATTTCTTTTAAATATTTCTATATTTAAATATGGGGTGAGAGGGTGTCATTTGTATGGTGTAATAATGGACCGATTATAACATATTTCAAAAGGGTTTTGTTATTGGACCATAAAAGACATGTTGCAAAGTTCATTGAATTATATATAAAATTTTAACCTGTGGTTTAATTACAACGTTTACATGGATGGTCGTACAGATGGTCAAACTCGACTCAAAAGTGATTCTAAACCCAATGTACATTGGGTCTTAAACCAATAAACGCATAATACTCTCCCCACCTATGGTGGTGTAGAATATACAAATTAAATACTACATGAGAGTAAAGATAAAACTATTTTTTTTTTTTTTTTTTTTTTCTACCCTAAAATAGATTCTCTATCAAAAAAATAGATTTGATTTTAACTATAAAATCTATTTTTATATTTTTTTTTTATTAGGAAATATATGTGACAGTTAAAATTTAATATTAACCCGCTACAAAGAATTTTTTTACAAGTGTTATGTTACAGACAAATATAATGTATTTTACTCTTTAAAAAAAGATGTAAAAAACATACATTGGTCTTCCTGAATGAATGTTTGTGTTTGACACAAACAAGCGGAAGCTGCCATAAAAACAAAATGTTTCAAACACAATCACAGATTAAATATGGATTAAAAACTACAACTAACACATATACACGTTTTCATATCAGAGATGTGAAATTATTTTGTTACAAATTGTAGCACTAACGTTACTCTTGTTAGTGCTATAATTTGATACTTTATACTTTTTTTAACTTCCTCATAAAAAAAACTTCCATTGCAAAATATGAATTCTAATGCTAATGCCAGTTAAGATATTTAGGGTCTTACATTGTTATTACTTTAATAAATGTCTATATATTTTTATATATGTAGGTACGTATATAGCTCATTTTCTGCAGACGATTGTTAACCATTAACGTAAAACAATTACTAAGTAATGCAGATGGAATGTTGATGCTGGGAAGTATGTCATTCCGTAACTACATGTCATTATCAAGTCAGTGCATTTTATATTAGTTCATGTAACTTATTGAAAAATTTCATTATTGAAAAGATTCATTTGGTTACCTCAAATGCTCCAAATGTTCTACAAATTGTACAATGTACCAACATTTCCTCTCAGTTAGTCAAAAATGTGATAAGTTTATATTAAATGAATTTATAGTCTGGTCACATTTAAACAAACACTCATACACTTATTTAATAATATACTGGCATGAATATGTATACAATGCACAGTGGGGCAGAATCGAAATTTTTTGGAAATAAATCTGTAACTTATAATCGGTTGGTTGGATTTGCATGAAATTTGTGCAATGTTAAGTTTGGAAAGGAGACCGAGCCGACCCCTCAGGAGCGGAGCTAAAGGTGCTCAAAGTTGGGTACCTCTGACATACAAATTTTTTAATCCCTTTCCAAATTTTTGTTTCTCGTTCAATTTCAAATATTTTTACACATTACTGTAGGCACTGATAAGGCCTATAAAAAACATGCTTGCATGACCTATTTATCTCTTATAGTTTTTGAGTTATTTGCATTTGAATTTTTAAGTACCTCAATTTTGCATGTTCCTGGTCCAGTTTTTTTCATATATAGCCTAATGCTTCTGACCGATTTCATTTGTTTTTTTTTTTACCTAATTAAAAAACAAAATTATCTATTGAATAAAAATTATGTATTTGAAGTCGTTACCAAGTCCAAAAATAAACGATTTTGAATTTGAAAATTACAAAAATTACGACTTTTTGTGTTTTTTTGACCGAAAAAGTATTTACACTATTTTTTCTCTAAAATAAAATTTTCTTTAACAACATATAATAATTTTATACTTTTCTGAAAGGTATCTTTACAGAAGCCCAATTACAAAACCGAATCTATGTCACTTTAAAGTTCATTAAGTCACGGAAAATTCCAAAAACATTATACTATTGTAGATGTGAAAAAGCCATAACAACATAAATAATTTGTTCCCGTAGCCAATGTTTGAATGTGTGTTTGTGCAAAAATACACAAAAAATGGAATTTTCTGTGACTTTATAAACTTTAAAGTGGCATAGTTTCGGTTCTGTAAAAGATATTGATTTTTTCTATATAACGAAGAATTATGTCGGCTAAGCAATGTAATTTAGATGAAGAAAATCAAGTTTATACTTTTTCAAATTTTTTCAATTAAAATAATATTAATTTTAAAAAATTGTTTTTTTGAAAAACTATAAATATTTTATCTGTAATAAAATCGTTGTTATGAAAGATATCTTAATTTTCGGTGGATGTAGACTTTATCGTATAAAATAAAAAAGTGAAAGAAAATTTAAGATTTTTGTAAAATGAATCTCACAATTCCCAAAACAACGCCGAAAATCCCAAAAATGGGTTTCTTTCACATTTTCTGCTATAAAATCCACATTTTTTCGAAGTCCCGTAGATTTTGATTGAAAACTTTTAACAACATATCACAGATTCTTAAACTGCATTCCGTTTGCCGATTCGTGCTTTGGGATTTGAGAAAATATAGACTAAAGTCAAAACTTTCATATAAAATGGTTCGAATTCGGGAGGGTGTGTACCTTGACCATTTGAGTTATTGGGCTTGTTTTTTATTTTAAAGTCTTCTCTGTGAAGATACCTCTCAGAAAAGTATAAAATTATTATATGTTGTTAAAGAAAATTTTATTATAGAGAAAAAAGAGTGTAGATACTTTTTCGGTCAAAAAAATACAAAAAGTCGTAATTTTTGTAATTTTCAAATTCAAAATCGTTTATTTTTGGACTTGGTAACGACTTCAAATACATAATTTTTATTCAATAGATAATTTTGTTCTTTAATTAGAGAATGAAAAAAAATTAAATCGGTCGGAAACACTAGGATATATATGAAAAAAACTGGACCAAGAACATGCAAAATTGAGGTACTTAAAAATTCAAATGCAAATAACTCAAAAACTATAAGAGATAAATAGAACATGCAAGCATATTTTTTTAGGTCTTATCAGTGCCTACAGTAATATTTGAAATTGGACGAGAAACAAAAATTTGGCAAGCGATTAAAAAATTTGTATGTCAGAGGTACCCAACTTTGAGCCGCTTTGGCTCCGCCCCTGAGAGGTCTGTACAGTCCCCCTTCCAAACTTAACATTGTACACTCCTCAAATTTCATTCAAATCCAAGCAACGGATCAGAAGTTACAGATTTATTTCCAAAAAATTTCGATTCTGCCTCACTGTGCAATGTATTGTATAAGTATGGCTATATTTATTTGAGTTTGTGGTGCATAAATTTATACATCCTTAGTAAATTATTTTAATAGAGACATCTATGTACTCGTATGAGTACAAGTTCTATATACATCAAATAAACACATTGTTAAGTAGTAGACACATGTAGCCACATGTCCTTGTCTGTCTATAGTTTATTCATATATGTACCTTGATCGTCGTCGCTCTATTGAGTTTTTTAAATTCAACATGTACAATATTCTGTTCATTGTTCCACTATTTATTGCATTTTAACTACGACATTGAAGAAAAAAAAAAAACATGCCGAGCATGTTGGTTACTGAATTTGGTATTTACCGTTGCAGTCGTGTACATCACTACTACCACCACCGAGACTGCACTGCGTCAATGGTGTAACTGTATTCAATTGACCATTAGTGTTATGCTCCATTATGGTTAAAATTGGTGATAGTGTTGGTGACGATGGTGGTCTATTTGATGAAAACTAAAGTGGTATCAATTTGTCAACTGATAATTTAATAGAATTTTCAAAATTTTACAATAGTCACACACTTAGTCTGGACTCTTGTCATATAAATACATACACGTTTATATGTGCATGTGAGTAATACTCAATGACACAAACATAGTAAAGGTCGTTTACATTTGGAATATTTGGAGCAAAAAAAAAAAAAAATACATAAAAATTAAGTATTTGTATAATCTAACAAAAATTTCAAAGCTGATTTTAAACTAGATTAACATAATTAATGTTCCAAAGTTCTAATTATTTTTAATAAGTACTTAAAAACGCATAGTGATTAGGAAAAATAAAATTAATTTTTACCTCATTTTAAAATAACTTTTCTAAAATTTTCGTCCTGGCCACCAAAATTACTTTTGCAAACATAAGGATATCAAGTCTCCAATAGAACGAATTTTAAGGACTCATCGCTTAGTAAATATTTTTAACAAAATTGCACACTGAACCAAAAAGGTACATAAATACAAAGTGTTTTAAAAATTTAAAACACATTTCAGGAACTGCAACTTAAGTACAGTAGTCTGCTTTTTGCCGGAAATTTATTGAGCACCCAGAGAGAAATAAGGCGAAAAGAACTACTGCTCGGAACGTTCATAAACTTCCAGGAACCGACACACCACATCTTTTCACTCCAGCTAAAGTCGTAGAGGCAGGCCATCAATGCTGCCAAACCTTACAAATCGATGTTTTAGACAGTGGATCCATGGCATGCTGATGTTAAAACAACTTGATGAGCGGGTAGTCGGGTATCTGAGTACAGTTTTTAAGCTATCCCTCAAGAGCTTCATTTATTGCGCATTTTTTCACAAAATATGCGAAGTATTCTCTTTTATGATAAAAATGATTTTATTGATGGATATGGCGGTAGTGAGACAATATAATTTGGTTTTTCATAAAAATAACGCAATACATGAACCAATTTAAAAAAAATTTAAATTCAAAACTTCATCGCGTTTGGTGCGGAAACTTTTTAACGATCGCGGAAATTTAATATCGCGTTTCTTAATATTTTCTCATGCCCTATAACGATATACCCTGTACATTTTGATATCACAAAAAAGTTATACCCCTAATATACTAGTATAGTGCTAAAAGTGTTTCGAAAGTCACTACTGGAATCCGGTATAGGAGACTTGGTAATATTGAAATATACCAAAACCCTTTTAGAGGCCCAAAGTTTAACAAATATATTTTTGATAATTATTATATGATATCATCAAAGAGATCTAAAAGTGTCATTTTATAGCAGTGTAGTTATCCTTCCAAAAACTACATATTTTTTAGTTGACAAAGTGTAAAGCTTAATTAATAATAGTGAACCTGATTAATAATAGTGAACCTGATGGGCCATATAATAAGCCTTATACAATTGTAAAGCACCATATCGTTAATCGGTAGCGCTTGCCATTGAAATATTTTTAACCACAGACTATAACAGACAGGAATAACAGAAAAATGATATGTATCAAGATTAGGATAATTTGCAAAGAGAGATAATATAATCCTTTTTATCAGTATTTTATTTGTAAACAAAGTTATTTGTTTGGCAATTAGTGTTTATAAACCGATTAACCTAAAAACCGGTTCAGTTATTTTCGAACCGGTTTATTTGAAATATTCAATTTCGGTTAACCGGTTTACCCGATTTTTTTTGTATCGGTTAACCGGTTTCAAAAATTTGCTAAAAACATAACTAAATTTCGTCCTTTAGTTCCTTTTTTCTGAATTTATAATATAAGAAAATATTTTGAAACTACTAAAAATGCTTGCTGTTTGAGTTAACAAGTAGTCAGATGATAGATATATTTACTTGTGGGAAGTTAAATATATATGTTAAAACTGTAAGTATAATAAATCAGATAGATAATTAAGCAAAACTTTAATTTCATACGAATGAAATTTTCCAAAAGAAGAAAATATGTAACATTACACCTACTAATGTATAGCTTAAGAGAAAAGAAGATTTTATATAGAATAGGATTAAAGACTTTAAAAGTTGAACTAAAAGATTATTAATCATTTAATGTACTTTTAAATGATTAATAATATTCTAAAAATTAAAAACAAATCTCTTTTTAGCAGAAAAAATGTTAATTATTCTTCCAATTTTATGCAGATATTTTTATATTATGATTTATATTATGAATATAAATCATAATATAAAGTGCATTATCCTAGGTCTAATGCTTCTTTTTTGTAAAATTTTGATAATTTTATTTTATTTTTAAGCTAAAAAATTGAAAAAAAAAAAAATACTTTATAGAATAATTTTAGATCATTATAAAGCTTTAAAAGCTTTGCTAAAAGATGCCAAAAAAGTAGTTTTTAGAAATTTTATTAAAACTAGTCTAAAGGCTAAAAAAAAAGTATTAAAAATTTTTTATGTAAATCAATCGCAATTTATAAAGAACACTGCAGTGCACTGTCAAGACAAACGTCAAATTTTTGTTTGAGTTGCAGATAATTTTTTATCTCTGTCACTTATAGGGGAAAACGTATATCATAATAAACCATGCAAAAAGTACCAACAACAATCAAGATGGCGTCTTTTATCAAGCATTATCAAGACAAAGTTGTCAGAGCTCGAGCGCTGACAATTTTCTTTTAACGCTGCAATAATACTGACAAATTCAGTCTACATTAGACAAATCTTTATCTTGATAAAATTTTGACGTTTGTCTTGATAAAAATTTGTCTAATGTAGACTCAAAGTAAACCAATAAGTAGAAAAACACTTTTTTTTAACCAAAAATATTTTTATTAAGCTTCAAATTAGAGCAATTATTAAAATGTCGGTTAACCGGTTTAACCGATTTTTTTGTAGACGGTTAACCGAAAAACCGGTTTTTTAATTTTACCAAATTTTCGGTTAACCGTCAAACCGGTTTTTTGAAAAGTCGGTTTTTTATAAACACTATTGGCAATTTATGAAAAAGTTGATGTTAAAAAAGTAGTAAAAACATGCGTATACTCAGAAAAGTTTTTTAATCTAAACGAAAAAATAACAAAAGAATATTCAGTAAATTGTTTTCTTTTAATTTCGTGTTTATTCATTATTTCATAGAAATTATAAAATTTCTTCAATGTTTAAACTAATTTGTTTTTTTTAACAAAAAAAATAAAAGATGGAAGATATTTGTTTCGTTTTTAAAAATTTTTATAAAATAATGCATAAACAAGTTTGTAATTTGCCTTGATGTCTCTGTTTGGCGGTACCAAACCAGAGTTTGTGGACTATAATTAGACACCAGCAGAATGGAATACGTATTTTCTGTGCCGCTACACACTTTATCAGCATTCGTGGTGTTTTATCCATTTCGGTTTCGACGAAACCTAAATAATGCATATGTATGTATTTTTTTTTTTTTTTTTTTTACTTTCAGCATTTAATAGTTTTAGGCCCGTTATTATAACTTTCCAATAACTAAAGTTAGGATGTTATCGTTCACTTTAGCTATTTTTGGTTGTTATAAGTATAAGTTAAGCCAAAAGTGACCAATAAGCTAAAGGTAAGAACATCTGACATTTAATTTTATCGGACAGTTTATGTATTCAGAGCTGCCATATTTTCTGCTTTATAAAATAAATAAATAAAGTCATATTTATTCCGCTGTAGTTTTTAATAATTTTTCTGTCTATATTTATATTTGCTCTGGCGTTGTCTTTTAGTTAGCTTAAACTCATTTATTTTCAAAATTTCTTTGTTTTTTATTTGTTTATATTTCCGTTAGTGGCAGTTACGTTCAAATAGTACATGCTGCCACTACGTTAAGTGGCCAAAAGTAATCGGTTTTTGCTTTGATATTGCCGTATTATCAAAATTATAAAAAAAAATTATAAAAAAACTCGAAAAAAATTTTACATATGAATACAAAAACAATTTGACAGTACCGCGAGGTTTGCCAATGAAAAAATTGTAAAACAGCTGTTCTTACGAGTATACTTTATAATTATACTATGCTTAAAACCAAGTTGTAATAACCAAATGTAGATAAAGTTCACTTTATCGTTCACTTTAGTTTATCTTACTTTTAACTATCTGATACCTTATAGATAGGTTATAATAACGGCCCTTAAAGGTAAGATATATTTTATCTAGTACCTTCATTATTTATGATTCAACACGCATAATTTTACAAATGACATTGTTAGATAAAACTTTGAAACATAAATGTAAATAGTTAGATAATAAAGCGTGAATTAGTTGGTTGTTTATGTGACGTTTCCTCTCATGAAGGAAACAGCTGATCGTTTATATTGCATGTATTGTAATGCTACCAATTATAAAAACTTCACGTTGATGTGATGTCTGATTCTGTTGAAAACAGAATTTTCTTGCGTTCTTCCGTGACAGCTGTTAGCAGTGTTGCCAAACAATCACTTTTTTCTTACAAATAAACAAATGCTTAACGAAATAAAAAGGAAAAACAACTAAATAAACAAAGAAATAAATGAACAAAAATAATTAAATGCACAAACAATTAAATAGATAAATATTTGGCATGTTTAATTTTAAACAGAGTTGCATTTTTAGGCTTTTTAAAGTAAATAATTTATGGTAACTCTGTGTTTTTGCTAACAAATGTCACAAACATATGTCACGTTATTAATTTTGGATAATTGCACAAAATTCTTCCCGTAAATAAACGGAACGTCAACATCACATAAACAACCAACTAACCCGGCCTTAAGAGTAAAGTTTTAAGAGGTATAGCATGTAATGGTAGATATAATGTATCAAGTAGAAAACGTTTTTATTTTTGGTGAATAAAATATATCCAAAAAAAAAACTAAGCTGATTGTTTAATGCTGCAACTCATATTATTTACATTATATTAAAAAACTTATCAATAATAAAAAAATCTAAAAGTTGGTCGCATCCATATAATTTTGTTTAAACCATACATTTTATTGCTTTACAAGCTTTATTCGTTAATTTGTAAATTAAGAGCACTTGTATTAAGACGACAATATAAGCATAAATTAAATGAAAAATACATTCTCAATTGTATACATATATCAAGACAAAAATTTATCCTGCATTTAAATGTACATCATATAATATTCTATAAAATTTTCTAGAAGAATGAAATTAAAATAAATAATCTCCTAAAAAAATCCTAGTACCAGAATTTCAAAAAGAAATATGTTTAATACAATGTATGTATGTATAATACAATGCAGTTGGTTGCACATACTCGTTGTTATTTGAGTATAACGTTTTTCTTTATCGTTCTGTAAATTACCATAATTATTAATTGTGGAAAACTTCAAAATAACCATATGATTTGAAAATACTTTTTTGTCATATGTCATGGGTTTCTTGTCTGTGTAGTCTGTGTTTTGAACTATGCCATATAGAAGTAAAAACAAGTATAAAATAAAAAATTATAAATAAATTTCTTATAAAAAAAAAAACGAGCAATGAAAGTAATATTTCACCATAAAAATATTAATAAAAGTATTGTTCAAAGAATATAAAAACATATTTGTCCCCAAATTACACATATGATGTGAAATAAATATACACGCAGAGAAAAAACATGGTTACAGCATGATCACCACAACTATTCAATGATTATATAGCCGTTTTTCATTGATTCAAATATACTGCGTTCATGATAGCAACGTTTATGATTCTGTTTAATCATTTAATGATTACCCACAATCAAAATTTTAATATGGTTCACTGAATTATAATATGAATTTAAATATGTTTATATGAAATCATATTTATGAATAAATCCAATCATTTAGTCAATTCTACAACTATTTAGTTAATTCTACAACCAATTAGTCCATTTTACAAATTTGGTTCATTCTACAACCATTAAGCCTTTAACTTTTAATGCCTTTTGAATACACATTTTTGTGTATCAGTCCAGTAGTTATAATTCTCATTTAGTTTATATATGAACAAATATAAATTGACAAGCTTTGTTTTTATTCAGTATGATGAATGTACCACATATTGTGGTACAAATGAATATAAATATGAAAACATGGGATTATATATTTGATAAAATGGGATTATATATATGATGAAATTAGTTCATATATATGATAAAATGGAATTATATATATGATAACATGGAATTATATATATGATAAAATGGAATTATACTTATGATGGAATTAGCTCATATATATGATAGAATGGAATAATAATATGATAAAATGGAATTATATATATGATTAAATTAGTTTATATATATGATAACATGGAATTATTAAATGATAAAAACATGATGAAATTGAAAGCAATACTTAAGAAAAGGTTATAAAACTTACTAAAAGTTGTTAATAAGGTTATGAACCTTACTAATAAATTATAAATTTTAATCATAGTAATGATTACGTACAAATATACTTATTGTAACCTGGAATCATATATTGCAATCATAGTATGTTGCTCTTAGTTTATGGTCACTGGAACCATATTTTTTCTTTGCGTGTATAAAATTTTTAACTTCATTTATTGCACGAATAAAAAATACTTCCTTCTTACTACTGCTTTTATATTTAATTTTCAATCTTTGTTACAGAACAGATTAAAGACAAAATCAAATAAGTATATTTCTTTAAAATGAACATGCATAACTTATATGTACATATTCAAATACATATGTACTCATGTTTATTTTCCCTCTTGTCGGTTAAGACAATCTTGTCAAAAGGACAAATTCTATTTACGATATTTATTGCTTTTGAACCAATATAATTTAAAATTTGATTTAATACTAAATTTACCATGATTTTTATTATTTTTCTTACAAGTCCCTCCTTTGGTAAATTGAATTTATCATTATTTATGCATAGTAAATATACACGTATAACATATGTATAATGTACGTATGTATGTATATATATATGCAATATATCCCCAGCAGGGTAAATATTATAGCCTTTTAAAAGATAATACCAAAATATAAGAGTCTCCATTATTTGTAATGGTGTACTGCAACTTTAAGTTCTTATACATATATTGAATAAACTTATCTGTATTTATTAAAGTGTTTGTTTCTTTAGAATGCTATCTAAAAAAAGGACCTTTAAGATTAACTTAGGTTTTATACATACTTATATGTATATAATATTTACATTAAAACACCATGTATAAAGAACCGTATGAATTTGTAAATTCAATAACAAATTTGACATAAAGATAAAAATTCCAGCAACTTCAATTAAATTTTCAATTCGATCAATTTACATAAGAGAACAACATCTATCTATGAGATCATTTCACTTTATATATTTTTAAATATTACATATATTCTGCTAAAAAAATACATTATTTTCTTCTACACGAAAAACGATATAATGCAGATCATCTTGAAAAGCTTAACAATCATTTTACAAAATTTAAAATCATTCTTTAAATTTAGAGTTATATCAAAAAAAAAAAAAAAAAAACATTTTAAGGGCAGTTCTTACAATAATGATTTTAATTTTAAATTAATTTCAAATTTTTTAACTTCATTTCTTTTTCAAAATTTTACTATTTATTAAAAATTATTTTCGCCAAAGACTGCAGAAGAAACCTATTTTAATTTATATGAAGTTGCTATAATGTGCAACTTCATAATGAGTGATTCCATGTGAAAACGGTCAGCAATCGGATTTGACATCTACGATTTCAATGAAATTCACTATAAGCATTGACCATTGGAAGTGTTTCCGAAAACATAAAATTTCAAACCCATGTTTATTTTTGGTCCAGAAATATGACGATTTCAAAAACGAACAAATGTTAAAAAGTTAACAAATTAATACTTATTTAACTTCTTATAACTTCTTTAATATAAATGGTAGATCTCCAGTTGTTGCTGCATATTAAAGACAAAGATATTACCTTTATAACGATATATACAAAGTTTTTTACATCAAAAGTTCAAAGGTCAAAGTTGGAGATAAAAAAACTCAAACTATTATATCTCAAAAACCGGTATCTTTAAAATTCTTAAAAAATTATATATTGTTGACATAACTTTTTCCATATGAATATAAAATTTCAAGTTGGAGCCTTATTGAGTTTAGGAGTTATGGACAAAAATAAAATCCAATTATTAATAACTCCTAAGCTATAGAAAATAAAAAGTTAATTTTATTGTAATTTTAAAAACAAGGACATTACCCTAAAAATGATATATAGTGAGTTACTTTAAATCGAATGTTCAAAGGTCAAAATAAGACTTACAAAAAGTAAACCATTATATCTCCGAAAACGATATTTTTAAAATGCTAAAAAAAATTATATAATATTAATACAACTCTACTTCATACTTGTGCAAAATTTCATGTCATTTCATTCATAGTTCAGAAGTTATGTAACAAAATATAAACTGAAGTCAAATTTTGTATATAAAATTTTATTTTTTTTTTAAATATGTGCTCATAAAAAAAAATTATTTCAAAATAATTTTTGTAAATATTTTAAATTTTACATACAAAAAATGTGTTTTTTTTTCTGTATTTTGCTTCATAACTCCTAAACCAATAGAGGCTCCAACTTGAAATTTGGCACAAATATAGAGGAGGGTTTCATTATCAATATATGTATTTTTTAAGAATTTTAAAATACCGTTTTTTGAGATATTAAGCTTTATATTATCGATTTTGACCTTTGAACTTTCGAAGTATATAAATGTTTTATTTGTCGTTTTTAAGTCAATGTGTTTTTCTATTAAATGAAATAAAAATAAAATTTGTGCAATATATATTTTACAAGTTATGAGCAATAAAGTGTGATTACTTTTAGAAAAAATTCAACCGCTTTTTGATTTTTGAAACGTCATATTTTTGGACCGGAAGGATTCTTTACTCAGAAAAATAGTGATTTGAGCAACATTTGAAATACTTAATATCTGTAGCGAATTTCATTTAAATCGGAGATATAAAATCAGAAAATTTCTGTTTTTTTTCCGCTGAACCAATTTAGATAAAACTTGGAACATCGATAGAGGAGGAGTTAGGCTTTCAGAATATTGTTGAATATAGTCTGTAGCTGCAGCACAAACGCCGCTACAGTGGGCCAAAGTTGACCACCTCGAGGGTGAAAAACATATCGGGGCTTATAACTTTTACAAATATTAACCGATTTTACATATTTTTCAATTTTTTAATTCTATTTTTTAATTTAATTCAAGACAAGGAAAAATCTAGCTTTTTGTGCTAAATTATCTCGTATGGTTTAAAAGATATTTAACTTCAAAAAATAAATTTCTCATTTCTCTTGACTTTTTTGCGATTTTGTCCTATAACTTTTAAAATAAAATTTCTAACATTTTTTTTAATATCTTGAAATTTTCTACAATTTTCTAAATTATGCTAATAAAATTGTTTGAAAATTTCAAAACAGGTCTCAAAAATTAATTTTTTTTTTTTTTTTTTTTGCCAAAAAAGTAACTTTATATATTTTATATATTTTCAGTGGTTTCAAAGTTCCAGACTTATTACCATTTATTTTGGTTTTGGCCCCACTGTGCACTGGTCGACAAAAAAAATACAACACCATATACGAATAGTTGGACTTGATGTAATTTGATGTGCTAAAAACGAATCCTTTTCAGTTTTTTTCCATCAGGTCCGGATTTTTTTATATGGACATGTCTAATATTTCGGCCATAGTAAGGCCATTACTCTAGTATATTTCCGTACAACTTAAGACCGGTGTGTACGATTTTTTTTTTTTTTTTTTTTTGTTTATTTAAGACGAAAAAAAATTTTTTTGTCCACTAGTCTATCTCCACTTAACTGTAGGTATGCAAGGGTATCCTAACTTAAGTTTGAATGCAATCATGATTTGTGCATCAATTTTTATGATACATAGCTTTATTTACTCGCAGTTTTGCCAGCTTTGAGATAAAAATGATAACCTGAAACACTTTTGATGTTTTCACTTTTAAAAAGAAGTTTTAGTAACAAAAAGAAATCTTAAATTTAGCATGATCAATTTTTTTCGGACACTTATTTCGAAATATTTCCAAAACTATTGAGCGGATAAAAATTTGTTAGTAGAACAAGTTAAAGCCAGTTTTATTCCACATATTTTGGTGTATCATTTATATACCGTTCTCGAGTTATAGTGAAATATATTCGAGTAATCGGCTTATTTAGGGCGCAATATTAGACACGCCCATAAAAAAAATCTCGACCTGATGGGAGAAAACTGAAAGCAGATTCGAGTTTAGCATGCGGAATTTTATCTAGTCCACATATTATTTTTTTTTTTTTTAAGGAGCACGAAAAAAAAAATTTATTATTAGCTCTGGTTCAATTTTTAATTAACTACTTTTCCATTCCAAAAAAGATTTTAGTTAGAAATATCTAAAAATATATTTTTTAGCACTTAAAAGTATTCAAAATTAATACATTGAATCAGAAAATTAGCAACAAAATTTCTATTAATTTATAAGATGAAAACTGTTGGAGATTTGGATTTTAAAAACGTATTTGACAGTAAAAAAAATTTTCTTGAATGCAAAATACAAAAAAATATACTTTACAATAAGAATTTTCTATGAAAATATGCAGAAATATACTTTAACAAAACGATAAAAAATTCCTAAAATTATATAAACAGGTTAGATTCAGAAAAAAATTAAAAATATATTGATTATTTTTGGTGCCACTGGTAACTGTGGTAAATATATATGTATATGCATGTATACATATATACATAAATATGTATATGAATGCATGTATATTGATAAAATAAATAAAAACCTTAAGTTTATTTCAATACAATAAACTTACACTTATATCTCTTCATATACTTGAATGCATCCATAGAAGAAAATTCAATTAAGTTACTTACGTTACTATTTTTAGTTAAGGAAACCTACTAACTTTATAGTAAAATATTGAAGATACTAATATTTAAACGAATACTTAATAAAAACAAGACAAAAAAAAAAGTTTTGTTTTATTAAAAAGCCCTTAAGGTGGAATTTTGCGTTTATACATGGTGTATGATTAATATTAATTTTGTTTATAATTAAAATAAATCATACGCCTATTTCAATTATTACAAATACAAAAAAGTAAAACAATTTTTTGCAGTTTCCCCAAGAAAATCGTCACCGATAATGCAAAATAACGTAACATCACTTTCCATAACTTTACAGGAGCCAAAAACAACTTTCTAAAATCATAATAAAGTGACCTACAAACAAGATTTTTGGGATACTACATCCTTAAATATAGACTAATATGTTGGTCTGAAAATTTGTGAAGACACGTATTTTGGAAAAATAAACCATATTTCATCAAAAACCAAAATTTAAAAATTTTAATGTTACGTTAGTGTTAAGGGATATGTATAACTTTACTTCAATGGGAACTATGGTAGCTGCTAACACTTCTAATATGAGGAATATATTTTTTTATCTTGTATACATAGTGTGTTATATTTATATAAATCGGATAAACCGTCCTCGAGTTATACTAGTATGATCGCCTTACATATTAAGAGTGTCAAATTTGTGACGCTTAAAATATGTTATCTTAGTCCTAATTTTATTAAAAGAAGAAAAAAATTTTAAAAGCCAGTGTAATCAGCTGTGCTTTTAAATGAGGGGTGTTGCTACCGCTGCACTGAGTCCCATTCAAAAAGTGAAATGGAAATAAATGTGGAATGATCGGCTGATCCGATTTCAATTAAGTTTCACATAGTGATAGTAGAGGTTTAGGCGAGTTTAAGTTTTGAACTTGGATCATATAGACCTACCGGGAGCGGGTTCATAGGGTCCCAAAGTTGGACAGCTCGGGTATGAAAATTTTTAAAAACAATCCTGATTTTTTATATGTGAATCGATTTCAAAAAATTGTATATCAAAGGATTCTACTGAACGAGAATCCTTTGATATACATACCTGCAAAAAACATTGTCGTATGCATATCTTATCTTTTTTAGTTTACGAGATAATGGGCTTCAAATAATAAAATTCTTACATTTTCACTAACCTTGGTGAAGTTTATTCGCTATAGCGGGTTCAAATTTGTTAGACTTGTTATACTGCAATCTTTAGGACATTTTGTCTTCTTTTCAAATATATATAAAAATTCTTATAATAGGGAAATTTGTTAAATAGTTTTTGCAAAAAATACCGAAGAAGTATTGATTTGAGATTTTGTGCATATTATTCATTTTTATTTTCGCAATAAAATGTTTGCTAGTGGATACTTTTGAATGAAATTTTACACTCAAGAAGATTCTTTAATACTTTATGGACCCGCCTCAGGTAGCTCTATTTATCCAAGCACAAAACTTACACCTCTACTATGGCTATGTGAAACTTTATTGAAATTTTGAATGGGACACTGTGCGTTGGTAATAATGAAAACCAAATCGAAAATGCATAAAGAAGGACAGGTTTTATGCTCATTTTGTAAATTATTAATGTTTTATTAATAATTTAATTAACATTTGCTTAATAGCTGATTTTTGTAAATATCTGCTATTAAGCAACCTCCCAAACGAAATTTTTATTCCACGAGCATTATTTAAACAATGTAATTAAATTTAAAGATAAAGATTAAATTGTATACAAAAGATATTTCATGTCCATCCAGATACAATCTAAGATTTTTACTTTCCGGTACTAAAAATGTTTGCGTTTATCGGATACTTTTCTTAAACAAATAGTCTCTTAGAAACATTGATTTGTATCCCCCAAAGTTTATAAAAATCATTATCAGCATTTAAATACACTGAAATAGTTCTCAAAGTGTCTTTCGGCCATATACCATGGATATAAAGCAATAAATCATCGGCAAAAAGAATACCAAATACGGCAACCATCTTCACTAAACGCCGAGTATTATTGTTACCGTTAAATAACTCAAAAATGAAAAGATGAAATAACTCCCAATCCATACAAATTGGGTTTTATTTCATTATGAAATAACACCCATTAGGTTGTAACTCATTTAATTTTTTTGTCTGAGTTATTTCCTAATGAAATAACTTCCAATGAAATTTTGTTGGGAGTTATTTCATGTCCTTTACAATTGTGAGTTATTTTATTTCGTTTGGAACTTTTTTTCATTTTTATAGTAAGGCCATTACTCTAGTATATTTCCTCATAACTCAAGAACGGTATGTACGATTGACATAAGTGATACACCAAAAGATGCGGACTAAAAATATCTTCAAATCACCCAAACTTAATTTTATGTGCTCAATAGTTTCGAAGTTATTTTAAAATAAATGTCAAAAAAAAATTTATGCAAAATTTTAGATTTTTTTGTTACTAAAATTTCTTTTGGTAAATGAAAACATCAAAAATGTTTCAGTTTATCATCTTTATCTAAAATGGTAATGCTGCGAATAAAATAAGGCATGAATCTTCAAAATTGTTGCACAAGTATTGATTTTATTCACAGTTAAGTAAAAATATCCATGTATACATAAAATTGAGTAGAAATATAGTGGTGGTCAAAAAAAAATTATTTTTTCTTGAAACAAAAATAGGTGAACTAGATGAATTTTGACGAGTTAAACAAGGATTTGTATTCACTTTTTTTCTATCACGTGCTGAGTTTTTTTATGGGCACGACTAATATCACCTCCTTATTCAGCAGACTATAAAATTCGAGAATGGTTTGTCAAATTTAGGCTATAACTCATGAACCGTTTACACGATTTTGATAAATGATATACGCATACGAAAATTGTCTTCAAGTTATGTCAACAATATTTTTTATTCGATCAAGAATTTCAGATTTATGGACCAAAATTTTTACGCTTTTTCAATTTATTTTTTTAATTTTTGCTACTAATTACCGAATAACTACGGAAATATTAACTTCACAAAAAATTATGTAAATTCGGCTCAAAGATAATTTAAATCGCTATCATTGGAGTTTAATTTATCTTAATTGGACAAACCGTTCTCGAGTAATACAAGTGTGATTGCCTAAAGGCGGGGTCATAGTAGTCGTGCCCATAAAAAAAATCAAAACGTGATAGAAAAAAAAGTGAAAGCTAATTCTTGTTTAGCACGTGAAATTCCATATAATTCACCCATTTTTTTATTTAAAACGAAAAAAATTTTTGCCCACTAGTGTATCTCCACTAGGGTGATCGATTATTCGACTTTTTTAAGAAACCGGTTTTCGAATAGTTCGAATAGTTGGTATTTTAAAAAAACCGGTTACACTTTTTGAAATTCAGAAAAAACCGTTTAACCGGTTTTTTGCAGAAGTTAATATTTATATCAAAAGACTACATTTCTTTAAAAAAATCAATTCTTATAATTAAGTTAAAATTTATTAAATACAAGCGTAAAAGCCTAACAATGTCAGGAAAAATAATATAATAATGAAAATATGCACAAGCAAATTCGAAAATTAAAAGAAAAAAATATGAACAACATTTAGACACCTTCCTCTCCCTAATCGAAGTCAATTATTTGAAGCCGTTCAAATTTATTGGAATTATATTGATTAAAGTTTTAAATTCGTAAACCTTTCAAAATAAAAAAATCGTCGTAAATGCGCTCCCTGGCCGAAATACAGAATCAGTTTTTTATAGGATTTGGAGAGCAAACAATAAGTATAGCAACTCAAAAGTTCTTAATACCAAAACAGACTTTTTGGTCCCTGATAAAAACATCTCTCACTGTTAGAATTTGTTGAACGAATAGTTTTATAAGTATGCCGATTTTTAGTTTCTCTGTTAGTTAGCTCTGGAAAGGAAACATTGCTTAGAAAAAATATATTTAAATCCAAATATATAGATTCACGTATTTTCGCTCCCTGATAGAGACTTAAAAATCTGGCTCCTTTAGGTTTTGTAGGACGAATAGGGTTATAATTAAGCTGAATTTTAATTTTTTATGTCTTCTGGGAGCTTGAGAAAGCTCTGGAAAGAGAAAAAATTCTTAGAAAAAGACACATAAATCCTCTTATATCCGCTCCCTGATAAAAATTTAAAAATATGGCTCCATTAGGATTTGTTCGACAAAAAGTTTTATAATTAAGCCAAATTTTAATTTTCTACGTCGTTTGGTAGCTTCAGAAAGCTCTGGAAAGAGAAAAATGCTAAGCAAATTATATATCTAGATGCATAAACAGAAACCATGGCTTAATATGGAAAACCTGTCTCAATTGAAACGATTCTGCAGGTGTAACTTTTTTAACACAACGCCTTTAAAAAATAAAGGAAATATTGGATCAACAAAATTAAATTGGGTCATACAGGATAATTATTAATTATTTATTTGTTTAATATTACAGAATAAATTCCAATTTAGACTTAAACTATATTTTAAAAACATAAGAAATCAGTCTTTATGAATATTTAAAAAATTATTCCTAAATTTTCAAATATCACTATCACTATTTAGTACATGTTTTCTGAAATAAAATGCTATTTTTAAAACCGGTTTTTTGTGTTTAAAAAAACCGGTCTATTCGACATTCGAAAAATGAATATTTTGAAAAAACCGACAGCACATTGACTGAAAAAACCGGTTTTAAAACCGGTTGGAAAACCGCGTCGATCACCCTAATCTCCACTTAACTTTAGGTATGCAAGAGTATGATAACTGTGAATGCAATCAAGATTTGTGCATCAATTTTTATGATACGTAGCATAGCGTAATTAGAAAGTGCTCCAGTGTTGCCATTTTAGCAATTTCTTACAGCAATTTTAAATTAAATACTTTTGGATTTTTTTAAGGAATTTCTTAGTAAATTTGACGTTATTAATTGTCAGTTTTAAAATATAAGCCCTATTTTGACTTTATTTTCCAATATTACCATTAACTCTGAAGAAAACATTTCTATAAGTTGTCATTTGAACTATATTTTACAAGAAACATGGGCCACAAAAATATTAATTTTTTCTTTACAAAACAATTTAGCATTGTCATTTGCTGCTGTAGAACAATTTAGCATAATTTTTTGGACGTTTTATCACTTTACCAATTACATCTTCTGGCAACACTGAAGTGCTCGCACATCTACAAAAACAACAATTTATTAGTGTAAAATTACTGCACATAATGTCCAAATGCTACTAATGAAAACTCTACGTTGGATTTTGCAGTGGCAATATCAACAATAATTTAAGTTTAGGTTAAGATTTTAATACTTATTGTAAATTTCTGAAAAAGAAAGATTCAATAAAAACTAATATATATGTAAAAAAAAAAAAAAAATAATGTCCAAATGCAATGAACAGAAAATGAGCGAATAAAAGAGAGAAAGAGTAAAAAAAATCGAAAAAAATTTTGCATATAATTACAAAAACAATTTAACAGTTCCGCGAGGTATGTAAAAATTGTAAAACAGCTGTTCTTACGAGTATATTTTAAAATTATACTATGATACGTAGCTTTATTTACTCGTAGTTTTACCAGCTTTGAGATAAAGATGATAAACTGAAACATTTTTGATGATTTCACTTTTATAAAAAAGTTTTAGTAAAAATTAAATTAAAAAAAGATTTGGCTGTGCCGAATCTTTGATACCCTTCACAATATTACCATTTTACCGACAGCATCTTACCATTTTACCGACAAATAATAAAATTTTCGCCTTAACGTATGCTTTCATATTTTCACATTTATCAATCTAAATTTTTTTCCAAACTACGAACACTGGAATACGAAAAAAAAACAGTCATAGCAAGCATTGCTTTAAAAATATAAACAACAACAATTGAATATTTATATATATTTTTGTATGTATGTATGTATGTATGTATGTATGTATGTATGTATGTATGTATGTACATACATATATACAAACTGATTGCATATACAAACAACAACAAGAACAACAATGTGAATCTTTATATTTCTGCTGTTGCTAACTAAACTACTTGCCCATACAAAAAACAACAACAATGCTTAATATAAATATTTTTCTGTGTGTTTATATTATTAACAATTTTTTTTATTTTTTGGCTCGGTTGTTTATGAACGAAAACCGAAATTTTATAAAAATATTTACGACCAATATATAGGAACTTCAAAAAGTCTAAAAATACGTTTTGGCCGATATCTGGGATATAATGGACCGATTTTTTTTTTCAGAAAAAAATTTAAAGAAAGATTTTGGATTTTTCGTGCAAAAACGAAGTCACTAGTTTGTATAGGAGACGAGAAAAGCCGAAAACAAATACGATTTTTGGGAGTATCTTCGGTTTTTTGCCGATATCACAGTTATTTATCAACTAATTTTGCTAATTTTTATTAGCGATTTTCTAAGGAATATTCCCTACAATTTGATGTATAAAAAATATATATCCGATAACTGGGGCTTTCTAAAAACTGATTTCAACAGACAGACGGACAAACGGTCAGACGGACATCCTTATATCGAATTCCCTATCAATAAGGATCCAGAATATATATACTTTTTGGGGTCTTAGATGAATATTGTAGGAATTACAAAAGGAATGACAAACTTATATATACCCTTTACACCTGTGGTGAAGGGTATAAAAAGAAATCTTGAATTTAGCATGGAAAAATTTTTTTTTCGGACACTTATTTCGAAATATCTATCTCCAAAACTATTGAGCGGATACAAATTTGTTAGTAGAACGACTTAAAGCCAGTTTTATTCCACATATTTTGGTGTATTATTTATATAAATCGTGCATACCGTTCTCGAATTATAGTGAAATATATAATCGGCTTATTTAGGGCGCAATATTAGACACGCCCATAAAGAAAATCTCGACCTGATGGGAGAAAACTGAAAGCAGATTCGAGTTTAGCATGCGGAATTCTAACTAGTCCACATATTTTTTTTTTTTTTTTGTGTGCAAAATTTTTTTTCGAGTTTTTTTACTCTTCCTCTCCATCATTCTCTCATTTTCTCTTCATAGCATTTTGACATTATGAGCAGGGCTGTCAGATGTGGCGATTTTTACTCTTCCTCTCCATTAATTGCTCTTGGCGACTGAATTTTCCGTTTTGCGACATGGCGAATTTTTTGGCGATTTTTAACAAAGTGGCGATTTATTTGGCTAATTTTTAAAATTTCATTAAATAGGTATTAGCATAGTAAAACCATTACGTTTTCTTACTAGCCAACGTCTATTTTTAGTATTTTTCTCAAATGGGGGTCCGCGGCTCACAACAAAGGGTCCATACAAAGATTGTTAGGTGGTCGCTAAGACCTTTTGCTTGAACATAACATTAAAATTATTTCTTTAAACAGATAACATACGTATGCATATTACATTAGGTCTACACGAGAGTTTTTTATATCATAATATATAACAGAGAGTGTCAAATTCGCTCTTTGAGAGAATTATCTCACGTGTAAACTAAAATATTAGTATTATAAGAAATATTATGAGACTGTTGTTATAGGATTTTTCTACATAACTATCTTATAAGATTTACTGTAAAAAAAATACACGTATACAAAAGTTCGTTTGTACGTGTTCTTAAATAAAAAGTATATGTTTACTCTGTGACTGAGTGGAAATAATGAAATCTTATAAGATATATTAGAATAAATTTACCCCTTGTTTAAGATTTAACATAATATAAAAAAATGATTAGTCTCTTCTGTCGGCGTCATCTCACATATTATATCAACGTGGAGACGTTATGTTAATTTCTCCATACTTGTAAAATAAAGTTGCAAAAAATATAGAGTAAAAATTCTAAACAATTGTTTGTGCATGATTTTTATTATCATTCTGGTAATTTTTATAAATTGTAAGAAACATTTAATGATATTTCGTCCTCGGAATACGACATTTAGTAGCAATTTTAAAATCCATTTTTAAACAGAAAGGTTTTATCTTAAATTTATAATTAATTTAAATCAAATGTTTTTATAATTTTTATTTCTATAGCCTGATTTATCAAATGCATTAGGTATCAAATTGAGAATATGTCATTAATTTTTATCTTTAAGTATTAATTTATTTTTGGTTTAAGGATTATTTAGGAATAACATTTGATATGAAATTGGGAAAGTATCACTTGTTTTCATATGAATATTAATTTTTATACCTTTAAATTATCAAATTTAAAGACACGAAAAATTTATAAGATTAATAGGACAAATGTTCATTATATAATTTTAGAATTATTCTGTTAAAAAATATAATAAATTTCAATAAATTTTTAAAATTGTTAACCTAAAGTTGAGCTATGTATGTAAATATTTTAGTTGTTTTTAGTTTTTCTTAAAAAAAAAAATATATAAAATTTAATTTTGGCGATTTTTGGCGATTTTTGGCGATTTCTGATTAACAATTTGGCGACAGAGGCTCAAAAAAATCTGACAACCCTGATTATGAGCAGTAGTTTTATACTAACAAAATACAAGCAATTGTTGTTTTAGTAGATGTGCGAGCACTTTCTAATTACGCTAATATTTAGCACCATTAAATTCAGCATAGTCGATTTAGTTTAACCGACACACAGTGTCCCGTTTCAAAAATAAAATGGAAATAAATCTGGAATTTCCAAACGGATGGTCCGATTTCAATTTCATTTCAGACATTGTTAGTAGAGGTGTAGGCGATTTTAAGTTATGAGTTTGGACCTTATAATCATAACGGGGGCGGGTCCAGAGTGTCCTAAAGTTCGACACCTCGGGTGTTCAAACAAGTTAAAACGATCCATATTTTTTATATCTCAGCCGATTTAAACGATTTTATATGAGTGGATTCTGCTATCCGAGATCTACAAAAAACATCGTCGTATGTGTAGGTTATCTCTTTTAGCTTAGGAGGTATTTGGCTTCAAACATTAAAATTTTAATTTTTGATCCTATCTTGGTAAAGTTTTATCGCTATAGCGGGTCCAAATTTCACTCGATTTTTTTTAAATATCTTTTATTTTATTAACAACAAATAAAAAAATTGTGCTAAAATTTTTGTCAAAATCTTTATGGAATCAAAAGTTATAAGCATTTGAATTTTAAAAAAAGTAGATTTTTTGCCGTTTTTTTGCGAAAAAGGTAGTTACGTTCTTTTTGAGTTATAAAAATAATTTCTTAAGTAACATATATAATATTTATACTTTTGTGAAAGATTACTTTATGAGGAATTGTGCGAAGGAAAAAAATAATTAAAAACTTTAATACTGCGTGATCCAGGGTCTCTCAAAATTGACCCATTTTTTTATGATTTTCCAATTTTTGACTTAATTTCTCAAATCGCAAAGCTGGAATTAAAAAATAATTATATTTGAAGTGTTTTTAATATTTTGGTAATAGAAATTTTTGCTCCCCAATATCGGTTGGGAAGATAAAGCAAAAAAATTAAAAAATCCCATTTTTGGAAATTTTTGAAAGTTTTTTGGGAAAGTGACTAAAGGCCCAAATTATTCATCAAAAAGTCTATCAAAGTGCAAAATTTCACTTAAAAATATTTCCTAACAAAAATGTTATGCAAAACAGAGAATATAGACTTGTTATACACCAATATTTAGGAAATTATGTCTCTTTTCAAAAATATATAAAATAATTTATAATAAAAAAATTCGTTGCATATTTTTTGCGAAAATGTGCCGAGAAAGTGTTAAATTGTTTTTTTTTTTTTTTTTTTTGCAAATTATTCAGTTTTAAATTTGGAATAACATTTTTGCTAGGAAATATTTTTAAATGAAATTTTGCACATAGATAGATTTTCTGATGCTAAATTTGAATCTTTAGTCACTTTTTTAGATTTCTCAATAGAAATCCCGCAAATTCCAAAAAACTTTCAAAAATGTCCAAAAATGTGATTTTTTAAGTTTTCTGCTATATCTTCCCAACCGATATCGGGGAGCAAAAATTTCTATTACCAAAAGATTAAAAACACATCAAACTTTGCAAAAAATATAATTATTTTTTAATTCCAGCTTTGCGATTTGAGAAATTAAGTCAAAAATTGGAAAATCATAAAAAATGGGTATATTTTAAGAGACCCTGGATCATGCAGTATTAAAGTTTTTAATTATTTTTTTTTTTTTTTTTCCTTCGCACAATTCTTCATAAAGTAATCTTTCAGAAAAGTATAAATATTATATATGTTACTTAAGAAATTTTTTTATAACTCAAAAAGAACGTAACTACCTTTTTCGCAAAAAACGGCAAAAAATCGACTTTTTTTCAAAATTCAAATGCTTATAACTTTTGATTCCGTAAAGATTTTGTCAAAAAAATGTTTCAGCACAATTTTACTATTTGTTGTTAATAAAATCAAAAAAATCGAGTGAAATTTAGACCCGCTATAGCAAAAAAACTTTACCAAGATGGGTCCAAAAATAAAAATTATAATGTTAGAAGCCAAATATCTCTTAAACTAAAAGAGATAAACTACACATACGACGATGTTTTTTGTTGATCTCGACTAGCAGAATCCACTGATATAAAAAACTTTTAAATCGGCTGAGATATAACGAATCTGGATCGTTTTAAATTGTTTGAACACCCGAGGTGTCCAACTTTAGGACCCTCTGGACCCGCCCCCGTTATGGTTATAAGGTCCAAACTCAAAACTTAAAATCGCCTACACCTCTACTAACACTGTCTGAAATTTCATTGAAATCGGACCAGCTGTTTGGAAATTCCAGATTTATTTCCATTTTATTTTTGAAACGGGACATTGTGCGATATTCGAACAATCGACTTTTGTTGTAAATGTTGAAAAGTCGACTTTTTGTTCCAACTATAAAAACCACAATTTACATCATAATCCATTTTTGGAATTTAAACTTAACGAAAATAATTTCTACATACAACCCTGTAGCTAATACTATCCACAGCAATATTGATAAAATCATTTCTTATGTAAATATACAACGCTGTAAATTTATCACCCACAAACAGTAAAACTTTGTTTACGTTCTAATATTTAAAATAATCACACATTTATTAAAATAATTAATAAAATATGTTAGCTACAACGGGAAATGCTTTGGCAGCTACAGCTGGTATACCAGATAAATCATGGCAACCAAATTTTGTTACACTAGAAACAACGTAAGTCTAACAAAATTGACAAAATCGTATACACTAATTAATTTTACTTGCAGAATGGGAGAAATTACAGTGGAATTGTATTGGAAACATGCTCCCAACACATGTCGCAACTTTGCCGAACTAGCTAGACGTGGTTATTACAATAATGTAGTCTTTCATCGTATCATTAGGGATTTTATGATACAAGGCGGTGATCCCACGGGTACCGGTCGTGGTGGTAGTTCCATATATGGTGGTGAGTTTGCGGATGAAATACATCCGGATTTGAAGCACACAGGAGCCGGCATATTATCAATGGCAAATTCTGGACCTAATACTAATGGCTCACAATTTTTCATAACTCTCGCACCCACCCAATGGTTGGATGGTAAACACGCTATTTTTGGTAGAGTATATGCCGGTATGCAGGTGGTTAAACGTATTGGTATGGTGGAAACTGATAAAAATGATCGTCCCGTGGACAGTGTGCGTATATTAAAAGCAAAGGTGGATAAATTATAGTTTCTTTGGAGTAGATTTATTGGTTTATACCTATAGAGAAGTATGTTTTAAATAAAATTTAACTTAAATTAAAGGACATAAAGGTTTGATATCAGTTAAATCTAAGGGCATGTTATCCAAATCCTATACGGTACTGTCCAACATATCAACTAGACGTTTAATTTCTTTTCTGCAAAAAAAAAAAAATATATATTAATTGGTCCTTTTTAATTTAAGCACGTTAACTTACATTCGTAATCCCACTTGTTCGGTAGGTTGCATGGACTTCGTAATTTCTTCTGTTTTAGCCATTATGGTATACATGCACTTAATATTAGCATCCATACTATCGGTCAATTTATTAACAGCATTTTTATGCACCTCTACATTATCGGCCGTTATAGAAGAAATGGAATGTAAAAGATTACACAAATTCTCTGTTAAATTATCTACCGAAGTGGCCAAATATTGAGCTTCAATTTCTATATCATTCAAAACGTTGGCATCGATTTGTGGTAATTGGGGCATAAGCAAGAATTGCTTTGTCATTCCACCACCGGTGGATGTTGAAGGTGTACTATGATGTGAAGTAGTGTTGGTAAACTCATAGGTTTCTAATTTTTATTTTGGAAAAAATATTTCATAAATGTTCTATCTTAAAAAGGAATTCATAAAACTTACCTTCTCTACCCGGCGGACTGGTTAAACGCAATTTTTCCTCCAAATTCTCGGCCACAAAATGTCTCATTTGGCAGTCTGCATTCTCTGCACCTTCTAATTCATATGGTATAGCATCACTTAGTAAACTTTGTGGTCTTTTAGGCGTCTTATTACTATTATCACAAGAACTACTTTTTGAATTATCCTCTTCATCTTCCTCATCGTCCAAACTTTCATCTCTTACGATCATTGACGTATTAGCTGTCGGCGTTAAATCATTTATTACACTATCTGGTACAGCTCCAGCATATTGGGCTAAAAATGGTATTTCCTTGTAGGAAGATGCAACATCTGAATTCGAATTAGTTGATGTTTTGCGTGTTCTTGTTGTGTTTCCTGCTTCTATTCGTTTCGCTTTTTCTTCTGCGATTTCTTCATCAGTTAAACCATAACGTGGTCTTATAGGTATGTCTTGTGTACGCCTGGACATTATTTATATTTTCTGCAATTATGTATATATCTTTAATAAAATTGAGATTTTTCTTTATTGATTTTTTTATGATAAACAAAGGAACATTTGTTAACTAGACAGCTGTTGTTGTTATGAAGTAATTCTTGTGGAAGTCACCCTGTTTTATGAAATAGAATATAGTAAGTGATGCCAAGTTGATATTTGAATTTTATAACGGAAATTTAAATTAGTAAAATGTTACAAATTTCGTTGATTTGTTCCAGTTTCATTAAAATTCGCAATATTTTTTAGTTTTTAATACTTTTACAAAGCAAGTCCAATTTTAATTAAAACTTTTGCAAAGAACTAGATAATATGAAAAAATATGCTTACCCACAAATGATTATGGTTTTTTTTTTGCTTTGACTTGTTTTTTTCTCAATTAATTTCCGTAACTCCGTAAAAATAATGTGATTTTTTTAATTAACTAAATTTTAAATTAGGTACGAAATATTGTAAATTGTATAACTTTTAAGAAAAATTTGTTTTGATTTGAATATTTATAAAACATTAACGGCCAAAGCTATCAAAATGATTTTAATACACTAAAAGATCGCTCTTTCTAATACACTAATAAAAATAAAAAAAATAAAAATTAAATGTTTTTTGTACACTTAATTATTATACGTATGTACATGATTCTAAAAATTTGGTTATTTTTATGAAATATGCTCTTCTGTCTTTAAGCGGGCGGGAAGTAGTTTAATGTCAAATCAATATATTTATATGTAATTATTAAAACCAAAAAATCTGACGTGACTTTTTTTCTAGCCCAATGAACGTAGGCTGCAACTCTCAATCAAATAATTGAGAGTTGCAGGCCCTGAAGCCTTGTCTAATAGATTAATAAGTAGAAATTTATGTGAAAGAATGAAAACTAATTCAATTGTCAAAAGCCTAATTCATACAACAAAATACATGTAGTTTTAAAATTTAGTTTGAAGTGCGTCTCACATAAATTTCTATTTGTATTATATGCCTTATCTTTACATATACATATGTGTTATTAAATAAATTTTGAGAGAAAAGTGAAAAAGTATCTGATCACTTTTTTATTAAAAAAAAAACAGCAATTTTTCTTACTTCATTAAAATTTTGATTCATATTTTTCATGTCTAGACGAAATTAGATAATAAAAAAATCTGATCACTTTTTTGTAAAAAAAAAATCTTGACTCATATTTTTCACGTCTAGACGAAATTAGATAATAAAAAAATATTATTTCGGAATCTTCAGTTATGTTCACACCAGTAAAATATTTGACCAAAATGACGTAACAACTATATAAAACATTTTCTAATTTCTCTATTTTAATGGGAAAATATTTTTTAATTATCATTAATCATAGCTAACATTCTACTGAACCTTGTTTGACGCGGACAAGATTAGTTTTACAAATATTTTTTGTGTTTTGTAAAACTAGTGGTCACGCAAAATTTATTGAAATATTTGATAAATGTGAACATAGCTTTAGGACATTAAAAAAATTCACTCCTATATTACATAATTTATTTAAGAAAATTACATAATTAAGAAATAATTACATAATTTAAGAAAAAACAAAAAAAAAATCAAGGCAATAAATTCGAAATATCCATATTCAATTGCAATTATCTTTACAAGTATTTTTTGAAAGCATAGGTCCTCCTCTAAAGCTCATTTCATACATTTAATTTCAATTCGATCCGTCCAGTAGTTAGGAGATACACATTTATTACCAAAATTTTTGTATTCTAAACTTCGATCAAATATTTTTGTGTGAATTTTAGTGTTAGGTTAGGTTTTTATTTATTTTTATTTCAAACTCTTCCCCTTAATCAAAAATTAATTTTAATTTAAACAATTTGTGTTAATTTCAAATGTTATCTTTTTTATTTAATAAAATTTTGTGATGATAAAACAAAAAGTTTATGATTTTATCATACATTGCTACAATTCACATGTTTTTCTTTTATATTAATTTATGTTATCATTTTTGTCTGATCATCATCATCTTCATTTGGATTAAGCATTTTATTTTTGAATAATTTAAATTTGTTTTTTTATACAATGTATATAAGAAGATTATTGTTTAAACTTAAATACATATATTTTTATATGGATATATACATACACTCGCACTATAAATAAATAAAATAAAGATTTTATAAATATTAAGCCAATTTAAGATTCTAAATACAAAAAAATTTACAAAAAAATATTTTCAAATTATATATATATTGGAATAAATTTTGGAATTGCAATATAAACATCTTAAAAAAAAAAAACATATATATATAACAAAAAAAAAATAAAAAATACAGTTTAGTAAATTAATACCATAATAATGAAATATTAAGAAGAAATTTGATCCTTTATTTTCCTTGATTACCATTTATTTCAATTAAGGACGTTTTATATATATATATATATATATATATATATATATATATATATATATATATATATATATATATATATATATATATATATATATATATATATATATATATATATATATATATATATATATATTGTTTTTACATACATATGTTGTATTGTTTAATTTTTGTAATCCAGTTTCTTTTCAATTCTTTAATTTAACATTTAGTAAACTGAAATTCATTTTAATTTGTTTTTGTTGTTCCTAAAATTTTTATTAAAAAAGGCCCAAATCTTAATTATTTTTAAAGGTAAACACTCTTATACACCAAATATTTTGGTTCTTTTCAATTTATGTTTTCGCACAAACTCTCAAAAGGAAAATATAAAAATATGTTTTAATCTAACACCAGCATTAATTTTTAAATTGTAAGCAAATTATTAAGATAATAATTGCTAAGATGACGCCAAAAATACCCAACAATATCAATTTCTTTTTGCGTAATTTATTCTGCAAAAGAAAAAGGTAATAATTACAAACTGCTCCTTAGAAATAAACTATAATGTTTACCTTATAAGAATGAGCTAAACGTAAATTGTCTGTGCCCTGAGATACATAAACACTAGTTTGTTCAACAGATGATTCTATGGAATCAACAGTAAGACCTTGTTCGTAGACCATGGCCCCCAGTTTTTTATAAATCTCATTTACACCCACAATATTTTCCTAAAAGTAATGAATTATTTTACATAATTAAATTTGAATTTAACTAATGTTTACCTCCAATTCTCTTATGGCTCTTTCTTGCTCCTCTAAAGCTTGTAAATCAATATCTTCTTGCATTTGTGTTTGTTGTTGCTGCTGTGACTTACGTCCAAAAAGATTGTCTTCAAAAAAGGAGTTGTTACTGCCATTGGATGTATTATTTGAATTACCAGGGGGTTTTGCAATATTGTATTGATTTGCTCGAGCCTGGCGCACTTGATTCTTTTCAATATCGACTGTTTTACGTTGAACGGCCTATAAAAATAATAAGATTATAAAAAAAAAAAACAATATATAAATATATAAAAAGTTCCGCCAAACAGACAAAAATTTTGAAAAACTCAATATACGAATGGTAACACAAATTACGTAAAAAAGGCAAGGAAATTACTGCTAATTGCTTTTAGAATTTACAAAGTTTTTAAATCTATGAAATCGAACATGATTTGTAGATGTTAAGATTTTTTGTACATTTTTCATACTTAAGATGGTCAACTTTGACACTTAAAGCATATCTCATATTATTACAGTATGAGTAAAAAAGCTTAGGTCCTCCTCTACTACTCTCCTATATTTTTAATTTCGATCCGCCGAACTTCGAAAGGTAAAAATTGAATAGATGTAGAGACAGAACCCCGGCTTAAGGAGATCCTTCTTTAACTCTACGATGTTTGAGCATTTGTATCGAAACTTTACGAACTACTGAGTGCTACTGGGTGATTGGCATCTTGGGCTGTAAAATGTCTTGAAAAGTGTAGACCCTTTCTACGATGTTTTGGTCCTTCAACAAGTCAAACGATTTGAATATTGCTGTGGTTTATGGAATGGCAATTTATACAAAATATCCAGGAAGAGTGCGGTCTGTCTAACAATAAGGGCTATCCTCTTACATTAATAAAGTGGTTATAACTTATAAGCATTTAATTCCGGTAACGAGCAGCTAGTAGGTGAAATGTCAGATAAAGTTGGAGAAGGCTCTTAAAAGTATTAGCGATTTTTTCTTGTTCTCGTCATTCCCAATGTACATGAACAAATTTTTTCATGATGCATTTCCTACTGGAAATTGTTAAAAAAAATTTACTAAATAAAAAAAAAAATGTATATACTTCGTTATCATTTAAATACATAAACAAAATTTGTATCATGATAAATGGGGGAAAAAAGAATTAACAAAACAATATGTATATGAATGTGTGTGTACACAATTTATATTGTTTTCTCTACTATGATGACTAATTTGCAAATGTTAAATGGAATTAACAATAAAAAATTTAATAACAAACCTGAAATGATGTTAAAGCAGCAGTAAATTCATCTACCAAACGATCTCTTTGTATTTTTAAGTGACGTTCTTTGCATTTGTCCACTTCTTTCAATTGATTATTGGTATCGGAAACTAACTGATGGGTATAGGTCATAATTTGATGGCTAAAATATTTTGTTATAAAATATTAAGGAATTAAACAACGTAACAAAATATTTTACTTACAGTTGTTTTTTCAAATCTGGTGAATCCTGAGGTGTATTACATTGATTAACCATACGCTGCATAGTAGAAACTTTTAAAAGAAAGGAATATTTATTAAAATATTCATACAGAACTTGTGTTTATTATTTACCATTTTGTAAGATTTTTTGTATACTGGTAGCTATAGTTTGAGCCAATCTTTGAAAATCAATTTCACTTAAAGCTTGTGTGTTGGCATTTCCATTAATACCATTGCTACCACCTCCTCCTCCACCCCCTCCTATACCATTTTCCAAATGCTGCAAATCCATGCTTTCGTATGCGTTCAGTTTGATGGAATTTTATAAATTTAATATATCAGGAATAATCGCAGCTTACTATTGGTTGTAGCTTTCGATAATTTAGAGGGCGGCTCACAATAATTGTGAATGGAAATAAAATTAAACAGTAAAATAAGACCTTGTAATTCGATTATGTATGTATGTTTTTGTTTTCTGGCTGACTACGTTTTACTCTGTTTCTTTGCCAAAACCAATTTATAAACCAATTATAATTTACTGGAAAAATTATTTTCCTACACAAATAATTTCACAATAATTATAACTTAATAATTTTTTTAAATTAAATTTTGAAGTCTAAAACGTATGTTGTCCATACAATATGCGATGGGCAGAAATTTACAATAAATATTTTCACTCCGACCCTTATTTGTTGTGCACTACTTTTCTTTCTTGTCTCTTGTTTTCTGAAGTGACGTAGTTTTTTTCTAGTTTTTTTTTTAACAAATTTTTATTGCATTCATTTAATTATGCATTTATTTTATAAATATTGAACGAGTTTTGGTTGCAAGTAGGTATGTTTTTGTATTTTAATTAACCTTCTTGTATTTTTCTAATAAATTCATTTAATTACACCAAATTTTTTGTGTTAAAAAAAACATTTGTTTAATTACGTTTTTTTTTTTTCTTTATTTGTATTTTTCCTTTATACTACAATTCGCTTATTAACTATACTGAAAATGTCAGACGATTAGATATCACAGGGTGTTTACAATTACCAAAAATTGTTATTCGAACATATGTTATCAATTAATCCTTTGTGGCCCATCCACATACAACACCATAGTGTAATAAAAAAGTGACCTAGCAGATTTACAATTTGTATGTACGTATCGCGCTAAACTGCGAAATTGTTTTTGTATTCATATGTAATCAGGGCTGTCATAGAATCCAATTGTTGTTGGAATTGGATTTGAAAACGACAAAAAAATTACTTGGGTGTCATGAATTCCGATATTATCGGTTTCATGTTCGAATAAAAATTAGTGTCGGTTTTAGGTGTCACAGAATCCAATTTTATCAGTTTTTCTATTAGAAACAAACCAAGCAGCTAACAGCTGTCGGATTTCATTTATTTATTATATCAAGAATCATACGGAAATCTTTTTTATTTAACCGATAATGGGCTGTGAATTTCCAAAGTAGCTTTATATAAAAACGCACAGTATAAACAATATAATGACAATCTCCGGCAGCTCAACAAGCGGATTGCATCTTTTGAAATTCTTCTCGCCACCTTCTTTGAGCATTCTTCTTCTAACAAAAAATGCTACAACTGCGGATGTAATTTTATTTATTTTACTGCAACTTATTTTTTTAATAATATTTTAAGATAAACTCAATATTTTTAATAATAATTCATCAAAAACACTTTTGCTTACAAATTTTTCTAAAACACATTGTAAACAAACGAAAAAATGTATGAAACAGCTAATTCGAACATCGGTTTTGTTTACATTCGAAAATACCAAAACCAATACGGTTTCATAACACGAAATGAAATCAATATTGGTTTGTAATTCCGATAAAAACAAATCAGATTCTATGACAGCCCTGAATATATTTAGTTGAGTTTATTTAAACTTTTTCCTTTTCATGAACTCAGTTTTTGCTCATAGCATTTTGACATCATGTGCGGTGGTTTTACACAAACAAAATACACGAAATTGTTGTTTTTGTAGGTGTGCGGTCATTACATTATGTACAATACTATTGTTTCAACTGCTATATATACTATATATTCTATTAATATAAACGTTAAGTCTATATTAATAGAATTTTAATTTAAACTAATAGAATTTTGACTTGATAAAAATGAGACAAGTAGAGACAAAGTTAAGATGGATAGGTATTTGCGTTGCAATGAGAACTGCATCAACGAAAGCAATTGAAAATATAGATATACTAGCGATTGATATACAGGTTAAATATAAGGCAGCTTTAAGTCCAAATTACAATAGCGCGTAGTCAGCAACAGCATCAGCTGTAACTAGGCTAATGGCAATGGGAGAATGGCGATGACAGAAACAGGTGACAGCAGTGCTACAAAAACAACAATACAGCGAATTCGCTTTTTATGCATGCAAAATTGATTTCGTTTCTTCTTCTTTGTGTTTTTTATACGTACGCACACACAGAGAATTGATTTTAAGTTTAAAAAACAATAACAGTCAACAATTGAAAAGAAAGAGAATGAATTGAAATGAGTTACATATGAATTGATGCAGATGTTTACTACTTATTCGATTGCAAAGATTAAGGTGCCAATTGAAAGCTCTTAATAATCCATTTATAAAAATAACATAAAAAATATTTCTCCTCTGGGTATGCTGAACACCGGCATCGCTAAATAAGTTTTTTCGAATATCAAAAAAAATTTTACGTTACGCCATTTTTATACAAAATGTAAATTTTGTTCCCAACGAATTAATTAATATAGTCATGTTATATATCATTAAAAAGGTATTTATAAGTGCTTTTAAATGGCATCAATATAATTAACACAATTATTAATAAAGATATTCAAAATATAATTAAGATCGGACAATTATTAATAAAGATATCCAGAGAAATATATTGAAATTTTAAAGGCCTATAACTCGTAATCCGAGAAAGATCGGACAAACATTTTTATATCACTATAATCACAAGTAAAAATACTCTTGAATCGGTATCAAAATTATTTTAAAATCAATAGTTCAAGTGATCTTGATTTATGCCCTGATTTATTACAAAAACGTTATTATACACAAATATATAACTTAATTGCCGAACCTCTTTTTAGCCAATAAGTCATCGACAACCCCATTACACAAATACAACCCTGTGTCCACCATACACTGACATTTCAATTCGCTTTGATTATTTTCTCAATTCTCTTTTGTTTTGGCATTTTATCTTGAAAAAAATGACTGCAGCGAAATAGCAGTAGAAATTCGTTTTTTTCGTGACACATCTAACATTCGGTCGAGGTGTGGTTAATTTCTAATTAAATATTAAATAAAAAGTAAAATTTATTTAATAAATTGATAACATTTAACTAAAGTATTAAGTTAATATTGTATAAAACATAATGGCTAACAGATTACCGGCTTGTGTGATTGATGTAGGAACCGGGTAAGTGTGTGTGTTTTTTCCAAAATGCTTGCAAAAAAATCAAAATTAAGGGGGGTACAAGAAAAACATTTTCGTTTGTGGAAAAAACTGGGACAGTGCAAAAAAGATAATAAGGAAACATAATTGATTTTTACTATGGTCCAATTTTAGCTATACAAAATTGGGATTTGCTGGTAACAAGGAGCCACAATTCATTATACCCTCGGCTATTGCTATTAAGGAGTCAGCCCGTGTGGGCGACACCAATACCAGACGTATTACAAAGGGTATTGAAGATTTAGATTTTTACATAGGCGATGAAGCCTTTGATGCTACTGGCTACTCAGTTAAGGTAAGATAGGCCATTGTTAATGGTTTTATATTTTGGTTTCATTTTAATCAAGTTAGTTGTGTGATATTGATTATGACTAATCAATTGTTATCTCTAACTCCTATTCTTTTTTATATTTTTTCGTTTTATATTTGTTGTATGTGTAATAGCATAATTTATTTTTATTATTCTCTTTGTTTTCTGTTTTTTACGTATAGTATCCAGTACGCCATGGTTTGGTAGAAGACTGGGATTTAATGGAAAGATTTTTAGAACAATGCATTTTTAAATACTTAAGAGCTGAACCTGAAGATCATCATTTTTTACTTACTGAACCTCCATTAAATACTCCCGAGAATCGCGAGTATACTGCTGAAATTATGTTTGAGACTTTTAATGTTCCTGGTCTTTATATAGCTGTGCAGGTAGGATTTTTTATTTTTGGAAAAAGAAGGAAGCTAATAAAAAATTTGTTTTTTAAATTTTTAGGCCGTTTTAGCTTTGGCTGCCAGTTGGGCTTCCAGACCAGTCGAGGAACGTACCCTCACTGGCATAGTTGTTGATAGTGGTGATGGTGTTACTCATGTCATTCCAGTGGTAAGTACTTCAAAAATCTATTCGAATATAAAATATTTTCGATTGTATTTGCAATCAAATGAGAGCAGACCCCCTTCTGCTGAATCGTTAAATAAGCAGGTTTGTAACTGAGCACAAGCGGATGAAATAGCTAAACTTCATCTACATCTAATTAACTTTAACGGATACTCTTAGGAACTTTCTCATCCTTTTAGCTAAGCGGTCAGAAACTTTAGTCTTCGACAACGTCAGCTACTCCATATACTAAAAGTATATGCAATCCTATTAGTATAACTTGAAGAAATGGATTATGAATTGAGTAGCTATTAGTCATTCGTGAAATTAAGACACAAATCCTCAAAAAACTTGCAGTTTAGCTGTTATAGAATGTTCTTCTTCGGCAAAAAAAAAAAATACCAAAGATAGACAGACGATTGAATATTAATATTTATTTGAACTAGAGAATATTTGGGAGAGGGTTGAGTAGTTTGAGAATTTTTATTATTCTGATAGCCAAGTTACTTTAAAAGACATGCTCTTAGGTCTATGATAGTTAACGACTATATCACAGTTATTAATAAACATGCACACACGACCATTTTATTCAGAAATTGTCCCCAAAACGAAAAAAAGGAGCCAATTTAAAAAAAGAAAAAAAGTAAAAATTATAAAAATTTAGTACAATTTTACAATTATCCATTCTTAGTTAAGAACTGAATTGAACTAAACTAAAAGTCTTTCAGGCTATTTATTAAGAAGCATTTAAATATTATAAATATTCATATTTTTATAACGGTTTCTTTTCTGAAGAAAAATTTTACCTTGTTTCACTGTGACACTATTTACTCTCATAAAATGATGCCAATTTAATGTTAATAATAGAACAATCAAATGTGTAACAAATTCTGTAATTATTAAGTTGTATTATTTTTTAAAGTATTTATTAAAAAAATAATAATAATTGAAGGAAATCAAGATTTTGGGTAAATTTAGAAATATTGTTAAAACTTCAGTTTTTCCAAAAATTTAATTTTAGGGAAATTTTAATTCTTTTATTTTTGGTAGTTCAGCAATAAAGGCGCTGAATGTACATTTTGTCAAGTCTAGGTTAGTGACTGTGAGAAGGCTCTTAGGAGATTGACGAGAGATTATCATATTAGACTCTGCTGGTTTCCGGGTCATTGCGAGATAGCTGGCAATGAAATAGCTGACGAGCTAGGAACGCCTCGGCGTGAAACCACCCCTAGGCTTTTGCTACAGGTTAATTAGAGAGTGGATTCGGGAGAGAACCAATCATGCATGGAATAGCAGAACGGACTGCAAAATATCAAGGGTACTATGGCCTAAACTTGATATGGCAGATACAAATCTACTATTAGGCATGAAAAGAGGAAACCTGAAAACCATGATAGGTATTTTGACATGTCATTGTCCAATAGGGAAAATGACTGGCAATTGGGAAATAGGTTCCTCCGGTCTTTGCAGAATGTGCGAAGATAATGAGGAAATAGAGACGGTGGAGCATATTATATGTCACTGTCCATGTCTACAACTAAGTAGGCAGAAATGGTTAGGCAGTCGATTCGTCGACGAATTAGATAGTATATCGAGGATCGATCTAGGTAACTTGATAGGATTCGTCATGGGAATAGGCTGGCTAAGGGAGTGCCGTTGGCTTAGAGCGAACGCAATAGGGCGGTAGATTTTTCCTTCTTTTCTTGGTCTCATCTTTCCTTTCCTTCCATTACTTCTACTACTACTTCTTCTCTATCACTTCTACGAATGGACTCACAATGGGCCTCTAGGTCTCCGAGTGGATACACAGGCACTCATCTAAGTACTTCTAAGTAACCTTCTCTACCTACCTACCTACCATACCCGCTACTTCGTTAGCGTATATTTCTAATAAAAACCTTTTAATTTAGAAACTATGATTCCTAACTACCATGAACATTTAAGAACAATAAAGTTTTTAAATATTTTTCTTACATCTTTAACTTTAAAACTACCAAATAATTTCTATTATTATATTTTAGTAGAGAAGAATGTACTAATAGCGTTTGTGGATTCTCAACACGGAACCATATATCTTTAATTTTATGTTTGAAAGTTAATTATTATTACAAAAAATTCAAAGAGTAATATTATAATAGCGAAAAGTACTCTCTTATAGATTCTCATTCACTGAGGACCATATATTTTAAATTTCATGTTTCTAGATTCAATATTATAGAAAATTCAAAAAGTACCATTGGAAGAACGAAAAAGTACCACAAATTTCCCCCTCTTGAATTCTTAACAACATAGCACCAAGTATCTTTAATTTCATGTTTCTAGGTTCAATATTGTAGAAAATTTAAAAAGTACCATTAAAAAAATAAAAAAGTACCAAAAAACCCCCTGTTATGGATTCTCATTCACTTAGGGTCATCTATCTCTAATTTCATGTTTCTAGGTTCAATATTATAGAAAATTCAAAAAGTACCATTAGTAGAACAAAAAATTACCACAAACACCCTTGTGAATTCTCACACACTTAGTACTACATGTACTTAATTCATGTTTCTAGGTTTAATATAATATAATAAAAAATGTATCACTTTATTTGAATAAAATTTAATTTCCCGACTTTATCTCCTTTTTGGTACTTTTTATTCCCCTTGGATGTGACGAAATTGTATTCTAATGAATTTCTAAATTGTTCTAATTGAATGTTAAAATATTCGTATGTATGTGAAAAAAGTACCAAAAACATGTAAGATTTTTACACCTTAAACATTCGAATTTCCAAAAAGTACCAAACTTGTATTCGTAAATTTTTGATAAGGTACTAATTTGATGCACATTTTATTTCTATGCTTACTGGATTAAAAGATAGGTTGCCAAAAAAGTACCAAATTACAGTTTTTACAAGTTTTCTCCCTAAAAGAGCCGAATTTAAAAAAAGTTCCAGACACCTATCCGATTATTTTTAAATGAATAACGATAACTATTAAACTTTTTTGTATCTCTATTAGTTTAGGAGATATAAGGTTACCGAACTACAGTCCATATTTCATCTTTCTAGCTTTAACTGTTTGGGCTGTGCGTTGATGAATCACCAAATAAGTCAGTCAGTCAATCACTCAGTAACGTTACTCTTTTATATATATAATATAGAAGATATTTCAATAGCAAATAAAATATTTGACCAAAAAGTTTAACATATTTGCCTTCCAAGCGATTTATTAATATACTTTTTAATATATTTTATTATAAATATAAACTATTACCGTTTATAAACGTGTTGATCGAAAAATGCTAAATAAGCCACATTATATTAAACTTATTTTCTCTATCATTCGGTTTTCTTTAAAATTTTCAACTTATCACTGCAATTTTATCTACAATTTTTTCTCCAAAATTAAGTTTTGTAGTAGATTCTTTCGAAAATTGTGGTTGTTTTCAGTGGCAACACTGATCCCTGGATTGTGCAAATTTGTATTTGGAAAGAAATGAGAATTACACAGATTACAAAATGAAACCAAAAATTTACTATTTTTTAAATTTTGTATTAATTTTTTTATAGAAAATTTGTTCCATTCAGTGAATTTAAATTAGAGGGCAGGATTTTAAAGATGAAAGCGAGGTATAAATGATGTCAAATGAAAGCATTTTATTTGCTTAATACTAAAATTTCCCAGGGAAGACCGAGGTAGTCTTGTTCACCAGGAGATATAAGGTTGAGCCTTTTAGCTTACCCGTATTGAATGGTTTGGAGCTTGAATTGACAAGTGAGGCCAAATACCTGGGTGTTTACCTGGACAGCAAATTGTCTTGGAGAAGGAACACTCAGGAGAGGGTCAAAAGGGGACTTAATGCCTATTACACCTGCAGGAACTCTATTGGTAAGAATTGGGGACTTAGACCGTTAGTGGTATCTTGGATATACACTTCGGTTGTAAAAGCGATTCTTACTTATGGCTGTTCAGTATGGTGGAAGGTTTTAAGTAAAATAACCTACAGGAACCTTTTATCTAAAGTTCAAAGGTGTGCTTCAACTGGCATCTCTGGCGCTATGAGAAGTACACCTCAGGCGGCACTGGACATCATTCTCCACTTACTTCCAATTGAGGAGTTCGTGAAGGGAATGGCTGTTCGTATTCTATTTAGGTTGAAGGAGCTAGGATTGTTGAGGAACTTTAGAGCGAGGCATGCTAGCATACTCGATATGGTTCAATTTAATGGTCGGACACTACCCGTAACTGAACCTACGGATCATGTCGGAACCATAATTGACTTCGGGGCTACTCCCACTATTGAACTACCTGAAAGGGACTTCTGGGTTGGAGTAGAAAAGCTCCACGGAGGTTGTGCTGTCTTTACAGACGGCTCGAAGATGGATGTAGGCACCGGTGCAGGGGTTTACTTTCTGGGAACTGATATCAGACGGTCATATAAATTGTCTGACAGTTGTAGCGTTTTCCAAGCAGAAATTCTGGGCATCTATAAAGCCCTAGGGTTGCTGGAGGAAAATGTAGAACGGAATTCTGAGGAATTCTGAGGTTATTGGCCCTGAAAAGTCACTATGTTAGATCCAGATTGGTCTTTGAGTGCAAGAGGGAATTGAGAAGACTAATGAATGTTTATAAAATAAGACTCTGTTGGGTTCCGGGTCACTGCGACATTCTCGGCAATGTAATAGCTGATGAGCTGGCTCGCATTGGCTCGGGACTGCATAGGTCTTTCGTGGAGACATTCGTTAGAATTCCAATTGGGTCCTACTTTAGGGCCATAAGGGAATGGATTCTGGACAACACGAATCGTGCCTGGAGGAACAGAACGGACTGCAGGATATCTAGAGCATTATGGCCTAGTCTTAAACTGTCAGATTCGAAACATCTTCTGGGTATGAGTCGTAGTAATATAAGAATCATGGTAGGAATTATTACTGGTCACTTCTCACTAGCGAATATGAGGAGTAAATGGGACATTGGCACGACAGATTTTTGCAGGTCGTGCGATGATGTAGACGAGCTAGAGACAGTGGAGCACATTCTCTGTCATTGCGTAGGACTTCAGCGGCGTAGGCTGAAGTGGTTTGGAAGCCACACACTGCATGAACTAGATGAGGTTACGAGCAACGGGCTTACTAATCTCATAGGGTTTGTAATGGGGATAAGATGGCTTAGGGGCAATAAAAACTAATTGCTAGGGTTTAGGTTCCACTCCTCTCTTCTTCTTCTTTATCTAAGTTTTATATTCTCTTGTTCTGTTTTCAATTTCTCTCTATTTCTCAAAGGGATCACAATGGACCTTTTTGGTCCCTGGGTGGAGGCGTGAATACGCCACCCTTTTCAACCTAACCTAACCTACTAAAATTCAGGTAGCGTCAAAATATTTTAAGAACATAATTGTATGGACCAAAAACATGTTCTTAACCTAAAAAATCAGTTCCACATATTTCGCATTATAACTCAAATTTCGAAATAAAAAAATCTATTTTCGATGTAAAAATTTACCATTAAATAAGAAACAAGTTAAAAATTTTGCAAAAATTCACGTTAAAAACCTTTTTAAATCGCGCTTTTTGTTAGGAATACTGTCAAGAGTAGTTATTAGAGTCCGACCGAATATTCGGTTTCGGTTTCGGATTAGGCCAAAAAATCGGTTTCGGTCAATATTCGGTTTTCGGCAAAATTTTGGCCGAATACCGAAACCGAAACTTTTTAGATGAAAACGTTGAAATCTTTCTAAATTAATAAGGTGGCAAAACTGTTTTTTCATGTTTCTTACCACTTGTATCATTGTAAAATAATTGCTGAATAGTATTTAATTACTACTGGACACATACTAAAATATTTGTGTGAGTAATAAACAAAAGGTACTGTTATAATTTAAGACAGTCGGCGTTCAATTCTGACTTAATAGGCGAAGGAGGTAAATAGATGTAAAAGTTTAGTATTATCTTCTCCAATATCTTCTATGAACTCTGAATTTAGAAAAAAAATCTTATAAGCTGATACTTTCTCTTATAAAATAATAAAAAAAGCTATAACAAATGTCTAACAATTCAATTTGGTTGTATTTTAAAATATGTATGTAGGCCAAAAGCTAAATGCATGTTATGCTCCAAGTGGTTATATTATGTACGAAAAGATTGTTTGCATATAAATCATAATTTTCATTATATTAAGTATTATTTTAAGCTTATACATAAAAACAAAAATAATAATATATCAGTACATTGTTTCGGCAAGTTTCGGATTCGGCCGAATATTCGGCTTTTTGGCCGAAAATTAGTTTCGGTTCGGTTTCGGTCGGACTCTAGTAGTTATGTTTAAACGACTATATTTTCTAAACTAGTCCCGATATTTACTTAGTTTGTTCAGCAAAATATCCCAAAATATTATTACTCATGATTTTGTGAAATTTTAAACCAATATTGTTTTTTTTTTTTTTTTTTTTTTTTTGCTATTTACGAAATTGTGCAAAAAATAAAATTATTTTTTTTTTTTTTTCATTTTAGTGTATTTTGAAAATATTGAAGATTTTGTAATAATTTTGGCATGTGCTGATATTACCTTAGAAGTTAATTTTATAGTTTCGATTTTGACAAAGCCAAAGCTCCATTTTTAAGATTTTTTTTTTTAAGTTTTAAATTCAAACCTTCACAACTTTTGCGCGTATTGATAAAAATGATTAAAACAGATTCAATTTTTTTCGATTACGGAAAAATGTTTTAATTAGTTTTAAAGCTCATTTTATACACATATTTTTTTATTGTTCATTTCACAATTGTATTACAAAAAATCATTTAATTTTTCTATTTTTTTAGGCTGAAGGCTATGTTATTGGCTCATGCATTAAACACATACCAATAGCCGGTCGCAATATTACCTCCTTCATACAGAGTCTGTTGCGTGAACGTGAAGTTGGTATACCACCCGAACAAAGTTTAGAAACTGCCAAAGCTATTAAAGAGAAACATTGCTACATTTGCCCCGATATTGCCAAAGAATTTGCTAAATATGATACAGAACCAGGCAAATGGATACGTAACTATACGGGCATTAATTCGGTCACAAAACAACCATTCACCGTTGATGTTGGTTACGAAAGATTTTTGGGTCCAGAAATTTTCTTTCATCCGGAATTTTCAAATCCTGACTTTACTATACCCTTGTCGGAAATCGTTGATAATGTCATACAAAATTGTCCAATTGATGTGCGACGACCCCTGTACAATAATATTGTTCTAAGCGGTGGTTCGACAATGTTTAAAGATTTTGGTCGCCGTTTACAACGCGATATTAAACGTTCGGTTGACACACGTTTACGTATTAGTGAAAATCTATCGGAGGGTAGAATTAAGGTAAGAAAATTAAAAAACTTTTCTAAAAAAGTAAAATTAAATGTATTTGATTTTTAGCCAAAACCCATTGATGTTCAAGTTATTACACATCATATGCAACGTTATGCTGTTTGGTTTGGTGGCAGTATGTTAGCTTCAACGGTAATTGGTGTTTTCTTAAAATGTTTGTTAAAAATTCTAATATCTTCTATTATCTTCTTACAGCCTGAGTTTTATCAAGTTTGTCATACAAAAGCAGCTTATGAAGAGTATGGACCTGGTATTTGTCGTCACAATCCTGTTTTTGGTACCATGACATAATCACATTTTTTTATACACATCTTTTATTTATTTTACTGTGAATTGATTTTTATATAACTTAAATAATTAATTTTCCTGATTTTTAAAAACTGTAACATCTGGAAATGTAATATCTATCAGCTGTTTGTAACTTATTACGTTTTTAATCAAAAATGTTTACTTGTTTTTCCATTATTCTTTTATAAGTCTCCAAGTAAACTTTACTTACATACATAATTTTTTTATATTCTAAACTCACAGAATTGTCTTTTATCTAGACAATTATTGCAAATTTTTTTATGCATTTTTTTCTGCCTGATTATAAGTATTGTTTTATTTTTCTTAACTTTTATTTTATACTAATTTGTTTTTTTTTTAATGAAAATGAAACATTTAATTCGGCCAAAAGAAAAATACAATTTTATAAAAGAAAAGTTTTTCCTCCAGTATATAATTTGAATAATAAACGTTTTTTTAAATCCTAAGCAAACTAAAATTCATGTTTAAAAATAATATATATATATTAAATAAAACTACAGCAGATTTAATCTGTTGAAAATACATTGGAAATCATTATTAAAAATGATTCTTACTAATTATTTTTATTAACATATCAGGTAAGTTATTTAAAATCATCAATATTGGTCTATAATGCTTTTATTTTTGTTTTGAATAATTTTAAATTTTTAAAACTCCCACTTAACCCTTTCAATACATGTTTTTAATGCGTGTGTCAAAATGTACAATTTTTCAGTTTTTATAGTTCTTGGATATAGTAGTAATAATCTTCTTAATCTCTATATATAAAAGAGTAACGTGACTGACTGACTGATTCATCATCCCACAGCCCAAACGGCTGAAGCTAGAGAGACGAAATTTGGAACGTAGGTAGGTCTCCCCCCATATACAGTGGTGGCCACGAATTTAAGACACGACATTTCACTTATATATTTCTGATAATTTTTACATCTTATCGAACAAATTTTAGATCCATGTTATTTTTTAAAGATCCTAGTAAGGTTATGAAAAAAAATCAACAATAGTTTGTTACCTATATTTAGTTTCCAATTTTTATTTACATATTATACAGATTAATACAAGTTTAAGCCTGGTCATGAATTTAGGACATAGGCAAAATAAAAGTTAATTCACAAAAGTAAAGCTCAGCTTCATAAAACAATATTAGTATTTGGTGGGAAATCCTTTATTTTGAATCACAGCAGCGCATCTCCTGGGTAAACTTTCAACTAAGGCCATACAGCGCTCCTTTGGAATGGCATACCAAGCCTTTTGAATTTCTTCCCATAAATCAGTCAAATTTTTTGGCTTTACTGCTCATACATGCTCCTCAACATCATTCCACAAGTTCTCAATTGGATTGAGATCCGGGGATTGAGCTGGCCATTTCAGAACTGTGATATTATTTTCCTCTAAGCAACTCTTCACTAGGCGTGAAGTGTGCTTAGGGTCATTATCATGCATAAATTTCCACATTAGAGGCATGTTGTCTTCAGCGAATGGTATCATGATGCTTGTCAGTATGTTTTTGTAAATATGCTGGTCCATTTTATTGATAATCTTCTGAATGGGACCTACACCATGCCAGGAAAATGCTGCCCACACCATGACATTTCCACCACCATGCTTAACCGTTTTAAGGGTGTACTTTGGGTGATGCTCCAGGTTTGGAGGACGCCATACGTACTGTTTTCCATCAGAACCAAAGCGACAAAACTTCGACTCGTCGCTCCAAAGTATATTTTTCCAAAATGTCATCGGCTTATTGAGATTTTCTCTTGAAAACGCTAGTCGGGATTTAATATTTTTTTTGACACAAGTGGTTTACGTTGTGCAATACACCCACGTAAGTTCTTCTCATTCAGACGTCTTCTTATTGTCCTGGACGATATATTAATACCAAAATCCGATGAAATCTCATTTTTAATTTTACTTGAGCTCTTGAAAGGATCTTTAGCAGCTGATTTATAAATTAAGCTATCCTCCCTGGGTGTAGTTTTTCGGGCTCTAGGGTGCTGTTTGACATTTTTGGTAGTGCCATGTTGCTTGATGTGTTCCAGTGCATTGTAAATCTTGGATCTGGAACATTTTAGTAGCTTGGAAATTTCCATTACTGTTTTTCCATCAGTATTCATTTGTTGGATCAATTTTCGCTCGGCATCCGAACTCCAAGTACCTCTGGCCATTTCTAACTAAATATTTTGATGTATTCTAACATTAAATGGAATAAAACATTCATTACTTTACATGTCCTGTCTTAAATTCGTGGCCACCACTGTAGATCCACTAAGACGGGATTTTTGGAAATTCTAATGTTTTGGGGGTAAAAACGGGTAAAATCGGTAACCTTATAACTCGCAAACTAATAATGATACAAAAGAAGTTGAATAGTTATCGTTATTCATTTAAAAAATAATTGGGCAGGTGTCTGGTACTTTTTTGAAAATCGGCCGCTTTAGGGAGAAAACGGGTAAAAACTGTATTTTGGTACTTTTTTGGCACCATATGTATCTTTCGAACGTATAAGGGGTAAAAATCGTACCTATTTTTGGTACTTTTTCATAAAACATTTTTTTATATTTATTGACATAACGATATGCGTATTTTAATATGGGATCTCACTATAATTTAGAAAGTCATTGGAATACAATTTCTGATACTTCTATGGGTAAAAAAAAGTACCAAAAAGGGGGTAAATGCGGAAAATTACATTTTATTCAAACTTAATAATGAATTTTCCATTATATTAAACTTAGAAATATAAGATTAAGTAAATGTAGTCCTATGTGGATAAGAATTCACAAAAGTGGAATTTGTGGTACTTAAAGATAAATGGTCCTATGAGTAAGAATTCAAGAGGAGAGACTTTGTGGTAGTTTTTGTTCTTCTAATGGTACTTTTTGAATTTTCTATAATTATGAACCTAGAAACATGAAATTAGGGATATGTGGTCCTTAGTTAATGAAAATCCATAAGAGGGGTCTTTGTGGTACTTTTTTTTCTTCTTATGGTACTTTTTGAATTTTCTATAATATTTAACCTAAAAACATGAAATTAAAAATTGTGGTACTTTTTTGTTCATTTGATGGTACTTTTTGAATTTTCTATAATAATGAACCTGTAAACATGAAATTAGGGATATGTGGTCCTTAGTTAATGAAAATCCATAAGAGGGGTCTTTGTGGTACTTTTTTGTTCTTCTGATGGTACATTATGAATTTTCTATAATATTTAACCCAGAAACATCAAATTAAAGATACGTGGTCCTAAATGAATAAGAATCAATAAGGGGGGGTCTTTGTGGTACCTTTTTGTTCGTTTGATGGTACTTTTTGAATTTTATATAATATTTAACCTAGAAACATAAAATCAAAGAAATTTGGTCCTAAATGAATGATAATTCATAAGAGGGGACTTTGTGATACTTTTTTGTTCTTCTAATGGTACTTTTTGAATTTTCTATAATATATAACATAGAAACATAAAATTAAAAATATTTGGACCTAAATGAATGCGATCATTAGAGGGGACCTTGTGAAACTTTTTTGTTGTTCCAATGGTACTTCTTGAATTTTCTATAATATTTAAAGTAGAAACATGAAATTAAATATGCATGGTCCTATGCGAGAAAGAATTCACAAGAGAGGCCTTTGTGGTACTTTTTTTGTTCTTCTAATGGTACTTCTTGAATGTTCTTGAATTTTCATCCTTAGAAACATAAAATTAAAGATGTAAGGTCCTAAATGAATCAGAAACCTTAAAATGGATTTTGTGGCCTTTTTCTTTATTCTAATATACTTTTTCGCAATTCTTATATTTATTTTTCATTATTCTAAGATTAGAAACCTGCAATTAAAGTTATTTAAGGATGACATAACGCCACTATTAAAAATTTTCCCCAGGTAATTAAGAATCTTAGTTTAAATTTGTTATACAGTTTGGTTTTTATAAAAAAGTTCCGCTAACGAAGTAGCGGGTTTACAGCTCGTCTAATATAATTTCGTTACCACTCAACTACTTGTCCAACGCTGAGTCCATTTGGATACTCTTATTTTTATTATCTTTCATTTAAGGCTCCATTAGTCTATCGTAAATGTAAATGTAAACAGAACATAAGTTATTAAAAAAACGTAAATGTTGCAAGAACTTTGTTGCCTTGTACACATCAAGATCAGTGATGTCAATTACACATATTTGCATTAAATCTCATTCAATTTAAAAATCGCTAGATTTATTGGTTTGTATAGAGCTTTATATTCTATTCCAAAATATAATATAAGGCTCTAACTTACATTTGTTATATTTAATACAAAAATAAAATTTTTTATTTCCTTATTTTTAGATCTAGCAATGAATATTTCTTTTTTATTATCCATTAAATTTGGTGACATTTGTTATTTAATTCACCTATCTTTTCTTTAAGTGCATTTATTTTTTTTACTAACACTAACACTAAAACTAAAACAATAAAAATATAGAGAAATGTTTAAAATTAATACTAGAATGTTTTGATCTTATGAAAATGCATTGAGCTTCACTGTTAACTAAGGACTGCGCACGAAAAAATCCGTGCATGCTCTTGGGCTTATAACTATTGATGTTGTGGAAAATTAATAATTCTGTTAACTGGCTTGTATTTGCCATTATCTTCACTTGCCATGTGCTAAGTTTCATGGTAATAGCAAAACTGGTTTTTCTTTAACAAAAAACACATAAACACACAATTCAAATTTTTCATGAAACCTTGCATTAGTCATATAAAATAATTGCAAGGAAGGCTGTTGTGCCGCAAAATACAGTTTCTTGGGTCATAATATTATACAAAGAAGCCACGATCACTGAATGGTAACCTGGTAGTGGAAGACAAATATTATCTTCAGGCTGTAGAATTCAAGCTAAATAGAAAGGATTTTGAGAGTAATTCACCTCATCTCTGGAAGAAAAGTGTCACAAAAAGTTAATTGCTTTGAATCTATCAGAAAATTTGAAAGGGAGTCTAGCCTGAAGACTTATAGTGTAAGAAAAAAATCCTAATAGAAACGCAAGCAAGAATTTGGAGGTAAAAAATAACACTAAAGTTCTTCGGAAGAATTTTTTCAGAAATTTTGTTTCTGTATAGTAGACGATGAAACAATTTTACAGGGTGACTTTTTTCAACTTACTAACCAGGAATTTTATGTCGCAGATGCTAGAGGGATTATTGCAGAAAAATTTCGTGTATCAGAGAAATCAAAATTTCCAAGAAAGTTTTTGATTTGGGAAGTCATATGCATACGCAAGAATAAAGCATTTCATTCTTAAAAAATGGTTGCATTAAAACAGAAATATACGAAAATGAGTGCCTTTGCAAAAGACTTCTTCTCCCTTTCCTAATAAAATTCAGTATATCCCCTGTTTTCTGGCCCTTCTTCTCATATAACAAAACAATGGAGTTGTAACAAAGAAATTGTAAGTGTTTGTACCGATAGAGATTTCGGAAATACATTTAGAAATGGTTGAAATACAAATGGAAATTTCTAAAATACATTTAGAATTTTCTAAACTACAAATAGAAAATTCTGAACTACAATTAGAAACTTCCGAAGTATAAATAGAAATTTCTGAAATATAATTAGAAACTTCTGAAACATAATTCTGAAATATAATTAGAAATTTCTAAAATATAAATGGAATTTTCTGAAATATAAATAGAATTTTCTGAAATATAATTAGAAACTTCTGAAATACAACTGGAAATGGTGTAGTAAAAAATAATTTAAAGTACATTAAAAGCTCAACATAAAATGAAACGGAGTTTAAAAACAAGTGGACTTATTCGAGCAAAAATGTGACCGAAACACAAAATCTTTAATTGGAAGAATTCTGGAAAATATCAAATATTTCCTTAAAAACCAACAGAAACTTATTTATTATTTTATGTTTAGAACTTGAACATAACAGTCATTAATAAAAATATAACTTTAAAAAAATTCGCCCACTGGCTGTTAGTAGAAGGGTGATCTCACTTCTAACAGGTATCATCACTGGACACTGAATAATAGAACGCCGGTCAGAATACATAGGCTTTTTCCGAACTAATTTCTGTAGAAGTTGTTTAGATGAAGTAAAGTCTAAAGAACATCTACTATGCGATTGTCCGGCCCTGCAGGAAAGAAGACTCAATTATCTGGGCGAGCATTCCTTTCAGAATCTTAACGATCTGGGAGATGTATTATTAGGCAATCTTTTAGGTTTTATCCAGAGAACATGGTGGTTTAGGGGAAATCGTGTACTCGAGGCACCTACGCGAGAAAATCAGTAATGGTGACTAACCTAAGATGCAAAAATAATACTTTGGAACAAAAAACTGGCACATTTTAACAGTTTTTTGTTACAAAATATTTACTTCAAATGTACTAAATTTAACAAATACTTAGGACAGTTATATTGATTAAAATTTTACAGTAAGATTATTTTTGAAGAAAACTCCAAAAATTTCAAACAAATGCACTTGACCCTATTTTTTTGTCCATAACTGTATATATAAAATATTTGATTTTAACAATTTGTTTTATTGGCTGTAAATAGTTTTAAAACCAAGGTACAAAACAAAAGCAATTTTTTATATTTTAACGATTCCAGCAAAATAATATAAATAAAATTACAAAAATGAGGAAAATAAAACAAATATAATATTTGAAGCCCATTGGAGGCATAGAAAACAACTAGAACTCCAACTTGCTCACAAAAAACCTAACTCAATTGTCAAAAAAACCTAACTCTTTGTATTTGATAGTAAAATTTTCTACAGAACAAATTTATACGTGTGAAGAGAGTAATTTTTTGTTTCTGAGCGAATGAAAAGAGTTGGAATTCTAGTTGTTTTCTATGATTGGAGGTAAGTTATCACTTATTTCTTAGTGATTTTCCTAACAACTATTGAAATTTATTTATCTTTGAGATGATTTGGAAATACATAAAGATAACAAAATTTATTTTATGTGATAAAATAATTATATGTGAGTATCTAAAAATACATTTTTTTTATTCATGTATTTTATGAGTCATGTAAAAATGAACAGCCTTAAGGGAGGGAAAATATACATATGCATTGTATTGTTTGTTGAAAGATTGTGTCCATTTTTGTTCAAAGCTCCTTTGAAATGGATCGATTGTGTTTGGTATAGATTTTCCATGATCACCCAGTTTTAGCAGCTTATAATAGATGATACTCTCTCATACCAAATACAAAACATTACCTTGGAGAGCTGTTTGAGTTAAAGTTTTGAAGACAGATCAGACAAATATTTCAGTGGTTCAAAATAGGAAACTGCTTTTGTATCCAATAGATAACATAAAAGACAAAAAGAATTATTCACATCTAGAAATTTTGGATTTATAATAAGCATTAAATATTTTACAGCCGTATTCAAAAAAATTAATGTAGGTTTGATAACGAGTTACTAACTTTTTCTTATGGAAATTTACATACAAAAAGTTAGTAACTCATTATCAAGCATACATTATTTTTTGTGAATACGGCTGTTAATTTTTAATAAAAACAAGCATTGGTCTACACCTGATAATCAACTTCCCAAAAAAAACTTTGATATACTTAAAGCATGCCTTCGATATTTGTCTTATTTTTCCAGATTTATCCATCGGAATCGATATAAGCTGTGTGGTTTCAGAATCATTAACTAAAGGAAACATACTTAATTTCATTTTAAAATATCTCTCTTCTGTAAATGGTAAGTAATTAGTTTCAAATAAAACTTTTTCCATTTTAATAAACATTGCGTTCTTTCTTTTTTTAGGTCGATTTCTTTATTATTTAAATATCAAAGAAGTAAAAAAGTATCAGCAATTTGTTCTTATTATACTTATAGATATCTAAATTTTAACATAATATTATTAAATAATAAATTAACAACTATACACTTCAACTATACGTATTACACTATAATTAATTACACTTTTTTTACACCAACATCTCCTTTTTTCATGAATTTTACACCAAATTTACAAAAATATGTTACAATTAGCATTAACCTTCAATATTAATATTAGATTATTTTTGACAATTTACATATTTGTAAAAGTTTGTACATAAATATAAAAATTCTTTAAATTCTTTAAATATTAAAACTTTTTTCTTTATGAATCAAAAGTCAAGAAGACTTAAACAAATTGTTTAAATTTTATTTAATATTTATATTTGGAATGAAATGTTTGAAATTTTCTTTGGAAAATTTTTATTTTTTAATTATTTTTAGCTACATACTGAGATCATTTAACAGAAGAATCGCTGTTTAATAAAATTATGTACATATATGCTATAGAATGGAATAAAATTTATGCAAATTTCTAAACATTATTTTCCAACAACTTTTTCTTAGAATATTTCCATTTATTGCTAATATTTTCTATTTTAACTATTTTTATTTAGCATTTTTATTAGAATCTTATAAAAATAAATCAAAATTTAAGAAAATTTTTGCAAAATTCCTAAAATTTTCGTAAAAAACAATTTAATAATATTTATGAACCAAATTTTATTTTTTATGAAAAAAGTTTGGGAAAAAAAGTCATGTTCGATTCATAATATTTATGAACAAAATTTTTAAATATATGTACATTTTTTTTCTGTGTAGTAAATTAACTATTATAAGATGAATCAAAATGTTGGTTATAAATTAAATAAAATAAATTACATTAAATTATTTATTTATTTATTTATTTATTTATTTATTTATTTATTTATTTATTTATTTATTTATTTATTTATTTATTTATTTATTTATTTATTTATTTATTTATTTATTTATTTATTTATTTATTTCAATTCACAGTAATATAAAAAAACCTTCTTAGGCCAATAAATATATATTACAAAGATTTATTCCTGAATAAGGATATTTTAAATATTAAATAAAACTATAAAAATCAATTCAACTCATATTCATTACTCCAATTCAAACGGCTCCCCAGCCAGAATATATAATAACAAAAAAGCATAAAGTTACATAGTCCCATAAGTACTATAAATATCAAAAAGAAAGTCACAATTGCAAATCATTTAGAAAAATGCTAAAGAGTAGGCAAATATCTCATAAGTTTCAAACGAAATGCATTATTCGATTGAGAAAATAAACGAAGTTCAAGTGGCAAAAAATTCCAACAACGGGCAATTCTAACAAGAAATGATCGCTCAAAAACAGAGGCTCTAATTCTTGGAATAATAACTTGTGGATTTCTAGAAGAATGTGAAAAGGTGAACTCTGACCGAAGCTGTACTGGACACCCAGATTTAATAACTTTAAAAAACATTAACATATTACGATATGAAATAAAATTCCTAAAAGAACAACCAAAAATTGTTTCAAATATTCTGAGATATGCGTTCGAAGAGAAACATTGTATACATAACGAGCAATCATATTCGTAATACGGTTGAGCCTTGTAATGTTTAGAAAAATATTTATGACCAATCTGTACAAGAACGAACGTAGCTAATATGGGAGCTTCTAAATGTCTAAAAATGAGCCGATTTTGTTAATTTATTCAAAATTTTAATTTTTTTATTTGCTAAATTAATTTTTCGTGCAAGAACGAAGTTGATAGCTTGTATAGTAGCTTAGAAAAGCCAACAACAAAAACGAAGATATATTGGTTTTGTGTCCGCGTTTTAATATTTATTTATTAAAAGTAAGTTTATTCAATACACAAATTACAAATATATTTTATTTATACTATGTTCACATATAAAGTTTTTTTGAAAAACGAGTCGTTTTCTTAAGAAACACATACAAATTGACTTGTTTTTTCATATATTTTAAAGCCAGAAAGCATCCCGATTCGAGTTGTTTAATTATTTAACACAACCCAGCAGGCCATGTCTTGTAGAAAATATCGACGATGTCTTGATGATTTGTCACAGTCATCGATGACACATGTACGACAGCTCCGAACAAACATTGGTGACATTTTCGAACAAAGGGCACTTAAGTCATCAACGATAACCTGAGCGACATTGTCATGTATATTTTCGTCAACCATTTTAAAAATAATAAATGAAAAAAAGTAGGGTTCCGCCGAGATTTGAACACAGGCCACCAATTTCTCTCTTTCTTATCGAATAGTCAAGCGCACTTACCACTTCAGCTACAACATTCTCTACTTGTTAATGGTTTTATTAATGCATTTATTTATCTTATAAGTATACACGACATGCTACATGACAATGTCATGCAGCATGTCGTGCATTTGGTCTAATCACGACATTCTCGCTGTACATTTTACTCATGTTGTCACCGAACTAAATATTTACGACAATTTTTTATATTTTGTTATTGAAGTCGCCGAAAATGGGGTATGATGACAATATAGGTGACTTTTAGTCAAACTTGTCTACTACATGCATTTTCTTGACGACAAATTTAGGCGACATCATCGATGAAAGTGTCGTTAATGGACATGTGGCCTGCTGGGAATAAAAACAAACTAAATTTCCATACAGGGAAGAAATATTTAGTATTTTTAGTACATAGAAATTTGTTGAAAACAGAATTTGTAAAATTGTCAAACAGTTTAAAAACAAAAAATTAAAAATTATGAATGAAAATTATATTTCTTCATAAATTTTATTTGCTTACAAATTTTATTTTTCGAATTAAAAAGTGTTTGTATGTGAAATTTTTATTGAAATACAAAATTTTTGAAAATATTTTGTGCTGACGAAAAACAGACCAAAAGGAAAAACACAATAAAATGATATGTGAACAGTGATGTTTAATTTCATTGTGTTTTCCAAAAAACGAGTCAAAAACTTGTGTATGTGAACATAATATTAAGTATAATAACCCAGCCGGCCATGTCTTGTAGAAAATATCGACGATGTCTTGATGATTTGTCACAGTCTTCGATGACACATGTACGACAGCTCCGAACAAACATTGGTGACATTTTCGAACAAGGGGCACTTAAGTCATCAACGATAATCTGAGCGACAGTGTCATGTATATTTTCGTCAACCATTTTAAGAAAAATAAATGAAAAAATAGTAGGGTTCCGCCGAGATTTGAACCCAGGCCACCAATTTCTCTCTTCCTTATTGAATAGTCAAGCGCACTTACCACTTCAGCTACGACACTCTCTACTTTTTAATGGTTTTATTAATGCTTTTATTTATCTTATAGGTATATACGACATGCTGCATGACAATGTCATGTAGCATGTCGTGTATTTGGTTTAACTCACGACATTCTCGCTGGACATTTCACTCATGTTGTCACCAAACTAGTTATGTACGACAATTCCGTATATTTTGTTATTCAAGTCGCCGAAGATGGGGTAAAATGACAATATAGGTGACTTTTATTCAAACTTGTCCTCTAAATGCATTTTCTTGACGACAAATTTAGACGACATCCTCGATGAAAGTGTCGTTAATGGACATGTGGCCTGCTGGGAATTAATATCACGACCGAACACGTTCATTGCTGAGACGATACACACAGATAGACGCAGTAGTACGTTAAAATTTAAAAATGTATTGTGCAACAGTCTTGTAAGTTTCGCAGTGTCGCAATAGAACAGTGTTGCGTACTCAACAATTGGCTATTTATAAACCGATTTTGCTCATTTTTAATAGCGTTCTTTTAAGGAATATTCCCTTTTCCTAGGTTAAGCCCGACAATATGATACCCTATACCATTTTGTATGTGTGTGAAAGTTATTTGGATACATTAGCAAACATTCAGTATTTATTCGCGTTAAAGTGATTTTTGGAAGTCGACCTATTATGGACCGATCATAAATCCTATTCCGTGAATCGAAAAAATTTTAACATTTTCTAAGAGAAAGAATGTAAAAATAGTAAACATGAAATAATGCTACTAAAATATGGAATAAATTACCTCCTTATATTGTCTCATGTAGCGTACAAAAATTTTTAAAGTTTAATTCCGAAACAATTAAATTTCACTGTGCGCACAGCTTTGTTAAGACCCCAATTAACAGGATTTACGTAAAATAACATTCTATAGTGGGGCAGAATCCACAATTTTTAGAAATAAATCTGCCACTTTTAATCGGCTAGTTAGGCAATTAGGACATTTCCTATCGATTTTGTTAAATAGAAAAAAATATATATCGACTAAAGAAAAAAATTAAATTTGTTTCCTTTTTAATTAAAAAGAATCCCACAATTCCCAAAAACCTGTCAAAAAAAAAAAAAGGGTAAAAAACAACAGTCCGTCTACCGGCCAAAAATTTTCTATGTTAGAGCCCAAACACAACCAAACGGATTTCAACGTTGTTTTCCGCTCTAAGAGAGTAATGCAAATTAAATGAAGACGGAATCCAGCAGCGGATTTCATAACAAAACTACATATACAAAAAAATATTTATCTTTCTCTCTTAAATTCCATATATAATGTATACATAAGTTTACATTAAATTTTCTTATATAAATTTAATGTAAACTTATGTGATTCATTTTGCAACAACGGCAACACTGACAGAGAGGGAGAGTGCGAAAATGAGAGCTTTTGAGAATCCGTTGTGAAATTAAAATAGATTTTAATTTCCAGCGGATTCCGCTGTGTTGTTTTAGTTGTCAAATCTTCATATAAAAAAATAATCCGCTAGGTTGTGTTTGGGCTCTTAAAGGTACTTTGAGCCTCCTTAGCCCCGCTCAGAGAAGACTGCGGTGTCCCCCATCCAAACTTAAAATTTTGCACTCCTATGTTACGCCTTTAAGAAGCTTTATATAAATCAACCAGTTAATTAGAAGTTACAGATTTATTTCCATAAATTTTCGATTCTGCCGCTTTCTTTTGTAGAAATTTGTTAGTACACGTAACTCGTACACAAAACAAAACGAAGCTTTGCTCCCTGCATTTGAGACATTTTTAGTCTAATTTTCCCGGACTATATAAACATTAAATTAAGAAAAGAAGCATTAAACAAAATACATTTTCGAATGATAACCATGGCACAGAGGGCCAGGGAGATAGATTTTTGGCCAAAAATCTTTATCGTTGCCGTATATGGCAAAAAATTCGTATCTCAAGGTTATTGGGCTTGCTAATTCCAACAATTCAAAATAGCGGAACCAAAATGCCAAAATTTTTAAAAAATTTTCTGATCCAGCTAAAATTTTGTGTATAGACAGTTTTAGACATAGAATATAACTAGAAGTTTATGTGAGAGCCACCCTATACTAAATTTTCAAAAAATTTACTCATTTTTTTGAAAATACAAAAACAAAATATATGTGACTACATGTATTTTGTTATTGTATGAATTAGGTTTTTGACAATTGAATTAGGTTTTTTTCTCTCACATAAATATCTAGTTGTTAATCTATGGTTTTAGAGTTACTAAATTTGAAAATGAAATCAAAATTAAAAAAACAAATGTATGTTTTTTTAAGTTGTTAATTTCTTCAAAAATTTATTTTTCTTTTTTATACTCGTTAAATTTGTCGAAAACCAAATACAAAAAAAAATGAAATTGAAAAAAGATTCGGCTATGCCGAATCTTTGATACCCTTCACCATATTACCATCTTACCATCTTATCGACATTATATTACCATATTACCGACAATTAATAAAATGTTCGCCTTAACGTATGCTTGCATATTTTCTAAATCTAAATTTTTTTCAAACTACGAAAATTTGAATATGAAAAAAAAAAAAAAAAAAATAATCATAACAGGCTTTGCTTTTAAAAAAGAAACAACAACAATTCCATATATATTTATTTTTGTATGTACAAACTGACTGAATACACAAAGAACAACAACAACACTGTTATTCATTATATTACTGCTGTTGCTAACTAAACTACTTGTCTATACAAAAAACGTCACTAATAGTCATTACAATGCTTAATATACATGTTTGTGTATGTATTTATGTATATTCTTAACAAATATATTTTAGTTTTAAAAAATAAACAACAACAATTCCATATCTATTTATTTTTGTACAGACTGCATATACAAAGAACAACAACACTGTTATTCATCATATTACTCATGATATAAAGAAAAGAAGGTAGTTCCAATCAAAATATTGTTTACAAAAATAAGGATTTTTGAAGTTTTATTTTTGTAAACATTTTTAACAAACATTACCAGATTTTTAAAACGACTTTTGAATTTCAAGGAATTTTTAAAACCAGATTGTGTAATAATATTATATGATAATTAAATTCATATGAAAATTATGGCGATTGATCTAATTTTTATTAAAATTAATGTATGATGCTTGTATTTTAGGATTAGGGTAGACGGAGGAGCATTAGTTACTTTTTGTTTAAAATGATGTATTATTAAAAATGCCACTTACGATAAAATTGCTTTCGCAATAAATCTGAAATTACACTTAATACGTCGATGAAATTTTGATTATAAATTACATATTTTCATCAAAACACGATAATGTTGTCGGCTACGGTATTTTGGCGGTCAAGGCTCGATATGTTGGCTTTTATTTAAGCCCTTTTAATCCTGACTACCTTCATGTTAAGCTAATATTTATTGAAAATTTGTGAAGTTATCAAAAACGTCGAAACTACCCCATCCAATGGGATAGATTCGCCAAGTGATTTTAATTCATCTTGTACACAAAAAAATTAAAACAAAAATGTAAAGATGTTAACGTGATTTGTTTTTTAACCATTTCATAACTGGACACTAGGGCAGCATATAATTAATATACATAATACATATATATCATAAAAGGCTTTAACATCAAAATATTAGCAAGCTCTAAACACCTATGCTGATTGGACGATGGCGTTGATTACACCGATTGGCCCCTGGAAAGAAATAATTGATGTCTATGATCAGGACATCATAAATTGATGCTTATATTTAGCTTGTTACTCCAACCTTTCCTTTTACAAGTTTCTACTTGAGATTCAATGATGAGAAACCGTACAGCTTGAAATTTGACGGTGTAATTACTTTTGTCTTCCGTTATATTTGATATTTTAATTTTTAAATTATATTTCTTTACAATTTGAAATAATTTACAAATTTGAAATAAATAAATATACAAATTTAATTTATTTATGAAAATGTCAGATTTTATACATATAAATATGGTAGCATTTTTTTTATCAATTGTCATAATCCTTAAGCTTGTCAGAAAGTGATTTTAAATTAATACAATCTGAATGGAACTACCTTCTATTTTTTATATCATGATATTACTGCTGTTGATAACTTGTCTATACAAAAAACAAAAAACGTCACTAATAGTCATTACAATGCTTAATATACATGTTTGTTGGTGTATTTATATTCTTAACAGATTTGTTTTTGGGCCATAACTCTGTTGATTATGAACGAATTTGGTTTATTAAAAAAACCGAAATTTTATAAAAATATTTATGACTGATCTATATAAAAATAAAAATCTATAGCTTGAACAAGGGCTTCAAAAATAAAAAATTCGTTTTCCCCGATATCTCAGTTATTACTGAACCGATTTATTTAATTTTTTCAGAACAAAAATTCAGAAAATAATTTTCGAGCCCCCTTTAAACATTCGAAGTCCCTGGTATATGCAGAGGCTTCAGAAACTAAAAAACCGGTTCTAAAAACCGGTTTTTAAAGCATATCTCCACCATTTATAAACCGATCTTCCTGATTCAAAAAACTGAAATTTTATAAAAATATTTGTGACCGATCTATATAAAAATAAAAATCTATAGCTTAAACCAAGGCTTCAAAAAATAAAAAATGCGTTTTGTCCGATATCTCAGTTATTACTGAACCGATTTATTTCAATTTTTCAGAACAAAAATTCAGAAAAAAATGTCCGAGAATTCTTTGTAAAAACGAAGTCTGTAGTGTATACAGAGGCTTCAGAAACTGGAAAACCGGTTCAAAAAACCGGTTTTTTGAACATATCTCCGCATTGTATGAACCTATCTTGCTGAATTCCAATAGCAAAATTCTCGAAAGCATTTCCGATCGTTTGACATACATATTATATATGTCAGTTATCGGTGGGCTTCATAAACGCCATTTCAACCGACACACGGACGGACGGAGGGACGGACGGACGGACGGACATGGTCCAATCGTCATCGCTTCTTACAAGGATTCCGAAAATATAAACTTTTTTGCTCTCCGACGAAAATTGTGGAAATTACAAACGGAATGACAAACTTATATATACCCTTTACACCTGTGGTGAAGGGTATAAAAAAAAAAAAAAAAAAACGCTGAAATCTGTATTGTATAAAATTATCGAAAATATTAAAAATACGAAATGGCGGAAACAATATGGCGTCCAAAATTTTGTTGTTGTCATATCTTTCTAAAATTAACTTTCCTGTTTGTTTTTGAGATTATTGAATTCAAGAGCAAACATAAAAAATCAAGTAAGAAAGTCATAGTCGGTCTATCCGACAATATAACATCCTACATAATTGCGTTTGTGCATAAAAATGATTTCTGAAATTTTCGGAAATGGACCTAATATGAAATTAGTTTATATGATTTTTACTGATTTTAAATATATTTGTGATACTATGATTTTCGAAAGTGGGCTTTATATGGGAGCTATGCCTAATTGTGGACCGATCTTCCTGGTATTTTGTATTCCAATTTAATATTGCATAAAACATATTTGTACTGAATTTTATTGAAATAGTGATATAAATAAGGCATTTCTAAGCGTTAAAACCGTATTCGTGGGATATTTTTATGTGGGCGAGGTGTAATAAAAGATTAATCATGACCAATTTCCATACTTTATTACTTCTTTTAAATATCAAATATCTGCTTAAAATTTATGTTATTTTGAAATCTAGGAACACTATTATAAAAGGGTGTGATTTGGCCATTTATCATTTGGAGAAAGTTTGGGCAACTTTTTTCAAAAACTAACATTCTATTAGATATAAAAAGAGAAAAAAATTGCTATTATGAGACTGAGGAGAAGGTTAATATCAACAAAATTTTAACTAATTTGATTAAAATTTAAAAAAAAAATATAGGGTAGAAGGGGGAGTATTCCGACATAGAGGCACATTCGTTTTTTGCCAATTATCTTGAAAACGAAGTAAAATTTTTTTTGTTAATAATTTATTTTCTTTTCATATATGAAAGAAATTCCATCGATCAAATTTTTGAATTTTCAACGTATATTTGTTCGAAGGTAGACGTGATTCATAAATACCTTTAAAGTGTGAAAAAATGATCACTATGAAAAGTAACGAATGCTCCCCCGTCCACCGTTTTTTGTATGTATATAATTTATATGTAATAATTTAAATAATTTATAAATTGCCAATTCAAATGTTAATTGATGCGAAAAAAATTTCAACGTTTGTTATAAAAATATGTAGCAAAAACCCAAAAAACCCTTCAAAAAATTAATTTCTAATAATTTTTTTTAACTTCGGTTCCATGCAGCAGGAAATGGTGTAAATGGATCACAAAAAAAAAAAAAAATCGGAAAACATGGTTTTAAATGTTCCTAATAATTTGGCATATTTGTTATTTTCTAATTCTCAAAAATGACTTATGGCCAAAAATAGATTTTTCTAGCACCTCTGTGCTTGGGTTAAAATAACTTTTTCAACAGGTGTCTTTTTTTTTTTTTTTAGCAAAAAGGACTATCTTCCAATGACAGCACCATTATTTAATTACTTTATAACATAATAAGCCTTGGAAAGCAATATGTTTTAAAATCATTGTTTTGAATGCTTTTTTTTTTTTTTTTTTGTATAGTTGGAAACTAAAATTTATAAGATTTTTTGAATTTCATAAGTTTTTGTATAGTTACAAGTCTTATTTTGTCCCTGCGCTGACTAAATTACCTATGTAAATTTTTTTTATTTTTGAATTTAGAACCACTACTAGTCATACATAATTTGCCGATATCTTAACTGGTTTAGAATTTACAAAATATTGTACTATGTATAACATAATACTAATATTAGGAAGAATTTTTGTTTTATATTTTTGGAAAAAATTTCTGAGTTCATTAACAAATTAATAAAATAAGATGCGAAATAACTGCATATAGGACTATAATTTGTTTATTTTTCATGGATAGCAAAAAACATCATCAACTTACCGTCTTTTGAAATGAAAATTTATATTTGAAAGCGTAGTAAATATGTGCATTTATTAGTTTTCAATTACCACACCAATTATGCTTATACGTACATGATTTTTTTCTTTATCATATTAATGTTCTTTATTAATTTGTTTTAAAAATATTGAATGCTTTAAAAAATAAAAAAATACATTTAGAAGAAAAAAGAAAAAATATGTGTGTAGGTATATGTAAATATTTCATAATTTAACAAACTTTAAGTGGAAAATAGTTTTAACTTTTGTGATATTTTGATTTTTTATATTTTAATAATTAAATTATTTTTTTATATCCCAACAAACCAAGAAACGATACAGTATCATTTATGATATCATAATTTTAAAATTATATGATAAAATATCGAAATTATATTTTCCTTAGAAAAAAACTTCAAATATTTTTAGGAAAATTAAATTAAATTGAAAATTTTTGTATCAAAAAAATATTTTATGTTATGTTTTATATGCGAATTGAATTTTTACAGCTAAAATTAGTGTAATTGCAAAAAATTAACGCGTATAAGATGAAGAAACCAATATCAGCCCGGATTTAAAGGGGGACTTGTATTCGGATTGCAAAAGTTTCGTATTACATGCAAAATGATTTGGAGCTGTATGAACATTGATTTATTATGGCTATTTTATTAATTTTTGAAAACATATTTATAATATTATATATTGATCCAATCTTAGCATATATTTGTGTATATATTTTGCAATATATTGCTAAACTATCGCGCTGCTTAAATTTAATGATATCATTACTAATATCGTTATTTTCAAAAATTATGATATTATTTTCGAGTGTACCTTTTAGAAAGCAACCTATATCATTTTAGAATTATAAATGATATCATTCTCGGGCTTCTATATCACCGAAATGATATCGTAATGATATCATTACGATATCATTTGGTTTGTTGGGATGATATACATTTAAGAAACTTTAAGAATTTTTTATAATAATTAGTAAAAAGTGGGTAAATTTGTAATTAGTTATTTTTGTTGTTGTTTTAGGGGCTTTCTTAAAAATGGCAAAATAGTAGAGACTATTATATAAATTTGTTGCAAGTGTTTTTTAAAAGGTAATTTGTTCAAAACAATATTATTTAAGTGTTCATTAATTTGTTTCTTTTATGTTTATTTATATAAAAATTGGTATACGGTTGGTTACGTTTATGCATTTCATATAATATTAATCTTTTATAAAGATTTCTTATACTAATTATAGGGACACATTAGTACATTTAAAGCCATTACATATTTTTAAGAATTTGTATGCATTTGGGGCAAAATACCTTAAATTTATTTTTATGAAGATCTGGTACTTTATATTCTAATCAAAATAGTCACTTGTATCCTCATCAGTTGTATCGACTTCTTCATTTTCACCTGGTTGCAAGTGTTCCGAAGCGATGCGAAAATTTTGCAAAAAATCACGCATAGCATCCACAATATTTGTAAGAGACTGAGTTAATTCACGATAAGAAGCACCTGCTTCGGTGCCTTCTGCAGCTCCTAAAATCAATTAAATACATAAGTATGTGGTAATATTTGTACATATAGTTTTCTACAAAAATTTATTATTTTTGACCTCCGACTAATTAAAATTGCATTATAATCCTAAAAGTTTTATATATTCATTACCTCAATTTCATAAAATGATAAGAATGTTGCATTTATTATAAATATTTTACTAGTATTTTAACGATGCACAATTTTATTATTTATTAGTTCTTTCTTTTGTTATTATACTAAAATGGTTTATTATATTGAGATTATAAAAAGGCTAAAACCTTCAAAAAGTGAAAGGCCTCATTTTGTTCTGAAAATTTAAATATTATAAATACTTTATCAAAAAGGCACAACTTACCTTCTACAGCAGCATTTTCCAAATTCAAATTAAGCGCTTGCAAATGACGATCAACTTCGGCAACTTCATCGTTGACTCTATTACCACCGGCCTGGGCAACACGGGCAGCTGCCTGCTCAACATTTGCTACAACATTTTGTTGTTGCTGCTCTAAGTTAGCATTGCCGCCACCAGCAGCACCTCCACCAGCATTGTTAAGATTAAATGAAGGCAACAACGACTGGAAAAACATTGATACCGAATGATTTGTGGCTGTAGTTGGACTACTGGATGATGATTTTCTAAAAAGTTTTCAAACAATTTCAATTTTAATGTTAATTTATATTTTAATGTTCAAAATGCTCAATTACCTTTCATAGCAATTTACTGAGTCCACAGGCGGCAAAGGATCATACATCATAATGGCTTCTTTTTCTTTGGCCACAAAAGGTGCCAATGGTACTTTTTCTTTGTAATCAGATAAGATTACATGCCTTAAAATGGGTCTTGGTGGCTGAACATAACGTGCAGATCTCTTTTGACTATATTCTTGTATAACTTCATCTTTTCTATCAATGCGATCTAAGGCAGTATTCACATTACGTTCTAACCAATGTAAAATATTGTTTTGGCGCCACACTACTTTGGCTCGGCACATGTAGAGGCAAACCAATTGATGTAGAGCAGGAGATTGACTAAACAAGAATAAAGTATAAAATTGATTTACATTTAATTTTCTTACTTCTTCTTACCTTCCTGAAACTTCCGAATTGAAATAAGAACAGCCCAAAACTCGTTTATCAGTTTGCACGGATAATTCATCTAATAAAGGTTTTAATACACCTGGGAACATTAGCAAAGCATATTGTAAAGCATTGTCGGCCTTTTCGCATTCTAAATAGATAAGAAATAAATTTATTAATATATCTCTATCTCCTCTTAGTCATTCAATAGAATTTAATTACCTCCTTGTAAACAATACAATGCCAATGCATAAGAATATGCCATATTTGGTAGTTGTGATAAATTTCGTATGGCATCATATTCCTCATAAAATTTCACCAACCAATTATACTGTTTACTACGTAATGCATAGTAATCGATAATCAGTACCATGGCCAATGGATCGACTTCAGGATTAAGACTTAAAATCAATTTTGAAATTTCAAATGCTGTACGACAACAAGCTCGTGCCTCTAAATATTGTGCATGTTTAAATAGTACGACAAACAAAGAACGATTCTCTTGGCGTCTATAGTCTAGGCGGCAATTACCATTAGTTAAACTGAAACTGGGATGCAGTGATGATTCTAAAACCAAAACAGCTCTTTCAATCAGTTCACTAGCCAAAGAGAAATCTTCGGTCATTTTACCTTTAAATTGATATAAAATGTTATTAATATGTTTAAAAGTAAATTGCTTATTTCTTAATCTTACACAATTCACTTAATTGTATTAAAGAATCCACATGATAAGGACATTTTCTAATAAGATTTATCAAAAAATCCGAATCGGTTCTTTCCAAAGCTGTTAAAAACAAATTCTGTACACTTTGATAGTATTGACTGTGTTCGAAAGCAAACCATTGTATTTTATCAATGCCATTATAGCCTTTAGTAGATTGGCTTGTGCTCGCATTATCCGGCGATTGTATTGGTCTCATTGTAATAATATTTTTTGTTACTGGCGGCCATGATTCTTTTGCTGTTACCATATAAGTAGATTTTAATGTCAACTTTTGTCGGCCACGTTTATTTCTTAAAATTGTTTTATTTTAAACACAAAAGAAATTTATATAAAAAAAATCAGATATCATGAATTACGAAAACTTACTCAATTTTAACAACTCTTTTGCCAAACGTACGCCTCATTTCATTTTGAGGATTAAGATTTTTAAGCTCAACAGCAAACAATGATTTATCGATTTCAATACGTGGTGTTGACAATTTGGGATTTTGCGTGGTTGCATCACATACTTTATTGAGTAAGGGATCAATATCACTGATGTATTTATCGACGATCTGAAATATATAATATATATATAATATATCTACGTAGTTATAAGTATGATTTAATAGATCAAATCACATTAACATTGAAAATTAGTCTATTATTGAAAAAAAAAAAAAACAGAGTATCGCATCTGAGATATCCTGCATCTATCCCACGGTATTTTGAAAACTTTAGACATAATTAAAAAAAACTTTAAGTTGTAAAACTTAAAAGTTTAGTGAGACAGAATTAAACATTTTTGAAAATAAATCTTTAAATTATAATCGGCTGATTGGATTTACATAAAATTTTATATTGGCGTAGCAGAGCAGTGTTTCAAGTTAAGAAATTTGGCAATTTTTAAACGCTTGCCAAATTTTTGTTGCTTTCAAATATTTTTAACATCAGCTTAAAGCTGTGGGTAAGGCTTGCACAACTTTTACTGCATTCTGTCAGTCGATTCACGCTTTAGAGTTTTAGTACATTTCCGTTAAAGTCGATACAAAATACGACAAATTAAGGGTGGGTCGCTACTTAGTAGTGTATCCAATCGATTAACCGTTATTCGGTTATGCGATTAAATTTGGTCGATTAACTGTTCAAATATTTTAAAACTGTATATTTTCGAATAAAGGAAAAAGTAATAATTAATTTTGAATAAACGATTAACCGAAATTTAGTTTTCTGGACTTATAAATTAGAACAATTTCTATTTTTATGATAAATTTGACAGCAATTTGCATCTTTTTTTAAAATGTCTGTAAAGTAATTCTTAAGAAAGTACTTTTACATTACTTCCAAAGTATCAATAAGTGAACGTTTTCTTGTTATAATGATTAATACAAACAGCATCCAGAGATATCATTTAAAAGAGATTCAAATGAATTAATCCGCTATAAAACGATTCAGTAGTTATTTTTCAATATGCAATTTTAAACAAATAATCTATCTATATTAGGTTAAATTTGAAAATTTTGATTTCGAGATATCATAACTTTTTGGAAGGTTTTTGCAGCAGTAAAAATAACGTTACTCTTTTATATATATATAGATTCTATATATAAAAGAGTAATGTTACTGAGTCATTAACTGACTGACTTACTAAAAAATATGAAATATGACGGGATTTTTGGAAATGTGAATGTTTAGGGGGTAATAAAGGGTAAAAACGGTTAAAAACGGGTAAAATCGGTAACCTTATATCTCCTAAACTAAAAAGAGATACAAAAAAAGTTGAATAGTTATCGTTATTCATTTTAAAATTCATTTGAAATTCGGCTCTTTTAGAGAGAAAACGGGTAAAAACTGTATTTTGGTACTTTTTTTTGCACCCTATCTATTTGTTAATCCAGTAAGCACAGAAATAAAATGGGGGTACTTCGTGGTAATTTTCGTACTTATAAAATTAATTTTAATAATAATTAACTTTAAAAAAATAAATTAAAGATATATGGTTCTGTGTTGGGAATCCAGAAGCCCTATAGTCACATTCTTCTCTACTAAAATATAATAATAAAAATAATTTGGTAGTTTTTAAACCTTCGAACGTTAAAGATGGTAGAATGTTAAAACTGGAACTAAAATTTTTAAAAGTTTTCATAACTACAAATTGTTTTCAACTTGACAAATTACATTTGAACATGTAACTTGAAAACTTCTAAAATATCTTGACCATCAAGTTCATTCAAAGTCGTCTGGCAACCCTAATTAATTAATATGGAGTTGGATAATGGATTTTTTAATTAAGTTATTTACGTTTATTTGGATGCGTATTTTCTGGAACCAAAAATACGTAACATCATTTTTTTTTTTTTTTTTGCCTTTTTATGATTTTTTGTTGCGTTTTTCTGCTACTTTTCCGATGTGCCTTTTTTCTTATTTTAAGATTTTTAAAACAAATATAGCTTTTGTCGAATAAGTTTGGCCAAAATACTGTACAAAATTTCCTTATGATATATGCTTTTGTTTAAGATATATCAGCAGAAAAGTATGAAATGAAGCTACAACGCATACCCTGTGTTTCTAGTATTTTGTTTATGAAGGGATTTTGCTCATTTTGAGCTAAATTTCGTCCCCCTATGTTGTCCCGTTCGAGCCCAATCCTGCTTTCAACAGACAGAAGGACATAGCTAGATCTAACCAGGACCCAGAAAATATATACTTTATGGGTTCTTAAATGATTCCTTCGACATGTTACACACGGAATGACAAAATCAATATACCCCCCATCTTTTTATACTATTTCCCCATGTTTAATATTTTCTACTGTTATATTCGGACAAAAAGCATAATACTTATGTAAAATAACGTTAACTAAAGATGTATAGAAATATAAAATGTGTTCATAATTATTCAAGTTTAGGACTTTCACATAAACAAATTGATTTTAAATTCGTAGTCTAAGAATTATGCAACAACAAAAATTATTACAAATGCTTCAATGGTACACTCAAACGTTGATAAATTTCATATTAAAATTAGTAACAATTCAAGGGTTGCATTTTAGTACTAATAGGTTATATTTAAATATAAATCCAGTTATTAAATTTCCGAAGGATAGGTTCATTATAACTTAAACTCACTCACATATAGTTGTGGGGTATTATTCATTTACTTCAGAACGACTACAATTTCTATCTTTTTTTAACTCACCTCATTGTCCTCACTACTTATATGATTTCCCGTATATTTGCTCTTCTTCTTGCGCTTCTTCTTTTTCTTTTTAGATGCTGATGGACCGGGAGGTAAATTAGTAGCTGCTGATGCATGTTCCGTTTCATTATCATCTTCTTTAACTTCACTTTCCGAGAGACTTTGTTGATTCAGCTGTAAAGAAAACACACAAAAGAATAATATAAACATCAATACACTAGCAAGGCATATGGTTGCTTAACTAACTAACCTAGTTTCATAACTAAGTTTTTCTCTATAATATAAAAATAAACAAAAAAGAAATCTCAATTAATTGCTGAACCTTAAACAGCCACATAGCCTACCTACCACCCACCCACTGAAAAACAGAAAATATTTATCAACTTTTATGTATAGAAAGTATACCTTTAACAAAATAATAAACATTCATTTTTGCCTCATTCTGTAGCAACTTACCAAATCAAAAAAGTTATTTTTCTTGCCTGGTTGAGTTTCAACTTCCTCATCCTCACTTGGCTGCTCATCTTCTTCCTCGTTTTGTTGTAATTCTAAATCACCACCTTGCAATTTTTTAAGAACTCTTGAGGACATTTCGTTTAAAGTTTTTTTTTAACTTTTGAAGAAGAACACAATAATTTTTTGCAAATTATTTAGTAAATTAATCGATAGTTATGATGCCTGACTTTTTATACAATAAATTAAGGTGAAAAATGTTTATTTTGATTATTTCTGACAAATTCCTACAAATAATTACACCAGAGACCTGCGCCGAACAATTTTAACGGCGGCGGCGGCTTTGCTAAAAAATGTTGGCGGCGGCTCAAAGTCGGCTGTTAGCCGGCTGAGAGGTGAACATAACAACTTTTTATTTCCTAGTTTTCGCATCGTCTTATAGAGAACATTGGTTCCGAAGACCGTTTGTTTGAACATTATTTTTTATTTCCTAAAAGATTTATAACATACATTTTTCAATTTTTGTACTTCTAAAGTGTCAAAACAGAAGACAGTTTGTTCGAACATTATTTATATTTTTAAAATTATTAAAAAAAGTATATATGATCTTGACACAGCTCTTCTCTCTACACATATAAAATTGGATATTCTGATATTTTGAAACATTTTTTATTTTATAACAGATTTTAACATTCGGACATTTTAAATACGTTGATTTTGTTGAAATGAATCTAAAAATTTATCATTATTTTTATTTTTCTTGAAAAATGTAACGGAAATAATCTTAAAATATGGTCTTAAAGTAGGGTCGAACCATTATTAAAATTTTTAAAGTTTACAAGGCTTTACCAATGGTATAGTAAGCAAATCAATGTTTTTGAATACAACTTTAAGTAATTTTGATTACAAATGGTTGGTAAAGCTGTGTTAAGTTTTTTTGAATACGGCTGTAAAATTATAGATTACATTCAAACTAAATTCTTTGAAAATACTGCCATTTTCACAGCTTCCGATTTCTTAATATTCTGAGTTCAATGCTAATTATCAACGTCCAAAAATTGAACTTTAGAAAATTATATTTTACTATGTCCACTGATATATATATATATATTTTAATTCATTGCGTTTTTACTATTTCTAAAAATTTTTCCTAAAGTTAGCGGGTTAAGCTTCTCCTATTAGATAGATCTAAATTATCCAAACATTTTGTTTAATATCTTGTTTAAAAATTGTTCTACAGAATAATATTTTCATAATAGAGGATACAAATTCTAACGTAAGCTTGATAACAAATTACTAATTTTGTGTATGTAAATTTCCGTAAGAGGAAGTTATACTCTTTATGTAACCTACATTAATTTTTTGGAATACGGCTAAATATTTATTGAAAACTGTAATATTAAAAAAATGCAGAATGGTGATGTTTATTCCAAAAAAACAAATTGACTTGTTTTTTAATATATTTCAAAGCCAGAAAACATCTCGATTTGTGTTGTTTAATAATTTAACACAATAAAAACAACTAAGTTTCCATAGGAAAGAAATTTTTAGTATTTTAGTACATTATCAGAACCACTTCAGATTCTTTAATAACATCCTCAGAATTAGTGGTATCACAACCAATTCTGACATTCGTCTAAATTCGTTTTGAAAAATGTTTTAGAGAACTAGTGCTTAAGAACTAATTCTGTATGACTTCTACATCACTTCTGAGAACTTCCTAGAACTGTTTAAAAAACTTGTATAAAAAAATTTCAAAAATTAAAAAAAATATATATGTATATATTTACAAAATTCAATTGATTTCAAAAGTGGACTTTAGAAAATAGCCCATTAGAATACAAAATAAAAATAAAAACAGATTCTGAAACCTTTCCCTAACTCTTCTATGGCACTAGTTCTGAATGTGACAATTTTGAACAGAAATTATTGATTAAGGAACTAGTTCTCGAACCGTTCCATAGAATGGGTACTGGCTAGGTAACACTTCCACAGAACTAGTTCTGGAGGTGACAATTTCAAACAAAAATCATTGGTCGTAGCCAAAGTAGAACAAATACAGGCTATTTTTATGTGTTTTAGAACTAGTTGTAGAACTAATACAATATTTCCTGGGTGAATTAAAAATTAAATTTATATTTGTTCACATTTATTATTTGTTTAAAAATTTTATTTTTGGAATTAGAAAGTATATGTGTGTAAAATTTTTATTTAAATCAACAATTTATGAAAAAGGAAAAACATAATAAAATTATATGTGAGCAGTGATGCATAAACTTATTTACTTTTTAAAGAACTACACCACTTTTAATGGTATTTTTTAAAAATCAATTGAAAATAAATTTAAATTTTAAAAAAGATCATTGGAAAATTAGATTTTTCATTTAAATTTTTGAAAATAAAAATTGAAAATTAGATTTTTCATTTAAATTTTAGAAAAGAAGTGTTCTGAACTTTTTGAAAATAAAAATTGAAATTAGATTTTTCATTTAAATTTTAGAAAAGATCTGTTGAAATTTCTATATTTCATTAATATTTCAGAAAACAATTATTTAAAATTACAATTTCTATTTCAGAAAAGTACAATTTAAAATAAGTTTTTATATTTTAAATTCACAAAAGATCAATTTATAATTAAATTTTACGTTTTAAATTCAGAAGACTACAAATGAAATTCAGTTTTATATTTTGAATTTCAAAAACAACAATTGAAATTTAGAATAATTTATTAAAATTTAGAACATTGAATAATAGTGATTTAAATGATGAAATAATGTTAGATCAACTTAATTTATGTGACCTTTAAGCAAATAAAATTAAGAAATTGTTTCAAATCCATCTGGAAAAATTATTCCTAATGCAAATTTCATTCTATATATTATTTCAGTTGAAGTTCTGAATTTAAGTAAGTTTTTTCAAAATTTCAATATTTTTCTGAATTTTAAATGGAAAAATCTTCTTATAAATTGTTCTTTTCGAAAATTTAAATAAAAATTCCAATTTAAGTTGTTATTTTCAAAATTATAAATTGAAAACCTAATTTTCAAGTAATTTTTTTTTTTTTTTTTTCAATTCTAAATAAAAAGTTTCACTTCTGAAATTTATATGAAAAATGTAAATTTCAATTGTTATATTCTGGAATTAAAAGAGAAATATTATTTTAATATGTTCTTTTCTGAATTATAATAAAAAAAAAATCATAAACTAAAATGATATTTTCAAATTTTGAATTGGAATATCTCATTCTCATTTGTTCTTTTCTGAAACTGAATTCATAAACCTCATTTTAAATTGTTGTTTTCATAATATCATATAGAAAGTTTTTATTTTAACTTAAAAATAATGTAGTAAAAAACATATGTGTCTGAACATAATATTAAATAAAATATAACACAATAACTAAAATAATATACTTTGTGAATTGGGTTAGTATGTATTTAGTTCATATTTTTTAATCTTAACACACGTTTTGCTTCATAACTTTTTTCCGAAGCAATTTTTAAAATTATTTTATCATTGAAAATATGTCAGTTATTATTCTTGAAGACAAACTGTTGATTTGTTGGGAGTTTGACCAAAATGAGTAACGAAAATGATGTACGTGCTATAAATTATTAAAAATTAAAAAAAAAAAAAAAATAATTGGTCAAAGAATTAAATGTCCTCTGTCATACTGTTTTCAACGTCATTCAACAGTATCAGGGGAATTCGACCATCGATAGGAAACATTGTTCAGAAAAAAGACCACATGATATTGCATGGACAAGTAAATTGAAACCATATTGAAAAGCACTCCAAACACATCTTGTAGAAAATCACCCCATTCTCTCCAGTTAAGAGATGATGTTTTTTTTTTTTGCGTTCGAACTAAATTTAGAAATTTTAGAAAAATGGAATGAAAATGGAGAGAAGCAAACTGTAGCTATTATTCCATAAAATCATAATTTATTCCAAATAATGTCTAAAGAAAATGCATAACGTCGGCAATAGACTGAAGCAAAATAAAAGAGATATTTATTTATTTTTTTTTTGCTTTAAAATTTCCCTTAATGATGCAAAAATAGATAAATAATAAAACACTTTTCAAATAACATTTTTCTTAAATGGAACAAATTTTATGACTGTTTTTGAAATTAATGTTACTATCATTTGACTTTTGTCAATACTTTGGATGTGCGATTAATCGGTTATACAAAATTTTATTTAATCTATACACATATTAATCAGTTAATCGATTAATCAACAATTCTAATTAATAAAAATTCTGATTAATTACTTTTAATTTTGATTAATCAAATTTGAATAATATTATTCAATGTTCTCAAATTTAGTTTACAATTAAACAAATGAAACAAAAAATGCTAAATATATAATATATGTTATTTGGTGATTAAACGACCCACATTTTATATTTTCAAACGACTTTGCATGAAGTTTTTTATATTATAATGAAAATTAACAACATAAAAAAGAAAGTCAAATAAATTTAAAATTATTTAATTATTCACGATTTTAACTATTTAAATTCCTGATTAATTGATTAATCATAAATATATTTAATCAAATTGTTGAATAAATCAAAAAAATTAACACGTTACGGTCTTTTGCATTTTAATATGTATATATAAGAATATTTTTATCTATAAGGTAATTCATTACAATCAATCTTGGATGTTGAAATAAAAAGATACCAGTACCTATGCTACTGAATTACCTCTTATTAAAAACTATGATGAACCATATCCCATAGACGGACATCTCCTGATAACGGACAAAATCACCGCCTATGGAAGCTTTCGCTGTATATGTAATTTCCTATAGTAGCTTCTTGGCTTGAGATTAATGTTGAATTTTTATTATACAAAAAGATTGAGTGAATGCGTCCATAATATGGATGAAAAAATAATTCATATAACCATCGACGATTTATGATGAACACGCTAAAGTTGTTACTGACTCCGGAGAGAAATGAAATGTATTCTACAGCGTAACGTGTGATAATCTTGAAGACATGTGTCGTTATTCCTCTTCCTTTTTAAAGTGAATAACAAATTGCAAGACTCTTGAGATTTTGCTACACACTAATATACAGTGGCTCACAGCTTAAATTATGCATTATACAATTTTATTTTTAAAGCTCTATGACAAAGTAACAGACTGGAATTAAAAATAAAATTTGGTATCATAAGAAAGAGGAAGATTTCTAGTTTAATATAGAACCATTATTTAGTGTTAAAGTTTACCTTTAAGCAAATTAAAAATATGAAAACAAAAAATTCAATATTTTTATCTCACAGCTTATTTTAAGCACCAACTTATGACATAAAAATGAAATTGAAAAAAGATTCGGCTGTGCCGTATCTTTGATACCCTTCACCATATTACCATCTTATCGACATCATATTACCATATTACCGACAATTAATAAAATTTTCGCCTTAACGTATGCTTGCATATTTTCTAAATCTAAATTTTTTTCAAACTACGAAAATTTGAATATGAAAAAAAAAACAATCATAACAGGCTTTGCTTTTAAAAAAGAAACAACAACAATTCCATATATATTTATTTTTGTATGTACAAACTGACTGAATACACAAAGAACAACAACAACACTGTTATTCATTATATTACTGCTGTTGCTAACTAAACTACTTGTCTATACAAAAAACAAAAAACGTCACTAATAGTCATTACAATGCTTAATATACATGTTTGTGTATGTATTTATGTATATTCTTAACAGATATGTTTTAATTTTAAAAAATAAACAACAACAATCCCATATCTATTTATTTTTGTACAGACTGCATATACAAAGAACAACAACAACACTGTTATTCATCATATTACTGCTGTTGATAACTAAACTACTTGTCTATACAAAAAACAAAAAACGTCACTAATAGTCATTACGATGCTTAATATACATGTTTGTTGGTGTATTTATATTCTTAACAGATTTGTTTTTGGGCCATAACTCTGTTGATTATGAACGAATTTGGTTTATTAAAAAAACCGAAATTTTATAAAAATATTTATGACTGATCTATATAAAAATAAAAATCTGTAGCTTGAACAAGGGCTTCAAAAATAAAAAATTCGTTTTCCCCGATATCTCAGTTATTACTGAACCGATTTATTTAATTTTTTCAGAACAAAAATTCAGAAAATAATTTTCGAGCCCCCTTTAAAAATTCGAAGTCCCTGGTATATGCAGAGGCTTCAGAAACTAAAAAACCGGTTCTAAAAACCGGTTTTTAAAGCATATCTCCACCATTTATAAACCGATCTTCCTGATTCAAAAAACTGAAATTTTATAAAAATATTTGTGACCGATCTATATAAAAATAAAAATCTATAGCTTAAACCAAGGCTTCAAAAAATAAAAAATGCGTTTTGTCCGATATCTCAGTTATTACTGAACCAATTTATTTCATTTTTTCAGAACAAAAATTCAGAAAAAAATGTCCGAGAATTCTTTGTAAAAACGAAGTCCGTAGTGTATACAGAGGCTTCAGAAACTGGAAAACCGATTCAAAAAACCGGTTTTTTGAACATATCTCCGCATTGTATGAACCTATCTTGCTGAATTCCAATAGCAAAATTCTCGAAAGCATTTCCGATCGTTTGACATACATATTATATATGTCAGTTATCGGTGGGCTTCATAAACGCCATTTCAACCGACACACGGACGGACGGACGGACGGACATGGTCCAATCGTCATCGCTTCTTACAAGGATTCCAAAAATATAAACTTTTTTGCTCTCCGACGAAAATTGTGGAAATTACAAACGGAATGACAAACTTATATATACCCTTTACACCTGTGGTGAAGGGTATAAAAATGAAAATTACGACCAATAATTACATACAGATATGTGATGAAATTCGGTCAATTTCAAAAGTAAATCGTATTCTTAAAACGATTAGGTTGTGATGTTCAATATGTTTCTTGTCAAATCACAACAAATTAATTTTGAAATTTGTATTATTTAAATGAAATAAATTTTATTTTAATGTTTTTATGTTAATTTTTTAATAAAAAATTATCAAAAGTTAAGTTTTGCGTGAAGCTGCCACAAAGGAGATATTCCTTGCTTCTAAAAAAAAACATTGCCCATAAAAATAACATTTTGTGGAGGAATAATAAATTTACATTTTTGGCGATTATTTAATAAATCCTACAAAAATAAAAATTAATGCAATATTTTAATAGGAACGCTTTTTAGCAGATGCAGTTTGGACTTTGCATTAGATTTAAATTTTTACTGGTAATTTGAAATTGGGTTAGCACAATGATTATTTTGAATATTCAAAATCAGTTTTTTCCTTTGTGGTAGATATATCCAGAAACCTCAAAAGTTAAATTGTAAAACCCATATGTGAAGTTACAGTTTAAACAATAAGGTACATCGCATCACCACAAGTTCCATCACAAATTACAAAAATTTTAGGATTTACAAATCTATATACTTTTCTTAACCTCTCCCTTAATATATATTCTTTAAAAGGTATTATTATTTTTTTTTATTTTTCTTTCTACAATATAGCTTTTATTTTTTACCCATGCTTAATGATCCTTAATGATTCTAATTCTTTTGTGACAGTTTTAATCAAATTCAATTTTAAAATGAGTACCAAAATTTGTTCGATTTGAAAACGATAAAATCATGTCAATTTCGTTTTTATCACATCCATGATCACAACCTAATTTATTGAGATTTTCATAAAACAAAATGGAAAATGAAATCTATTTCGTTTTTGCAATAACACGAAATTAAAATCGAAAATTTTATATGTATCACAACCTTTTTCGTTTTTGGCTCGAAATCGATTTTCATCACATACCTGATTACTTTTTATGTGGAATGGTAGTCTTTATTGTATGCAACAGATTAGAGACATGCGTCCAGTTTTTATGTAATATTAGGTGAAATGTGTTCATAGCAAGCACCCGAAAACGTTTTATTTTTGTTTTTCGATCAAAATAAATATCTTTAATGTTCAGATATTTTTTCATTTTTTGAAAAAAATATGTGAGGGATTTTTATTTTTAAAATAAATATTCATCAATGATGAAAAAAAATAAATATCTTTAACGATAAATATCTTTAACATTAAATATCAGTTCGAAAAAAATTTCAAATGATTGTTTTTTTATTCATACTTTTGTTTTGTTTTCAAAATATTTTTTTTATTGAAATGAAATTGTTGTTGTTTAGAATTTTTTCCATCCGATGATAAAAGTTCAAAATAATTTTCAACTTTTGTAATAAATATCACAAAAGATATTTATATTTTTTATTTCCATCATGATGAAAAAAATTAAATTATTGATGAAAATAAAAAAATCATGATGGATTTTTATTATTTTTTGAACATTAAAGATTGTTTTTCGATTGAAATAAAAAGATTGTTTTTTTAGTATTAAAATCCGGTCTCTGGTTCATAGTGCATTTTTAGGTCCTAATACCTATTTTATTATGTAAATTTCCAATATGGACCACAAAATTTCAATAATATTGAGGTCTGGCGACTATTTAGCTGTCGCTGAGTTGACAATCTTTGGCAGAGCTGAGCTCGTGTCGTTCCGGAGCGAAGATCCAATTGTCCTGGGAACGAAATGTAAGGCTTTGTAAGCCTTGCTGAAGAAGATTGGATTGATGGATAAATTAAATGTTTACAGATTTCTTATATTTTATATACATACCTTTAATATATGTATTACTTGTGACCTGAACGTTTAAAATCATTTTATAGGTTTATTATTTTTTTTAGTTGTTTTTGATACACTTTTGACTTTATCAATAAAAAAATCGACTTCAAAATAAAATCGATTTTGGGGACCGATTAATCGATTTTGAAAATCGAAATGAAAAAAGTTGATCGTAAAATCGAAAATCGATTTTGAGCATTGTTTACAATTCCCTACTACTGTCTATTGCTGATCCAATAAGTTCCAACTTCCCACCACCATTAATAGACATACCAAACCATGAAACTGCCACCAACATGTTTCGGTTCTCGCTCAAAAAAGAACATAGTAAATAAGCCTAATATATAGAATTATAACTAATTAACAAAAAATAATAGAATTCCAAAACATTGGATCCTTGGAAACAAATTCCTTGGTAAAGTTGATTATGTAGCTCTTTTTTTGTTTAAATATTTAAAAGTCTTCTTGCATGCAATAATCGGCCATCCATTGCGGAACATATTTTTATATGATCATCATCACCTCTTATAATATAATGACCTGTACGATCAAATAGAACACAATAAACTGACGACAAATGACCCACAGTTCTACGAAGAAATTTAGTTTTGCTACCTGTAAAGACTTGTAGGCTCTAGAAGTTTTCTACGAACTGGTCCTGCGTATTCCCGTCCAATAAGAAATTTTTCTATTTACCAAAATTAATTGAATATATTAATATAATAAATAAATATTCCAAGAAATTTGTAATACGACTACACTTACGAATGTTATGTATGGGTTTTGTGACTCCAGAACCCGGCAGTTATACGACATGAAGACGAGTACAATAATCCAGTATTTGCAATGTATGGCAAAAAGTTTTGAAGCAATGCGTTGTTTGAACTCCGGATGTCAGTTTTTGTGCTGAGATCCGTAGGTTGTCGCAGACTGCGATTGTATAAATTTTTATTCGGAACTTCAATGCTTTTTATTGTCCAACCGATTTTCATTAAAAAAAAACTCATACCCTACAAGCAAAATAATACGAAAATGATTCGAATTCGTATTGCTTAGAAGAAAAAATTTATCGCTGCAATGTTCATATTCGTATTGCAGAAGTTTCCCCCGTCCGGAGAGTTTGTGCGTCACCGGCGATAAATCTAAGCAATAAGAAATCAATACGCCCGGAAGAAAATTAGGCAATATTGCTAGATAATCATCTATGTGAAAAAAAGACGATAACGCCAGATAATCTTCCGGAAGATGTAATAACAATATTATTGCAAATGAAATCTATGAATAATAAATTGCTAAAGAAATCTGTAAATAATATGATAAACAATGGTTTACCATCATGTATAAATATTGTCGCATTATAAAGCATGTAAAATTTGCACGCTCACATATGATACACGTTTTTTTGCTAAGAGACATACAATTTCCAATATTTATTTAATATCTAAATAATTTTTCGACAAATGAAAAAATGTGACTGAAAAATAAAGTATTTATTGCGTTAATTTCTTCTAGATGATTTCAATGAAATATCATCAATTTATTGCGGAGAGGATAATCACCTTACTGAAAAAAAGGCGATAATTTGATGATAAATTTTATTTCATAAATGACAAAAAAATAAAAATTTTATCTATTTTTTGTGTTTGTTTTCTAATTTTCTCTAAGCTGATAAAAATATAATATTTTAAAAATATTGCTTTGATGAATTTATTTCATAAATGACAAAAAAATAAAAATTTTATCTATTTTTTGTGTTTGTTTTCTAATTTTCTCTAAGCTGATAAAAATATAATATTTTAAAAATATTGCTTTGATGAATTTATTCCAAATAATAAAAAGGAGATATTGCATAAATATCTTCTAGGAAGATATCTTCCAAATGTTTGTAGGGTAATGATTTCTTGTATTAGAAGCATATATTTTAACCATTTAAAGTGACCATTTTAAAATGGTTTGTAACCAATACTCCTTTATATAGCACAGTGCGCCACGCATGGACCCTGCATGGAAGTACTTTTCCAAAAAGAAGTAGTGGCTGTGAGCCACTGTATGTTGTTGTTGAAAAAATAAATTTCGCTGAAAACGAAAAAAAAGTAGTCAAAGCATCTCATTATCATGAACATGGTTCTTCAAGTGTTCAACGAAGCAACAAAACATCTCGCAATCTGGAAAAATAGAACATAAAAATCATTGATTTCGGAACAATTTGTATTACAAAAAATATAAAAGGCTTATAGTCGACAATAGCGATTTTATTTTATTATTCATTTTATTCTTATTATTTATTATTTTTTTAATTCCATATAGCACACTAAATAAATCTAAATTTGTTTAAATTTAATTTTATAAAAAGAAATTCAATTGAATTATATTTGGGGGATTCACAAAGTGTGCTATCATGTCGTATTGTCATAATGCCATAAAATTTTACAAAGAAAAAGCAATAACAATATTTTTTATACATTGAAATATTTTAGGACATATGACAATACGATATGATAGCACACATTGTGAATCCCCCAATTGTTTTTCAAGTTTTTGACATTTGTATTTACTATTTTCTGAAGCAGCAGAATCTCTGCTGACAATATTTTTTATACATTGAAATATTTTAGGACATATGACAATACGACATGATAGCACACATTGTGAATCCCCCAATTGTTTTTCATGTTTTTGACATTTGTATTTACTATTTTCTGAAGCAGCAGAATCTCTGCTGACTGTGTCACAGCATCGACGACGTTGTACTTGCCTTCATACACTCATCATACACGATTTACATGTAAATTAAATGGTATGATGAGTTGCACAAACCTGGCTAAATAATGTTGTCATACACGACTCATAAGCTCCCGTGTTAACTTGTATGATGATATGATGATCATACATCAGTGCAGCGCAGCTTCATCCATCAAATTCAGCAAATAGCGACATTTTTTTCGTGGCAAAGACCTGTGCCGAAAAATTTTAACGGCGACGGTGGCTTTTGTACAAATTTTCGGCGGCGGCTCAAAAGCTGTTAGCCGGCTGAAAGGTGAACATAACTTTTTATTTCCTTGTTTTCACACCGTCTTATAGAGCAATGGTTCCCAAACGTGAGTCAACTTCCCCTTACATTACGTCCAGACTAGGCTTTTTCTTGTTCTCACAAGAACAAAACGTCAGCAGAGCAACACACACAATTTTTTGGTCGGAAAATTTCGTTGCTCCTTGCTGCCAACGTCAACGAAATAACTCTGCGTCATCGTCATCATCGTACGCTACACCGCCACCCTCCCCACCGCAATCACAACAACAGCAGCAACAACAACATCCTCAGCAGCCACTACAAAAACAGTCGCCGCTTACACCATCGATTGCGATCCGGACTCCTCAGATGATATCCATACTGCAGTTTAACTGCAACGGCCTCCAGGGCAAAGTATCTGAGATAACCCGATTTATGAGGCACAACAATATCGTGGTCGCTGCGGTCCAGGAGACTAAACTGACTAGCAATTCCAGTCTGCACAGTTGTAACGGATACAACATTCTCCGAAAAGACCGCACCAGAAGCAACGGTGGAGGCATCGCATTCATCATCCACAATACAGTGCAGTATAGAGCTCTCTCTCTCGATCTGAATTCCAGAGATCAATATCTTGAGGTCCAAGGTATTGCGGTCAGATCGGGAGACGCCGAATTAGAGCTCTATAACGTCTACATTCCGCCAGTAGCCAGCTGTCCAACAGGCTACCATCCCGACATTAGGGCCATATTGGATGGCGACACCCGATTGGTCCTTGCACCATCAACTCTGGCACTCAAATCTTGGGGATGACCAGAGAGGTGCGTCGTTAGCGGAACAAATTGACGAATCCACCTTCTGCACTTTGAATGATGATGCCCCCACACGGATTATGGGTACATGCGCAAGCTCGCCGGATATCACCATTGCGAGCCCTGGTCTGATTAACTGCGCAACCTGGCGTGCAGTCGTATCTCTGGGATCAGACCATCTACCCATAATCGTTACACTGGACCGACCCAACGATTTCATCGTCTCTGAACGCCGCACGTACATGAACCAAAAGAAAGCAGACTGGCACGGCTTCAGAGAATTTACCAACCGCCGTTTTAATGATCTACCTGTACCCTCCAATGTATACACCGCTGAGAGGAAGTTCCGCGAAATCATCACCGCAGCAGTCGCACGCTTCGTTCCTGCTGGTCGAATATCCGTAGTGCGCCCACACTTCCCAGCCGAAGCTGCTAGACTCGCAGACGAACGTGATGACATCCGAACTACCAACCCTGACGATCCTAGGATCGCCCAGCTGAACCGTGACATCAGCAGGTTGGTAAATGAGGACAAGCGGAAAAAATGGTTAGATCATTTAAACAACTGCAACTTGAGCACAGGAGTTGGTAAGTTGTGGTCAACTGTTCGATCTCTCTCGAACCCGAAGAAGAAGGATGATAGGGTTGCGATTAAGTTTGCAGACACCACCATTACCGACCCTAAGGAATGCTCGCATGCCTTTTGCCGACAGTTTATTGAGCATCCGGAGAGAGACAAGGCGAAACGAAGTGTTGTTCGCAAACTTCACAACCTTCTAGTCACGGACATACCACAACTATTCACACCAACTGAAGTTGCAGAGGCCATCAACAACGCCAAGCCATCCAAGGCGATTGGGCCAGATGGAATTTCCATGCTGATGCTTAAGAACCTGGGCGAGCGGGGAGTTGAGTACCTGACAATGGTTTTTAACCTGTCAGTGAGAAGCCTGGTCATACCCAATGCCTGGAAAATGGGTAGAGCCATCCCGATTTTAAAACCCGGGAAAAACGCGAATGAGGGACAATCATACAGGCCAATTTCCCTCCTGTCACCTGTTGCGAAGACTCTCGAGGCCCTTCTCCTCCCCCAGCTGACCTGTCACCTACCAGCAGCTCGTCATCAGCATGGTTTCCGTAAGATGCATAGCACCACCACAGCATTAACCGCCGTAGCCACTCAAATCGCACATGGCTTAAACCATCAGAGGCCATGTGAACGGACTATCCTCGTAGCACTTGACCTGTCAAAAGCCTTTGACACCGTCAGTCACGCTACTCTCTTCCAGGACATCCTGCAGTCCACAATGCCAAACAACTTGAAGAGATGGATAGTGAATTATTTTAGTGGCCGTCAGTCGTTCGCTGAGTTTCGAGACAAATGTTCAAAACCTCGTAGAGTTAAACAAGGAGTTCCTCAGGGCGGAGTCCTGTCACCACTCTTGTTTAATTTCTACCTCTCGAAATTCCCAGCGCCTCCACCAGGAGTTGACGTGATATCCTATGCGGACGACTGCACCATTACGGCGACTGGCCATAATGTTGATGACCTATGCGGTTTGGTAAATGGTTATCTCACTGAAATCCACAATTTCTTCACTGCGCGTAGCTTGAAATTGTCACCAGCGAAGTCGACAGCAACACTCTTTACCACCTGGACGAAGGAGGTAAAAATTAACCTAGGCATCGTAGTCGATGGAGTCCAAATTCCGACTGTGAACCACCCAAAGATCCTGGGGGTCACTTTCGATAGTCTCTTTACCTCCTCAGCTCACGCCACTGCAATCACGCATAAATTGCGGAGTAGAAATAAGGTCCTCAAAGCGCTTGCCGGCAGCACTTGGGGTATGGATAAAGAAACCTTATTGGCTACATATGTATAAGACGATTGGTCGGTCAGTGATAAATTATGCTGCTCCAGTGTGGATTCCTTCGCTGAGTGACATCCAGTGGAGAAATATTCAAAGCTGCCAAAATGCAGCCTTAAGAACCGTAACAGGCTGTTTACAAATCTCCTCACCACACCATCTACACGAGGAAACGAAGGTTCTTCCGGTTAAGGAACACAACGCGATGTTAAGTCAGCAGTTCCTTCTGGGATGTCATCGGAGAAGTCATCCAAACTTCGACATCACACAGTTGGAGACTCCCCCGAGGCATGTCAGAAAAGACCTTCGCATATACGAGGAGAACATACAAAGGTATGTGCAGGATCCTTTTGATCGTACCTCGTATATGGCAGCTTTGAACGACATTCATAGAGACCCCACAAATTCCGCGGTTGCAAGCTACAGCATGAATGTCGTACTTGGAGGCCGCCCACCGCCTATCGCAGAAAATGAGAAGAACCTGCCGCGGAAGACAAGAGTTGTTCTGGCACAACTAAGGTCGGGATGGAGCAACAGGCTCAATGCCTACTGGTCTCGCATAGACCGTGCCGTCCCTAATATATGCCCAGCATGTGGACAGGGTCCCCATGACACCCACCACATATTTAGCTGTCCGGCCAACCCCACTTCACTCAGTCCTATGGATTTGTAGATTCATCCTGAAGAAGTGGCACAATTTCTTGGCCTTGACCTTCAAGCAGAACCCCCCGATTAGAAATATGTAACTGTAGCTGTTACAACAACAACACAATTTTTTCGTTTTGTTTTGAGTGGGCATAGCATTTGTCGAACAAATCATAGTTTTTTGTTTGTCGTCAGTGTTGCTTCGATACTTTTACATGCAGCGCCTCTTCTTCCGCATAAAAATGTCATTTGACTTGTGTGAACAAGAACAAAACATGAACAATTTGGTTCACACCAAGGTAGATTAAGAAGGTAACGACAACTCTACAACAACTACAACACCAAAACAAACACATGTATTTTGTTTTTGCATTGTCATCTCTTATGTCAACTTTAATTTTGTCATTTCACATGTTTCTTTACAAAAAACAAAAACAATTCATGTAGTAAAAAGAGAGGAGAAAGGCGCAATAACACAAAAGTAAACAAAAAAATGTAAACATAAACAAAAATTTTACACTTCAAATTACAAAACACAGGCAGCCATATTGATTTCAAAAAGAAAAAAAATTCTCAGCTGTTTTAATGTCGTTACCTTCTTAATCTACCTTGAATGAAAAAAAAAATTAGTTTATAAGCGAAGAGTTGCATAATTGCTAAAAAAAATTTTGTAAGATTAAAATAGGAGAAAACTGCAAGTATATAACAAAACTTAAAAAAAAAAACTAATAAAAATACAATAAGAACAAACCCAAAAATGTGAATATTTAAATAAGTATACATAATATATACAGACTTATAGGTACTATGTATTTGATTTTCAAAATATGCACCAATGTACAATTAATGTAATTTATATTAATTTCTTTTCAATTTAAAATTTAATTTTTCATCACAAAAAGAATAAAAAATTTTTATTAAAGCCCAAATTACAATAGCGCGTAATCAGCAGCAGTTGATAATTTAGAACGCACTGTTTTTTATCGAATTGATTACATTTGGTGAGCAAGTAAATGAGAGGATAAAATATACAAGTAGAATAAAGCAAGAAGGTGGTTGTAAATTTTTCCTGCATACGCCTAAATTTAATTATAATGGCATCAACATGTTATTCTGATACTGTTGCTGAATCAAAGTATAATTATAAAGTATACTCTTAAGAACAGCTGTTTTACAATTTTTTCATTGACATACCTCGCGGAACAGTAAAATTGTTTGTGTATTCATATGCAAAATTTTTTGGGATTTTTTTTTACTCTTCCTCTCCTTCGTTCTCCCATTTTCTGTTCATAGCATTTTGACATTATGTGCAGTAGTTTTACACTAACAAAATACAAGGAATTGTTGTTTTTGTAGATGTGCGAGCACTTTCTAATTACGCTATGGGCTTAACATATAAAAATACGTAATATTTCATATTGACGATTTTAGATATGTAGTTGATTTGACGATTTTCATTATCTGGTAACCATGCTTATAATCAAGATGGCGTCTTTTACTAAAGCCCAAATTACAATAGCGCGTAGTCAGCAACAGTATCAGCAAAAATTATCATCTGATCACTGTCAGCACAACATGTTGCTGCCGTTATAATTACAATTCAGCGTAGGCAGCCACAATTTACAACCACCATCTAGCTTTGTTCTATTTGTGTATTTTAGCCTCTCATTTATTTGCTCACTCTCTTTGTCTCGCTCTCAATCTGAATGCAGCGCAGTGAATTTAGAAACAGGGCTAAATGAAACAGCACTGCAAACTGCTGCTGACCAAATGTAATCAACACCATAACAAACAGTGCATTCTAAATTATCAGCTGATTAGAGCCCGAGCGCTGACAATTTTCTTTTAACGCTGCAATAAACTGACAAATTCAGTCTACATTAGACAAATCTTTATCATGATAAAATTTTGACGTTTGTCTTGATAAACATTTTTCTAATGTAGACTCGAAGAGATATAGACTTGACCAAGGTAGATTAAGAAGGTAACGACATTAAAACAGCTGAGAATTTTTTTTTTCTCTTTCAAATCAATATGGCTGCCTGTGTTTTGTAATTTGAAGTGTCAAATTTTTGTTTATGTTTACATTTTTTTTGCTTACTTTAGTGTTATTTCGTCTTTCTTCTCTCTTTTTGCTACATGAATTGTTTTTGTTTTTTGTAAAGAAGCATGTGAAATGACAAAATTAAAGTTGACATAAGAGATGACAATGCAAAAACAAAATACATGGGGTTTTTTTGGTGTTGTAGTTGTTGTAGAGTTGTCGTTACCTTCTTAATCTACCTTGGACTTGACCCATAGTA